>VZTH01018634.1:46882-146935 GCA_013397815.1 Aleadryas rufinucha
TTTTTTTTAAATCTAGGGACTGTATTTGATGACATCAACAATTCTGGCTGCATTCCCCAGCAGGAGTGCTTCTGTATTTACAATGGCAAAACCTATGCTACAGGAGCTTCTTTTTCAGAGCCATGCCAGACCTGGTAACCTTTATTATTTTTCTAACTCACTATTTCCTCTCATATATTTAATGGGTTTAACAGTTTATTATATGCAATTGCATCACTGGTAATTGATATGTGTACTTAACTGACCACTACAGTTCCAAAACACCCTTAAGAACAGTATTAGTTTTATTTAGGAACAGCCCTAACTAGCTTTGCACTCTATCTCATGGTGATCAAAGCAAGGATTTACAATGTTTAGATTTCTCACCAGTCAATTAAAATGCTTCCTCTTTGTTTATTTTGTTCAAACATTTGGAATTCTCTAAGGGGAATGAAGGTGTAGTCATTAATGTATTTGCAAATATTTATTTTCTCTGGAGAAAGCAAGTGATGACACAATACAAACTCGATTTCACAATTATTAATTCTGTATCTATGCTCTACCACATCAGCTTTGAAAATAGACACAGTCGGCATCAGGAGCAGAAGTGGATTTACCTTATTTATTAGTTTACGATACATTTGTATTTAAAAAAAAAAAACCAAACTAGAAGATATTTTAACTTGTCAGCATGCTTTATGTTAGCTGAGAAAAGCCAAATGATCATTTATCCAAAACCTGTTTTGGAGAGTTCACCTGTTCAAAGAAGGAAAACAATTAGATAAACAAGGAGAATGGTTATGAGAGTCATTGATTTTAATGTGTTGCATCACAAGTTCACAGCGTTTTTGAAATTCTTAAACCTGTGTGTCAAACCACAGCTTGAAGGGAAAAGCAATAGCAAACCTGCTGCACCTAACAGCACTGAATGTCCGCTTATTCTGGACCACTGTTACTGATTTCACCAAACTTTATTCTTCCAGTACCTGTAACGGAGGCCAGTGGAGTTGCCAAGACAAGTCATGCCCAGGAACATGCTCTGTAGTGGGAGGTTCCCACATTTCCACATATGATAAGAAGCATTATGATCACCACGGAGACTGCACTTACGTCCTGTCTAAGGTGGGACACAGAAGACACTTCTAGGTCATAAAGCCTTATACATTTATAGAAAGAAAACATGATCTCAATCAACACTTAGGAAACTTAGCACTTCTGATATGCAGACATTAAATTCCCTGCCACTTAGCCAGATGTTTGCTATGCTGCCAGTCCAATGACAATCATCAGTTAACTATTAGGATGTCATGCAACCGTGTGTGGTGCTCACTGGAAAATCTCCAGTTCTGTGAGAGAGCAGTTGAAGAGCACTGTCTTTTTTAAGAATTTGCTTAGTATGAAACCTTCAGCACAACTAATCCAGCTTTCCTACTGGGTTGCATATTTTTTGCCATGTTACTCTATTATATAGTATTTGGCCAAATGGTACATTCTTTAAAAAAAAAGAGTTTATAAAACAGATTTTTTTTTTTCATTTCCATGGAGTTTGAATATAGAAAATCACCTAAAGTTAACTGATACATTTCAGCTTTTAAACATTTTTAAACATTTAACAATAACTCAAAATAGAAAAATTGGAAATTAATTATAATTGAAATATTTAGTTACAGACATGTGGAAGTGAAATGTTTTGATCTTTTAGGGGCTCTTACTGTTTGTTGTTTGTTTTCCTTTCTCCCCATCTGCACAATTCAGTAAAAGGAAATAAAAGGTTCACCTGAAATATGTTTTATCTGAAATTTTTGTCTGGCATTGATACCAGCTACAGAAAGATGAGAGTTAGAGTAGAATTGAATCAAACATTAGAAGTCATCATGAATAAAAACGCCAAATATGAATATGGATCTCCATCTTGATATCCATATGGATATAATCAATAAAATCCAGATTCTACATTTCTTGCTCCTAATAATTAAAACAGGGCAAAATTGAATCTTCAGCCAAAGAAAGTCTAGAATTTGCTAGGGTCTGTATCTTCTCCAGAAAAAGAAATACTTTTTCAGAATTGAGAGAAAATTTTATAGGGAAAACTTCTTTAATTAATCTTCTGTGAAATAACTTGACTTTTTTTTTTCAGGACTGTAAAGATGAAAAATTTACCATCCTGGTAGAACTGCGCAAGTGTGGCCTAACTGACACTGAGACCTGCTTGAAGTCAGTGACCCTCAACATGAATAAAGGACAAACTGTAAGAATGCAAAATAAGCACAATAAAAATACAGGGAGAAAAGAAGCTAGGGCTTAATCAGTCAGGGAGATGCATTTCTTTGTCAGGTTTTCAGCATATGTGATGAGTACATGATATTTTTAATCAAGTGAAAAGAAGCGGATTTTGTTATGAAAATCAGATCAGCCATAAATTTGACTTTGTGGAATTTCATTAAGAAACACATTGTACTCACAAAGCAGAAAAAAGCTATTTTCTCTGCCAATTAGATGGAAAAAACCCATGAGCTTCAAGGTTAGTAATTACAATTACAACAGTTAGGGATGTAATTAATCACTAAGATGTGTTCAAAGAAAACAAGATGATGTAATCTCCTCAAAAGCCAAGAAAGTCCCTTTAAAAGTAATCCTTTTCTGGCAGGGAAAATTAGTAAAGTGTACAAAGTAGAAATAAGGGGGAAGTGAAATCAGAAAGATCCACCCTTTTTATTGAATATCTGTTTAATTAATATCACTGGAGTCCTCCTCATTATTATTCTTTGGACTATAGTTATTCTTCACATATGGTTGGCATTCCAGAAGGCCAGCCTGGGCTACATCCAAAGCAGTTTGGCCAGCAGGGTGAGGGAGGAGATTCTGCCCCTCTACTCTGCGCTGGGAAGACCCTCTGGAGTGCTGCATCCAGCTCTGGGGTCCCCAGAGAACATGGACCTGTGGGAACAGGTCCAGAGGCAGCCACAAAGATGAACACAGGGCTGGAGCAGCTCTCCTATCAGGAAAGGCTGAGAGAGTTTGGGTTGTTCAGCCTGGAGAAGGGAAAGCTCTGGAGAGACCTTAGAGAAGCCTTTCAATCCCTAAAATGGGCCTACAAGAAAGCTGGAGAGGGAGTTTTTACTAGGGCACAAAGTCATAGGACAAGGGGGAATGGCTTCAATCTGAAAGACAGCAGGTTTAGATTAGATATAAGGAAGAAATTCTTTACTGTGAGGGTGGTGAGGCACTGGAACAGGCTGTCCAGAGAAGCTGTGGATGTCCCATTCCTGGAAGTGTTCAAGGCCAGGCTGGATGGGGGCCTAAGCAACCTGGTCTAGTGGAAGGTGTCCCTGCCCATGGCAGAGGGGTTGGAACTGAATGACCTTTAAAAGTCCCTCCAAACCCAAACCATTCTTTGATTCACAGAGTTGCCTTTTGTTCCCCTTCCTTATCAGATCGTCGAGGTCAAACCTGATGGTGGTGTGTTTGTGAACTCCATCTACACCCAGCTGCCCATGTCAGCAGGTAGTTTTTTTCTTTAACAGTGAATGACACAAGTGCTTTTGAAGTAAAGTGGGGTGTTTGGTGTCAGAGAGAAATGAGAGACAGGACAAGCGCAGGCAAGAGTTCAAACAGTAGCAAACAGTATTTATAGTCTCCTGATTTTATTACTCTCAGCTTTACTTCCTTCTCACTGCACAAAACTGAAGGCAGAAGACATCTCTTTACCTCTTTTACCTCTTTTTTTGTTACTACCTCTCTGCTCACACTTGCTTAGAAAGAAATTTGATTTTTGTTCTCTGATTCAATAACTAGGGATTCCATGCGATATCTCTGACCTCCAGATCTTCATTTCACCTCTGAATTTGCAAAAACTGTCATAGAAATTGAAAAAGAACACGGTTGTGTTTTCAGCATTTGGCTTTGTTCAGAGAGTGACCATTTTATTTCCCATGTGTAGCTAATGTCACCATGTTCAGACCTTCATCATTCTTCATGATCATGGACACAAGCTTTGGTGTCCAGGTTGAAATACAGTTCACACCCATGATGCAGGTGTTTGTGCGCCTGGATGCTTCTTTCAAAAACCAGACTTGTGGTGAGTGAATGAAATATAAGGGCACCTTGATCAATGTCTTTTTTTGTAGTAAGAGCAGTATAAACTTTTCACTGCTTTTCAACAGGTCTCTGTGGAAATTTCAATAACATCCAAACTGATGACTTCAAGGTCATAAGTGGAATAATTGAAGGAACAGCATCAGCATTTGCTAATACATGGAAAACTCAGGCTTCATGCCCCAATATCCAGCAGAGTTTTGAGAATCCTTGTGCACTCAGCATTGATAATGGTGAGTGCTTCTTAGAATTTCTTCTGGTTTGGTTTTTTTCTTTTTGCTCATCCCTAAGGAAAACATGTCTGTTGGAAAGCAAAGAAAAAAAAATACAGACTTACATATTTGGTAAAAACATACATCTGAAATCAGAAACAAATATTAAAAATGAAAGCACCGAAGACAAGTAACAAGGTAAAAAAAGAGTGACAGAAGCATAAGTGAAGCAAACTGCAAGGTCACTGAAAACAGAGTAGATGTCCAAGCTGACAACTTGATGTCAGAGAAGTGGATTACAGGAGCATCTTTGGAAACCTTTTATTCATCCTCTTCAGCAAGTCCTCTCCTTTGGTTTTAGGAACCTTGACCCACAAGCTGAGTGAAAAGAAAAAAAAAAAAGCAGGAGAAGAAGGGATTTAATGGAATGTCAGAACTGTCTTCATAGGCCAGGGCAGCATGGGTTTGTGACTAATGAAATACAAAGAGTAATGTGCATTTGTATGGTTTCTTCTTTTCATAGAAAAATATGCTCAGCATTGGTGTGGACTGCTCACTGACAGCACAGGACCTTTTGCTGCTTGTCACTATGCAGTGAATCCCGCTGTTTACCACACGGTACGCTGTCAGACTCTTTTTCCCTTTGGAAACAATAGAAATAGGAACTGTTCCAGACATGGCTAACACAATGCCTGTATCCTCACTGCTGTACTGCAGTACTTCCTTCTTTCAACACGTGTTTCTCTTTGTGTTGTAACATTACTTTATTTCAGTTGTCAGTCTTGGCTTCAAGATCCTGACTTGTTTGCAGATGAAAAGGCAGCTATTTACTCCCCGCTGGTTTTACACATAAAGCAGATAGTGTATCTAAAGGCATGTCAAATGCTTGTTTGAATATCAGTCAATTGTCCTGTTATCAGCCTGGCATCTCATTAATAACCACTTGGAACAGAAAGCCCATTACCTAATTACCATCATTCTATTATCAACGTGTTGCAAATCACTCTTCTCACTAGGAGTCACCCAGGTATCGACACCGGTGAAATGATGTGTCTGGACTGCACATTGTGAATAGAGCTTTGGATGCTATTGTGCAGCATATCCACTAATATGGTTCAGGGGACCAAGAAGCTGTGAAATGTATAACAGACTTTAAGGCCACTATTTCCTGTTATAACTGCAGATATCCACTGAATTTTCATTACCTGCATTTTCCCCTGCCAGGAACCTTAGACAAAGACTAGAAAGTGACAAAGCTATGTTACTGTTGTCTATGAGTGAGCATATCTGAAGAAGGATTAAGGAATAAGACCGGAAAGATAATGTTCACTGTTTTTTTAAGACTGACAATATTACCAGTGCTGAGACCTTATTTTTCTCTCCATTCTTAGAACTGCATGTTTGACACATGTAACTGTGAAAATAGTGAGGACTGTCTGTGTGCAGCCCTGTCTTCCTATGTGAGAGCTTGTGCAGAAAAAGGAATCCAGCTGCAGGGATGGAGGACTGATGTCTGCTGTAAGTACTCTCCACTATCCCATTTCCTAAGAACACACATCAATAAAAATTGCTGATCAGAGATTATGTCTTACTCATTTCTAGACAAATCAGTAAGTGATGAGGAAGGGATTTTGTTAAGTGCACTGCTGGAAGTAATTCTCTGCTGTCCCCTTAGAATCAATCCATTGCTGGCGAGAGTGAATATGACTAGATGGGAGATGTGGCTTGATTAGGAAAGGGACTGTTGTTACAAAAGTGCCTCCACCTGTTCCTGTGCAACTTTGAGTTTTGCTACAGTTTTACAAGCATCACAAGTTATTGCAGAGATAATGTGACATTTTAGAATAACAATACTAGTAATACCAACCAGAACACTTGCAAATTAAATGTCTTTGAAGCTGCATGCTGGGTTCTGCTCACCCAGTATGTCTGTTTTCAGCATACCAGATGACATTCAGGGAGACATCTTGTCTCGTTCTTCAAGAAGTTTAGACGTCTTCTTGGCAATGAGTGGCAGCACTAAATGGAGGTTTCCTTCTGAACTTCCATTTGAAAAATTTTTTTCTTCTTTGCATGCACCATTTATTCCACATGTACAGCAGCTTTTCAGATCAGATTCTGAAAGTATTCAGAAATACATTTACATGAAAGATGTGACATAAGCAGAGGTCTACAGTTTGTTTATATGTTATTTCTACTGCCTATGATTTTTCTTTTTTCACATGACAATTTACCATCTGGAATTAACAATCTATTTTATTTTCCTCTCCCAAGCAAAATACACCACCTCATGTCCCAAATCCCTGAGCTACAGCTATACCATCTCTTCCTGTCAACCCACTTGCCGGTCTCTGAGTGAGCCTGATGTCACATGCAACATCAAGTTTGTCCCAGTTGATGGCTGCACCTGCGGAAATGGAACCTACATGGATGAGAGTGGCAAATGTGTGCCTGCTAATGAATGCCCCTGCTACTACAGAGGATCTCCCATACCATTTGGAGAAGTTGTCCATGAGAATGGGCGTGTATGGTAAGTGAATCTTTCTTAAAACATTCAAAAATGTGTATTTTCTAATAAAATCTGGTATGTGTAAGCTGGTTTCACCCTGAATTTCAATAGAATGCTCTGTCTTCAATTTCTTCAACTTTAGGTTCTTTCAACTTTATTTTCAACCTTTACAAATGGTACATATTCCCCTGAGCTGCAGGATGGGGACAGAGTGGAATGAAGCCACTACAATGAAAAGTGAAATGGTTAATGACCTGTTACACCATTTAAATACGCACAATTCTATGGGGCCAGATGGGGTCCACCCAAGGGCACTGAGGGAGCTGGTGGAAGTGTTCCACAGAGCCACTTCCAATCATTTGTCAGCTGTCCTGGATAACCATGGAGGTCCTGGTTGACTGGAGGCCAGCAAATGTGATGCCCATTTACAGTATGGGCCAGAAGAAGGATCTGGTGAACTACAGGCCTGTCAGCCTGACCTTGGTGCCAGGGAAGGGCATGGAGCAGATTATCTTGAGTGTCATCGCCTGGCATGTACAGGGCAAACAGGGGTTTAGGCCCAGCCAGGATGGGTTTGGGAAAGGCAGCTGCTGCTTGACCAACCTGATCTCCTTCTATGACCTGCTTAGTGGATGAGGGAAAGGCTGTGAATGTTGTCTACCCGGACTTCTGTAAAGCCTTTGACATTAGCGAAGTGATTGTCCCCCTGTCCTTGGTTGTGGTGAGGCCACACCTAGAATCCTGTGTTCAGTTTTGGGCCTCTCACTATAAGAAAGACATTTTGGTTCTGGGCACGTCCAGAGAAGGGCAACAAAGCTGGTCTGGAGCACAAGTATTATGAGGAGCAGCTGAGGGAGGTGAAGTTGTTTAACCTGGAGAAAAGGAGGCTCAGGGGAGACCTTTGCACTCTAAAACTGCCTAAAAGGAGGCTGTAGTAAGGTGTGGGTCAGCCTCTTCTCCCAGGTAACAAGTGACAGGATGGGAGGAAATGGCCTCAAAGGGGAGGTTTAGATCGGACATTAAGAAAAATTTCTGTACTGAAATGGTTGTCAAGCACTGGAACAGGTTGCCCAGGGAAGTGGTTGAGTCACCATCCCTGCAGGTATTTAAAAGCCATGCAGATATGGTTCTTAGGGACATGGTTTAGTGGTGGACTTGGCAGTGCTGGGGTGACAGTTGTACTCAAGGACCTTAAGGGTCTTTTCCAACCTAAATGTTTCTGCGGTTCTATAGTATTTCTAGATTGATAGAGCAATTGTACTTAGGTGCATCTTTTATTTAATTCCATAATCTTTCAAGTATAAAATTATAACACCAGCAAGAAGAGCTCTTATGAGAATGTAAGTGACAAGCAGTGACATATATGCATTACAACCAGTGAACCTTCCTGCTAAGCAATAATGGATATCATGAGAAAGCAGCACGTGTATTGAGAGAAATTATTTCCTAAGACTGCAAAACAGGCTTTTGGAATTCCTTTGAAAATTCTGAAACTTGACAAGGGATAAGTAGCTCTCAATCTCAATATATGGTTTGAGAGAAGAGAAAAAAATAGATTGTTTTTCTCTCTCACACAGCACGTGTGTCCAGGGAAGATTAAATTGCATTGGAGCACCAAATCCAACTCCAGGTAAAAATAATCTTCCACTTATTTTTTTATCTTTACAAGGTCTTGCACAGAATAGTTCATAGAATTGATTCTTCTTAATGGATTTTTAATAGAAGTATTTCTCACTTAGTCATAGTGCTATAGTTATCATAAAAGGCAGGAGTGAACTAGATTAATCATAAAACCTCTTTTTACATAAAGAATTTTTTTTTCTGAAATATTTTGTAGGACTTTTTTCTGGGAATTCAGTACTCTGAGGTGAATCTAAAAAGCAGATTGAATAGTGACAACAATCTCTACTAACTGAAATGATGAGTTTCTGAAGAATTTGTGGATGGTTTTAATGGCTATAGCTGTGGAATAAACCCTGTGCCACTTCTTTCCTTCCTCTAGTGTGTGAATTTCCCATGGTCTACTTTGACTGTAACAACATCACTGCAGGAACAACCGGAGCAGAATGTCAAAAAAGTTGCCAGACTCTGGATATGCAGTGTGTAAGTATGTCACGGCCCAATGAAACGGTGCTTCCAGGTTTTGTCTTTGCTCTTGCTGCTAAAATAATTGATCTATTGGTTCTACTCCTAATCTACAGCACAGATATGTTATTCTAGTAGCAAAAGCCTAAAATGATGTTATGAAGCATTAACAGTGGGACCCTTGGATCAAAATATAATAACAAATATCCAGACTCATTCTTAAGATTAGTGTCTACATTTTCAGCTACTGCAGGTAATGGTAACTAGTAGTGAAAAATCGAGGGCTCTACCACATATTTGACTTCTGTAGGAGAAAATTACTGGCTAAAAACTGGCTAGGAGAAATGATTCTTTCTTATACCATGCTGCAATTATGAACTTCACATCTAATTATGTTACTCCACTTAAGTTCTTGGTAGCCACATGTCATTCCATGGGTAAGTACCATATGAGATAAATAGATTTCAATATAACTCAACCAAACTGAAAAAAATATTACTTGTCTTTCTTTTTAAAAGTCCATTCAATCACAAATCACCCACTACAAAGTGCAAGAATCTGTGTGTTTTAAATTTCACAGGTTCCAGCAGAACAATCAGGATTGGTATACATAAAACATTTATCTTTAACAGATTTATATTCTATTAAATCTATGGCTAATAATTTCTTTTTTTGTTCTGTTATCCTTTAATTACTTCATATTCTCTCCTATAAGAGAATATGGGCACCAATAAGACCATATAAGGTACTTTTTATGATAATTTAATATTCTTTTTTCTAATGTGATCATTTCACTCTAAAATTATGTTTTTCTCCTGTCTTTTCCAGTATAGCTCACAATGTACACCTGGCTGCATGTGCCCAGATGGGCTTGTGTTAGATGGGAAAGGTGGTTGTATTCCTGAAGAGGAATGTCCATGTATTCACAACGAAGCCATGTATCAGCCTGGGGAAAAGATCAACTTTGACTGTAACACCTGGTAAATATATCTGCAGAAGTAGCATTCCTGGTTCCATCATTTGCCTTTCTAAAGACCTTATATAGTACAACAGTAAGGAAAGATTTGGATTGCAAATTTAATCAGTTGATGGGTCTTTTAGCTTTGGATTACACAGTATGAGCAGATTGCCTTCTGATGTCTGTCAGATGGGCAACGCACAGAATGGGAGGAAACCTTTAGGACTACAGGGTTCATGAACTATCTCGTTTTGCAGTTAAAGTATTCAGAGTAGCAGAACAGAACTTTGCTTTAATTCTTTACATGAAAAATGTAAAACACTATTTTAACTCCAGAATCAACATAGCATTTAGCAGTGTACAGGTTTGAAAGCAAACNCAAACAAATACTGATTGTTCAGATATGTCTACACAAAAGAGTGAATTGTTTTATTATTAAAATATTTCATTCTTCTTTTCTAGTGTATGCAAGAATAGGAAGTGGGAATGTACCAAAGATCAATGTCTGGGCACTTGCGCTGTTTATGGAGACGGTCACTATAACACCTTTGATGACAAAAGGTTCAGCTTCAATGGAAACTGTGAATACACACTAGTCCAGGTACTGATAGCTAGCAATAGCAAATGAGTGGTGATCTTGACTGTGTCTGTAAAAATAATGTATTTTTAAATGTTATTCTCTACCCAGGACCACTGTGCGAGAAGTGGCACAGTCAATGGGACTTTCAGGGTTGTCACTGAAAATATTCCCTGCGGCAACACTGGGACGACTTGCTCAAAATCTATCAAAGTTTTCTTAGAGGTAAGAAGGTTTTGCATACAGACAGTTTTGTTTTGTACCTGCTAAGGCTTAGGAGAAGCCTTGATTTCTATTGGTTCAAGGAAGTTCGAAAATATTTTAAAAAGCAATTCAACTAATAAATTAGGTTTACATCAGATTCAAGTGAAATACTTGGTAGACCTTCCTACCTTTCTGTTTTCCACTTCCCACACTATCTTATATCATTCTTGGGAAAAGTAAAGATCTAAAGAAAAATAGTCTTTAGCAGAAATTTAGCCTATTGTGTCAGAAGATTCTTTTATTGTATGCAATGTAGTTCCTCCATGACAGTCAAAAGACACATTTTTGACCTACGCCATTTAAAATATCTGTTACCACACTTCCAGGAACCTGAGAGCTGAAATACATAGCTTCGATTTATTGCATTTTGATGATTTGTTTTCATTATATAAACTATTCGTAGTACTCTCAAAAGCACAAAAACATGTTTGCGAGCACAGCTGCAGCTACTGAGCTCATTTCTCATTACCTTTTCCTCCTGTTTCAGAGCTATGAACTGATCCTCGGTGAAGAGCGTGTCAGTGTCGTAAAGAGAGGAGAGAATGATGAGGTGCCGTACACAGTCCGCTATATGGGAATGTACTTTGTAATTGAGACCAAAAGCGGACTGATCCTCATGTGGGACAAGAAAACCAGCATCTTCATCAAGCTCAGCCCTGGTTTCAAGGTGAGGAACTAGCAGTTAAACGGCAATTTACTGCCCAGGTTTGACTGGGTGTCTTGTTGAGACCCTGACAAGATCCCAAACAGTGATGTCTCTAGCATTCCTGCAGTTCATCCCATGTTGTTTTCCACTCCTCTGGTACCTCAGGAAGCCACGTCACCATCCTGCTGGTGTTCTGAGCTTGGAAGGCAGCTTTCAGTGCCTATTTGGCCTGACAGAACTTGAGTTGGCAAAATGCTATTTTGGACTTTGTTGAAATTACAAACTGAACCTTGTTAAAGGTTATCAGACTTATTAAAATTACGTAACTGCATGTATATAAATCAACTGAGTAGGCTTGATCTTGAAAATAATCCATTGTTTCTGGTTCTCATTGACACACAAATTATCACACTTCAAGAACAAGGAGGTGTATTATGAGTGAATATTATGAGTGAAAGACTCTTTGACGCTACCAAGTATTTGTCAAGCATATAACTACACAGGTGATAAGGAAAATTAATTCCAATTTCCATACTCCTCTTAGCTTATGATATATAAGCACTAAAAACTGTAGTATATACGGAATTTGCTACCTTATTGCATACCAAAATGATATTTAAATTAGGTATTTAAACTAAGTGTAATTTAGAACTAGATATACCAACTTGTTTCAGTACCATAGGTTCTTCTCCTGCCTCACCCACTGGCATTTTATAAAAATAGTGTAATATGAAAGAATGCACCTTAGATACATAGAGAAAGAATCTATTGCAGGCTATCACTGTTGTACAGATCCATACATTCAGAATGAGGGATATTTCTGGATGTACAAGGAAAATGTAATTTCTTTCTATACCTGTGAGCAGTCTTAATGGTAGACTCAATGAGTAGATTAGGTGGCTGAACTGGTAATACTTATAGGCTTGTAATAGTTAGAAGGTTGGTTTTTTACATGTGTAGTTATTGTATAAAACAAGGCTTAAATGAAAAGCTTAGTCAGCTAACTGTGAGTCCTCATTTCCTTGTTAAAAATATACCTCAAAGACAGAAAGTTACAACGACAAAGTTCATTTTACTGTTCATATTTAAAAGAAAAAAGATAAGAACAGTATGCCTCTAGCCTTAGTGCTCATATTCTGTTCCTCTGTTCCAGAGCATGAAGATGTTCAGGACTGATAGAATGGAATGCCATCATTCTAAGAGCTGAATTTCAAGTATTCTTTCAGTCTCAGATTTTGTTTCAAGTTTTCTTGCATCCATTATTATTTTATTTACTCCCTTTTGCAGGGCCAGGTCTGTGGTCTCTGTGGAAACTATGATGGCAACAGCGTCAATGACTTTACTACAAGGAGTCAGTCTGTAGTAGAGAATGTCCTAGAGTTTGGAAACAGCTGGAAAGTATCCTCTACATGCCCTGATGCTTCCAGCGTCAAGGATACATGTTCTACCAACCCTTACCGGAAGTCCTGGTCAGAGAAGCAGTGTAGCATCATCAACAGCAACGTCTTTGCTGCCTGTCACTCTCAGGTATTACCAGGGCAAAGGTTTACTGTGTGAAAACTAAGTCTGTGTTGTTGAAGGTGCTATTCTCATAGGTTTTAACATGCATGCCTCATTTATGAACATGTTTCACTTCAAATTGTGCCAGGAAAACTTCAGTCTGAATCCCCCTCAATGGGACAGATTTCTAGTCCCTACTTGTAAGAAATAAAGACATTTACAAAAGAAAAATAATTACCAAAGAATAACAATTTCATAATTACTATATATTTCCTTGCAGCCTGACTTGAATAAAAATTCTCATATACCAGGTACAGAAGACAAGCTCAATGAAATAATAACATAGGAATGAAGTATCAGCATAGCCTTTATCTCACACTAAGTATGTAACAAATGTTGTCAGGTAACTGTGCAGTTGCCTAATATTTTTTTTGAAAATTAATCTAATCTTCCAGCAGGATACAAGTCTGGGTTTCTAAAAATCTGTCAATACGCAATTTGGATGTATAATTTGGCATCACCTCTGGTGTTTAACAGTGTCTTACAAAAGAAAAAATTATGAATGTAGGCCTTTCCTCTGAGACACTACAATTGTAAGAAAACTACTCTAGCAAAGGTGTAAGAAATAATTTAGAAGGCAGGATGCATAGTATTATATTTCTGTTTAATAACAGGTTGAACCAGCAAAATATTACCAAGCATGTGTGACAGATGCTTGTGCCTGCGACACTGGAGGAGACTGTGATTGTTTTTGTACAGCAGTAGCTGCCTATGCTCAAGCATGTAGTGAAGTTGGTGTATGCGTAGCCTGGAGAAGCCCATCAATTTGTCGTAAGTTTTATGTCATAAACACTTCTGAAAGTGTAGCTAAGTGTACAGTATCTCACATATGTGCATTAAGCTCTCACTGTGTAGATTATTCATGCTTAAGCTATTTGCTCTTTTCTTTTTTTCCTGAACACGTCCAACTTTCTGTTTCTCCTCAGCGCTGTTCTGTGATTACTACAATCAACAAGGAGAATGTGAATGGCACTATAAGCCTTGTGGTGCTTCCTGTATGAAGACCTGTAAGAACCCAAGTGGAAAATGCCTCAATGACTTGCCAGGTTTAGAAGGTAAAAACAGCTGCAAGTACCTCCTAGTGGGTACATATTATTATATTTTTGATTGTCTTTAATGGAGTGTATTTCCCCCATCAGCTGTATTTGCACAATTCAATTTTCTCTAGTATCATTACATCCACATGAATGGAGGCAGAGTATGAAAACTGGAGTAAGAAGATCTCTAGTTCTTATGGATGGGCTCTGCTGATGCTACTAACTCTGCATTACTTACTAGAGCTATTGCAAAACATAAAAGTAAAAACATTATGACTATTAAAAACAAGACCTGCAAATGCATTCCGCGCAAATAAAACCTTTGCTGACCGTATCTCAATCTTACCTTTTCCACTTTCAGGCTGCTACCCTAACTGCCCACCAGACAAGCCATATTTTCATGAGGATCAGATGAAGTGTGTTAGTCTCTGTGACTGTTATGATGATGAAGATGGAAAGATATATAAACGGGATGAATGTAACATATGGTAAGACTTAACATAGCAGTCTCATCATATACAAGGAAAAAAAGATCAAAACTCTAAGGGGAAATTGTATGTTCCTGTTACATGCAGGATTAGTTTATGCTACCTATGTAAAAATAATGCCTTACGATCTAATGCCAGTTTTCCTACTACATTAATGAGAAGGTTTTATGTGATTTTATGTTCTATTGAATTTGTTCCTGATTATACTGGAAATCCTCAGCATAAAGACACATCAAGAACAAGAAGTCCTTTATGACTGGGCTATCTCTATTTCACATTTCTATGGCAGGAAAAATGTTGTGCCACGAGGAAAGATATTTAATAGTGGCCTGCTTCCAAGGATTTTATTACATACTTGCATGGTTTGAGCATTTAGACTCTCCCTTTTAGCCTTCTATTTAGTACAAAAACATTGCAGATGCAAGGAAAGTGATATGAAGGAAATAAGGAAAGTCTTCCTTAAGACTTCTACCTGTAACTTTGCATAATATTTAACTTCATTTCTATTTATAAGTTCGAGTTTAATATAAAGGAAGATTTTGGAAAATAATGGCCAAAATGAAGCCAAAATGAACAGAACATTCTAGGAATAAACACAAATAAAGTGCCTTGCCTTTTGATGCCAGTATCTGTCAGAAAGATGACTAATAAAATTACATCACAATCACAAAATATATGGGCTTTTATGCTTTCTGTTTCAGTGAGTGCACATCAGAAGGTTTACAGTGCAAGTTTGATGATAAAGGTAAGACACCTAAGAAAAATTATTTAGAAAATGAAATATTGGATATTATCTTTTCAAAGATGCTTGAACTGACAATAAACTTCTTCTGAATTACAGCCTGCAACTGCATTTATGAAGGGAATAGCTATAAATATGGTGAACTCATCTACAACACCACAGATGGAACTGGATGGTGTTTCAGTGCAACCTGCGATGTCAATGGAACAATAAGCAGAAACATC
The DNA here is from genome assembly GCA_013397815.1 of Aleadryas rufinucha. Lineage (NCBI taxonomy): Eukaryota > Metazoa > Chordata > Aves > Passeriformes > Aleadryas > Aleadryas rufinucha. Next base: position 62,259 of record VZTH01018634.1, read on the forward strand.
TTTAAATGTGGCATTTTTACAACAACCCCATTTACATTTTCCACAAGTCAGCCCACAACTACTGCTTCAGGTATGCATGAATAACCTTTAAAATAACTCAAAAATCTCTGTGACTAAAAATTACCTGAAAGGGAGGACCTTTTCATCAGTTAACAGTATATAATTTTACTTGAAACTGTTGACTTCTACTGGAGCCACCACTTCACCTGGCATTTTTAGTTGGAAAAGCAGATTATAGTCAAGGATGTAGAAATGAATTCAGCATTTCTTACAAATGCAGTCTCCTCTGTTTCGCCCTGGTGTTCCCAAGGGAAAAAATCGTAGAGCTTATTAATCATAACATCCTAGAGAATCTTCTCATTTCCTTGCAAAAAAGATCAGCAGTTCTAGACCAGCTTCTGAAAACATGAAAGACAGCTGCTGCCATTTCTGAAATTGCTGAGCATGTAAGTGCAAACAGAAGATAAGAAATTTAGTTTGAGGGAATGTCTAAACTATTTATAACTGTTCTTTGGAATCTTTCCTAATTGTGTTTAATACCCAAATCAACAGTTTCCTTCTACTCCTGGAGTACACTGCTACATTATTCCTGCAGTTAATTAATTATTGAGTAATTGTGAGAAATATGTCCACAAAATTATACTACAGCAAGAACTAAATATGCAAATTTAAATCTTCTATTAAGTTACTTTCATATTGAGAAAGTCATATCTATTCCACATGGTTATCTTCGTAATGCCAAGAACATGAAAAGAATTCTTATCAAAATACATAGAAAATACCTATTAGATTATATATTTCACATATAGTATATGTGTATTCTCTGTTATAATGTACTATATATAAAATACATATATGTTAAATATACATTTAATATTTTATATTTATAAATATGTCACATGTTGTAGTATTGAAATAAGTAGAAAAGTCATTAACTGGTATAAATACTTTGAAGTCTGCATGGTTATGCAGTTAAGTGTAAATAAATACAGAGATAATACCAAGGAGAATAAAACCTCCTCTACTTATACTATAGCAAGTGTGAGATCTATTATCTAAGTAGTGACATACTGTGCAAAGGGTATCGGATTTCATATATTTAGCTACAATTCTTTAATAGATGTTGAAGAATGTACCTCTAGAATAATAATAGAGGCAAGACATGAAAACCTACTTTAGAAATTAAACTTGAAACTGCCAAAGCAAGTTCATTAAGAATAAAACACTACATAATATAAACAATTATTTACAACAAAAAAAAAAGGTATGGAAGACGAATAATTTCTTCCTGGAGCTCTCTTTATTAAAGACCAGGCAAGGCTTATGTTTCCTCCTTTAAATTACAGAAATGACAACCGCAACACCAGTGACAACTGTATGTGTGAAAAATGTCTGTGAGTGGTCAGAATGGTATGATTCCACTCAGCCTGAAAACAAAGATGACAGCGGAGATTATGAAACATTTCAAAATCTCAAGGATACAGGATACAGTGTGTGTACAAACCCAAGAGATGTTCAATGCAGAGCCAAAGAATACCCAGATACAGAAATTACCAACCTTAACCAAACAATAGAGTGTAGTCAAAGCAGAGGATTAATATGCAATAACCAGGACCAAGAATCTAAGCAGTGCTATAATTATGAAATCAGAATATCATGCTGCAGATACATACCATGTTCAGAAATACAAACTACAACACCAACAACCACAAGAGAATTCACAACTACTGCTGTAGAATCAACACCATTTACAGTACAGACAACAATAAAACCAACAACACAAAGCCAAGAAAGTGAAGTAACTACAACATCACCGACAGACAGAGAAAGAACGACTCCTCTGACTGCAACGTCAGTAACAGCAACGACATCACAAGTCTCAACAACAGGTTACCAAATCACAACTACCACACCAGAAACCTCCACTGTGGTAACCCAAGCTCCATCATCCACCAATACCATCTTCACTCTCCCAGAATCAACAGTAGAAACCACTCCTGACACCCAAATAATCTCCAGTACCACTGTCCTGCCAACACAAGGCACAACGGTCGTTACACCCACACCAAGAGTGCCCACCCCAGCTACCACCACTGCCAGCACATCCACAGCCACCATGGAAAGCACCTCTACATCTACAGAAAAAACTCTTCCAACTGTATTATCCACTGTTGCTATTCAAACAACATCGCCAATTACAGACACCACTGGCACCACTGCTCTCCCCAGCACCACGGCCCCGGCCAGAGAAAGCACAACCATCATCGCTACCACCACCAGCACCTCTCCCCCCAAGACCGAAGGCACAACCACCATCATCCCACCAACAACAACAGTGCCCACACCAGCCACCAGCACTGCCACCTCTAGAACCACTGCAGGAATTACCACAAGACCCTCAGCCACCTCTGCTCCAGAGGAAACCTCCACTGTGGCAACCCAGGCTCCAACATCTCCCACGACAACCTCCGAAGTTAAAATAGAAACCACTGCTGGAACAACAGCTCTCTCCAGCACCACGGCCACAACCAGAGAGGGCACAACCATCATCGCTACCACCACCAGCACCTCTCCCCCTCAGACCGAAGGCACAACCACCGTCATCCCACCCACAACAACAGTGCCCCCCCCAGCCACCACCACTGTCCGCATCACCAATACCACAGACAATTGCGTGGTGGAGCGCTGTGCCTGGACACAGTGGTTTAATGTGGACTCCCCTACTCCAGGCAGTGAAAATGGAGATATCGAGACATTTGAAAGCATCCGAGCCGCTGGATATGAGCTGTGTGATGAGCCACAAGACATCAAGTGCCGTGCGAAAGATTACCCTGACAGAATTGTGAAAATAATAGGACAGAAATTTGAGTGCAGCCTTGACAGGGGGCTTGTGTGCAGAAATAAAGATCAGACTCTCAAGTACCCTACGTGCTTCGACTATGAGGTCTCAGTGCTGTGCTGTGACCGTAAAAACTGCCAGACAACAGTACCACCCCCAGGAACCACTGTAAGCACCTCCACAACATACCTCCAAACAGAAACCACCACAGTAGCAACCCAACCTGCAGCAGCAACAACTGCTGTCCCCACGCTTCCACAGCGAGAAGAAACGACCACTGTAGGAACAACAAGTGCCCTCTCAACAAAAGAAACCACCATGATCAACCCCAGACCATCAGTGCCCACACCAGCCACCAGCACTGCCAGCACCTCCAGGACCTCCATAGGAAGCACCACAACAGCCTCAGCAACAACTGCTCCAGGAGAAACCTCCACTGCGGCAACCCAGGCTCCAACATCTCCCACGACAACCGCCGAAGTTAAAATAGAAACCACTGCTGGAACGACAGCTCTCCCCAGCACCACGGCCCCAGCCAGCGAGGGCCCAACCATCATCGCTACCACCACCAGCACCTCTCCCCCTCAGACTGAAGGTACAACCATCATCACCCCACCTACAACAGCAGTGCCCACACCAGCCACCAGCACTGCCAGCACCTCCAGGACCACCGCAGGAATTACCACAACAGCCTCAGCCACCTCTGCTCCCAGGGAAACCTCCACTGCTGCAACCCAGGCTCCAACAACTCCCACAACAACCTCCAAAGTTAAAATAAGAACCACCATTGGCACCACGGTTGTCCCCAGCACCACGGCCCCAGCCAGCGAGGGCACAACCATCATCGCTACCACCACCAGCACCTCTCCCCCTCAGACTGAAGGTACAACCACCATCACCCCACCCACAACAGCAGTGCCCACACCAGCCACCAGCACTGCCAGCACATCCAGGATTACCGAGGGAAGTACCACAACAGCCTCAGCCACCTCTGCTCCCAGGGAAACCTCCACTGCTGCAACCCAGGCTCCAACAACTCCCACAACAACCTCCAAAGTTAAAATAAGAACCACCATTGGCACCACGGTTGTCCCCAGCACCACGGCCCCAGCCAGCGAGGGCACAACCATCATCGCTACCACCACCAGCACCTCTCCCCCTCAGACTGAAGGTACAACCACCATCACCCCACCCACAACAGCAGTGCCCACACCAGCCACCAGCACTGCCAGCACATCCAGGATTACCGAGGGAAGCACCACAACAGCCTCAGCAACAACTGCCCCAGGAGAAATCTCCACTGCTGCAACCCAGGCTCCAACATCTCCCACGACAATCTCTGAAACTAAAATAGAAACCACTGCTGGAGCGACAGTTCTCCCCAGCACCATGGCCACAACCAGAGAGGGCACAACCATCATCGCTACCTCCACCAGCACCTCTCCCCCTCAGACTGAAGGTACAACCACCATCACCCCACCCACACCAGCCACCAGCACTGCCAGCACCTCAAGGATTACTGAGGGAAGCACCACAACAGTCTTAGCCACCTCTGCTCCTGGAGAAACCTCCACTGTGGCAACCCAGGCTCCAACATCGCCTACTTTTGCCTCCACTTCACCCGAAATAAAATTAACAACAACTATTGGCACCACAGCTGTGCTCACTACCACTCTTCCTCAGCCTGGAAGTACCACAGGTATTACAAAAACTCTTACAACGTCGTTTTCTTCTACTGTAGAAAATATTGCTACCACAGTTTTCTCCAGCACCACTGTTAGCCCAGGTTTGTCATTGTCCATTTCTTTAAAGTTTGCAATCAGCTTTTTCATTACAACAACATTCGTATCTTTGTCTTCTTTGGCTTATTCCCCCAAATCAATCTGTGATTGATTCTGTGACCATTTATATTCCTTAAACACATAAACCAATTTTTAATCAATCTGCCCCTCTGTTACTAGTATCTATGTTTGACAGCTGGGTTATAACAGCTGGTCATAGTATTAATTCTTAAGAGCATAGAGAAAATTGAAACCTTTGAAAATTTTAGAGGTAAGTCTCATAAGATTTGCCAAAGGCCAGATGTTATCCAATGTATAATGAAAAAATTTACACAATCTCCACTTATCAATAGGTCAAATACTTGAATGCAACAAAAATGTTGACTTGGTTTGCCAGAATGCTGAAAAGACCTCTTGAATATGTTAAAATTATTAGATCAAAATCCTGTGCCTGCAAACTAAATTATTACTTGTGCTCAACAGTAGCTTCGACTGGTACATCACAATCAAGTCATGTTACAACAAGCACTCCTGCAGCCTTCAGTTCTTCCACCAGCACATCTGTTACATCCAGCAAAATAACTCCATGCTTTTGTCATGTGTTTGAAACTTTATTTTCTCCTGGTAAGTGTCTTACATTATGATTATAAAAAAATTCATAACCGATATAAACCCTTAAGACTCTATTCAATTAAAGATAACCACTCAAAATCATCTAAACACAAAACTTTTTATACATGAATACACTTCATATTTTCACAATATTTTCTTAGGTTTTCTCCCTAAGTATTTTCATTCTTGTAATTTCTCCTCCAATTTTCATCTACAGGTGAAGTGGTATACAACAGAACAGATAGAGCTGGCTGTAATTTTTATGCACTTTGCAACAAGGAATGTGAGATTGAGCCATTCCAGGGGCCGTGTCCTTTGACAACTCCTGTTCCTTCAGTCGCCTCCTCAACTACACCACAAGCTGCCTCACCAACCACAGCAACCACCCTCACAACTTCAGTAGAAAGAAACTGTACTGATGTCAGTCCTCCACGAAAGGTGGTTCCCCTCCCTACTTTCTAATACACCACTGTTGCAAATCCAGATCAATTTTTAACAGGCAATTCAAATCAACTTCTATGTATCTCAATGACAAAGTTGGTCATGTCACAAATGACCTGATAGCACACAATTATTTATCCTGGCATTATCAGACTTTTAAGTAATCTCTAGGTGGAAAAGCTCACTAAGACCATGGCAGAGACTTGTACTTTTAATAAAAGTCATTTAAATTTCATACAAATAAGTAGACTAGTCATGAAATGTAAAATACCATTCTTTTTATGCAGAAGAAAATTCTGTGGTTGTTCTCAGCATACCTGCTCTTAAATTGTGTGCTAAAATAACTCTAATCTGAATTTCCTACTAATTTTGAGAGTGTATCTTAAGTTAAAACTGAACAACTAGAGTGAAACGGCATTTAAGAACAAATAATTTACATATTTTCAGCCTGGAGAGGAGTGGATATACAAATGCCAGAAGTGTGTCTGTGACTCCCTCACTGCTACTGTGCAATGCCAGCCGCTCCCATGCCAAACAGCTGAGCAAACAATTTGTGACCTAGGATTTGTTTCCATGGCTGTACTACCACAGAAAGACCCATGTTGTCCTGAATTTGAATGCCGTAAGTATTAAAAATACTTGTATAAATACCACACCATACACTCCAGTAAATTACATTGCACTTCCGTTAATATCTAAGGAAGTTCTTCATGTATCACAATAACAGCAAAACCTTCCTTAAGTTGTTCTGTCTCAGTGAACACACAACAATTTTTGGCTAAATATGCATTAAAGCTTTGTTTTAAAAAAATAATGGTATTTTCAATTAACTTCCATAAGAGAATGGATGGGAGAGCAGAATAATATTTTGAACATTCACTGGTCTATGTAGCTCAACTATCTCTGTACCTGTAATCATAAATGTTATCATTGCATCTTTTTCATGTTAACAATGTAACATTGGAGCACATTAACATTAGCCTAAATGCAGCTAAACTAAGATGCATAAACATAAGAATAAGCCAGTAAAAAGCTTGACAGTTACAAGACCAAGTAACAGGAAGCAATAATAGAAAGTGAATTGTAATCAATAACTGAATTGTCAGTGTATGAAAAGTAATAATTATACTTATGCTCTCACCAGATGCTCATGAAAATCAAAAAATCCTACAGTTATATTAGTTTATGTTTATAAACATACACTTTTGTATACGTATATTTTATGTACGTATACTTGTGCAAAAGAATAAAAAGAAAAAAGTACCCATCAATTATGCCTGAAAAAGAAAAGTCAAAACAAAGGAACAGGCAAGTTTGAAGCAGTTCTGTGAAAGACATAAATGGGTTCTGCCATTTTGTCAAATTTATATTACCACAGTAGGAATACCTTTTTCCACAGAGTCAATCTTCCATACAAGCCATGTTCTGAATGGTCATGAAGATCAATAACTGAAGCATCTTTGAATATCACTGGGCTCCTAGGGTTCAAAGAGGAAACAACTAATTTAATTTGAACTGGACCAAATGTTGAAAGGGCAAGAAAGGGATTTTTCAGGCATAGCTTGAGTTTGAAGCCATTCCTCTCTAACTCTTCCAGCTAATTTTAATGATGAAACTTTACTTAAACATTCAACTACAGTACATATGAAGTCTAAGTATGTAGGGGGATTGAATTAAAGTTTTCCGTAATCTCTATGTTACTAACAAAACCTGGTAACATCTTGACTTCTCAGGAAGTCTCACAATTTGAGTTATTCTGGAATTAATTTTCTGTTTTGTTTTTCAGAACCAATACCTGATGTCTGTGTGATTAATGGAACATTGTACACGGTGAGAATGATATAGCAGTATATTGCTGGAATTGAAAAGTACATCCTTTCTACCAAAATAAGTCTTTGAGAAAGTTCTTTTCCCAGTACATGTTTTTTGGGGTTTGGGGTTTTTTTTCCCTCTCGCCCTTAATTGGAAGTTGTTTGGGTATTTTAATGTCAAAATCAAATTTGTCACAGAAGTGTTCCTCAACATGTAATATAAAACAGGAATGTACCATTTTTAGTGATGTACTTTCTCTTTAAGCTTCCTCCCACTTCTATAATTAATGACTTTGCCAGACAATCTGACGAATAGCCCAAACTCAATCGCTCTTTGAAATAAGCCCAGGGAACCTCAAAAAACAAAGCTAACATTTTTGCTTTAATTGATACCTAAAACTTTTTGCTAAAATTGGTACTTAGGTCATTAACTCATAATTTAAATATTAGTGCTGGAGATGTTGGGGATACATTTCAGAAAGACTAAAATCCATATGTAAATTTATATCTCTGCTTATGTATCTGCATATGTAAAGACTTATTTTAATCTCTGTTTTTAAATTATAATTGTTTTACAACCACTGAACATAACTTATAGAGAAAAAATACTCTTAAATGGAGCATTGAAAAGCTGGTAAAATAATTAGACAGTACAAACCAGTCTTAACTTAATTTCATTAATTTACTGCTCCCTTTTACATTGCTTCATTTAGTTTCCTCTTAATATGAGATTTCCTGCAAGGCATGAAGACAAAAAATGCTATGTTCAAAGAGAATTTGAGAACTCAGTCGTACTTGAATTTCAGCAACCTTAATGGTTCTCAGCAATGCTTTCAACTCTGCATTTTTATTATATAGAAACTGTTGGCATTTGAATGTTTTTTGGGGGGGTTTTTCTGTCTTGCAGGTTGGAAAGTCAGTAGTAATCGATTCATGTAAGAAGTGTACCTGCAGTTCTGAGAAAGACCCAGAGACTAACGCAAACATTATACATTGTGAAACAGTTCAGTGTGAGACCTCTTGCCCGCTGGTGAGTTCAGCTTCTCTAGGCTGCCCAGTCAGCTACAGCAAGACCAGAATTCTCCATCCCCAACTAAACGTACTTTCTTCTTCTTCTATTTCCGAGTAGGGTTACCAATACATGACTGAGGAAGGAGAGTGCTGTGGGAAATGTATCGAAGTAGCTTGCAAAGTCAGACTCAGGAACAACACTGTTCATGTGCTCAATGTAAGTATTCCTTTCATTTTTGGATCTGTTAGCCCATGCAAGTTAGAACAGCTAGGAGTCAACTCATGTCCCTTACTAGTAAAGATAAAATATTGAAATTACTCTGAAAAACAACTTATCAGTTTTCTGAGTTGAACATTATTTGGAATCAAATTCTTGATTTTTGTGGCTAATGGAGCAATGGTTTCTAATTTATGGTCTAAGCGTTCAGAGCCAGGATTTAAACTTTCAAGCTAGCTACAGTTTGCAGCATTTCATTTTTGTCACTTGAAAGAAGTTCAGAAGCATGTGAGAATCTTTGAGGAGTGAGAACTTAATTAGCTCTGACATATTTGATCACAATGAAAAAAGCCAACTTTTGCTTTTCTTATAAAATCTTAGGTTAATGAGATCCTGCCACTCGATCAATGCAGCCATTACAAATGTGAAAAAATTGAAGATCAGTTTGTTGCAGTCCAAACTAAAAAAGTATGCCCTGAGTACAACCCTGGAGAGTGCGATCACGTAAGTTTTAATCAATTTTTCACTGACTGAATTCTGTTTAAATGAACGAGGAGGGACAACAAAGAATACAACAAATCACTTTCACTGAAATTGCAGGAATGTCTTAAGAATGAAACTAGGCTTGCTCTATGATTAATAAGAAGAAAAGCATAGTATTTTTTTATGAGGCTACAAGGATTCAAGTCTTCTATGGTGAGGACAGTAAGTCATCCATTGTTTCATTCAGGGTTCATCACAGAGAAGTCTTCTGCCCAGTATCAGTGCTGCTAATTCATATTCTTACTCTCAATTGTCATCTGTGCACTAATACAAATCCTCCTTCTTTATTTTTACAAAGGATGAAGCAGAGACTACTCCTGATGGCTGCTGCAAAATATGTAAACGTAAGTAATGCTGTGTTTATGTGTTCTGCCTGAAGAGCCCTCTATTCAGCTTGTAACTATCTTTGAGTGGTTTGAAGGATTCATCACTCACCCTCTTTTCACATAGTCCATTCAGGAAGAACCTGTGTTTCACTCTTTATTCAAAAGAAAAATGCAATTTTTTTTTCCTGATACTGAATACCACAAACCAAACCAGCAATGCTCAGGCCTCTGCATTCTCTTCCAAAGGCACATTCCAGCTGAAATCAAAGAATAATCTAACAACTCCATATACATTACACCGTACCCACCCCATCACATACTGCAGATTATCAATAATCAGACATCAAACACTTTGAAACTGGTTTAGCATTCTTTTACTTCTGAACCAGAGAACTGAAGTGTATTTTCTCTCCTCCCCTCTTTTTATGAAGCTAAAAACTGCAAGCCTCACAGCAAGAAAACTGTGATCCGCCATGCTGACTGTGAGTCTTCTGAAACTGTTGAGCTGTCATATTGTGAAGGAACTTGTCCTGGCTCCTCAATGTAAGTTCTAAAAATTAATTTAACATCTCTATGGCTTCCTTTATACTGGTCTGTCAAGTTAATTTATCACCCAAGGGTACTGAAGGAGCTGGAGAAAGTGCTCACCAAGCCACTTTTAATCATTTGTCAGCAGTCTGGTTAACCATGGAGGTCCTGGTTGACTGGAGGTCAGCAAATGAGATGCCCATCTACAAGAAAGGTTGGGGAGAGAATCCAAGAACTACAGCCCTGTCAGGCTGACCTTGGTGCCAGGGAAGAACATGGAGCAGATTATCTTGAGTATGATCACAGAGCACATACAGGGTAAACAGGGGATCAGGCCCAGGCAGCATGAGCTTGGGAAAGGCAGCTGCTGCTTGACCAAACTGATCTCCTTCTATGATAGGGCGACCCACTTAGGGGATGAGGAAAAGGCTGTGGATGTTGTCTACCTGGACTTTTGTAAAGCCTTTGGCAGCATTTCCCACAGCATTCTCCTGGAGAAGCTAAGAGCTCATAGCTTGGACAGGTGAATTGTTCACTGTGTAAAAAACTGGCTGGATGGCCAGGCCCAGAGAGTGGTGTTGAGTGGAGCTACCTCCAGCTGGGGGCTGGTCACCAGTGGTGTTCCCTGGGGCTCAGTGTTGCAGTCAGTCCTGTTTTGTATCTTTATCAATGATCTGGACAAGGGGATCAAGTGCTCCTTCAGTAAATTTGCAGGTTAACACCAGGATGGGTATTAGTGTTGATCTGCTGGAGGGCAGGAAGGCTCTGCAGAGGCATCTGGATAGGCTGGACTGATGGTCTGAGGCCACTTGTATGAGGTTCAATAGGGCCAAATGCTGGGTTCTTGGGTTACAACAACCTCATATAGTGCTACAAGCTGGGACAGAGGGACTGGGAAGCTGCCCAGCACAAAATGACCTGGGGGTGCTGGTGACAGCAGCTGAACATGAGCCAGCAGTGCCCAGCTGGCCAAGAAGACCAGGAACATCCTGGCCTGTATCAGCAATCATGTTGTCAGCAGGACCAGGACAATGACCTGTACTTGGCCCTGGTGAGGCCACACCTTGAGTCCTGTGTTTAGTTCTGGGCTTCTCACTGAAAGAAAGACATTGAGGTGCCAGAGCATGTCTGGAGAAGAGCAACAGAGCTGGGGAAGGGTCTGGAGCACAAGTCTTGAAGAGTAGATGAGGGAGTGGGAGGCATTTAACCTGGAGAAAAGGAGGCTCAGGGGAGACATTCACACGCTATACTAAACTGCTTGAAAGGAGGGTGTAGTGAGGTGGGGGTTGATCTCTTCTCCCAGGTAACAAGTGAAAGGATGAGAGGAAATGGCTTCAAGTTGCACCAGGAGGGGTGTAGACTGGATATCAGGAAATATTTCTTCACTGAAATGGTTGTCAAGCACTGGAACAGGTTGCCCAGGGAAGCAGTTGAGTCACCATCCCTGCAAGTATTTAAAAGACATGCAGGTGTGGCACTTAGGGATACAGTTTAGTGGTAGACTTGGCAGTGCTGGGTTAATGCTCAGACTTGATCTGAAAGGTCTGTTCCAAACTACATGATTCTGTGATCACAGAATTGCAATGAACTTAATGTGTTTATAAGATTCCACTGAATTGAATCAGATTCAATGGAAGCAAGAAAAGTTTCACTATTGAAGACAGAGGTAACGAAAATCACATTCATAAGCACGCATGAGAGGGAAGAAAAAGAGGATGTAGAAAAAAAACCCAAAACCAATCCAAACACTCGCAAAACAAAAATCACTGAGGGGGTTCTGCCAGTTTTTACTGAGATGCATTTTTTTTTTCCTGGCGAACACAGGTACTCTCTTGAAGCAAACCAGATGGAACACAAGTGTGGTTGCTGCCAGGAAAGCAGCACCCAAACAAGAGAGGTGACCCTGACTTGCCAAAATGGAACCAGCATAAATTATAACTATCTCTACGTGGAAAACTGCCAGTGTGTGGATGCTTGCTCTTCACAAACCTCTGCAGCACATGACTCCCAAATCCAACAATCTGTAAAATATGGCTCCCAATTGCAACAGGCTGTATCACTCGGTTCCCAATGGCAACTCAGCTGAAGATATGATCACTGGAAAAAGAAAGCAGAGACCCTAGAGAAGCTGGAATGATGTCTTCCCCACAATAACTTGTGCTCCTTCTTTAACATTCTTTTTTCATTTCTTACTTGTAAAAATAATAAAAAAAAGTCAATTAAATTGTAGTGTTTGGAGTTTTTTTTGAAGTGTTACAGTATTGGAGAGTAAAAACACATGACTGTGCAAAATACCTTGTGTAACTTACAGAAATATGCAAACACATACTTGATCACAAAACCTATACTTGGGGTGAAAAATAATTAAGGGGTCTAAAAAATAAAGCAAGAAACTATTGTAGCTACATTGCACTTCTTGATCCTAGGGAAAGCTTTATTGCATATCCTTTTTATAGACATAATGGTCCTAACACATCTCAGTGACAGGGACAAAGCTGTTTTATTTGATTTACTTTTCAAGTATGGTGACTGTCCAATACCCGTCTTCACTATCTAAATGACAGAGAGTCCAATGAATGGCATCAGGAAGTTTTCTGACTCAGAAGGGTATATTCTCTAGCAGCATTTGGGAATACAGCCCTCTTCCTGGACTAGGTAAAATGCCCTCACCCATGTTCAAACAGCTCTTCCCACTGGCATAAAAGGCAAAAAGATTAAAAAACCCCTCTTACTTGCTCACTTCCAGCTCCTTTAGTTTGTTCCTCATACTGTGTGCATTGTACATATTTCAAATGTGCTCCAGCATACTCACACATCATGGAGCAGTGTGAAGGATCTTGCTGCCACTTCATCTCTCAAACACTGCTGGCCACCAGGCTTATGTCCAGCAAGCCTGGGTTTAGCCCTTTGCCCCTTCAATCCAGTGTAAAGCTCTTTCAATGAGCACTGCACCCCTATGCAAAGATCCTTTTCTCCATTTGAGACAGGTGTACTTGACAGCTGTTGCCACCAAGTATTGATCTGCTGGTTCTTCTTGTTTCTTCCATCACCATTCCCTGCAACTGGAAGGACAAAGGAGAACACTACTCATGCTCCTGACCCCATAGTAACCACGTGTCCCAAGGCCTTGAAATCCCTTCTGATTGTCCTTGGCCTTCATACTTTAAACTTCATCATTGCCTACATGAGAAAGCAGTAATGGGTAATAATCCAAGCGTTGTACCAGAACTGAAAGTTTCCTCATCGTATTCTAACCCCAGCCTCAGGGAAGCAGAAGACTTCCCTAAGAAGTGGGCCTTGCCAGGAAATTGGACCTTCTGTTCCCCTCACTAGAGGGTCTCCTATGCCAATACCTCATCCTTCTTTCTTTCTGGAAGCAGTTTGGACCGAGTGCATAGGGGAACTTAACCTTGGTGAGTCTTCAAACACAGATGAACCATCGTCCTCATGGTTTGGTTTCCACTCACAGAGGATTGTACCTATTACACAAGGGCACCTGGGACTGCGAGGTAGTCACAGAGGAGTGTCCTGGCTGCACCAGGCAAGAATTTGGCACCATTCCCCCCATTATATATTCTTTTGTAACTACTTAAGAGAACAATTCTAAAAATAGCATTAAGCAATTCAAATCAACCTGAATACTCCACATTCAGCTGATGACTATTACAGAGGTTACAAATTTAAGGCAGAAAAACATTTGTCCTGTGAGTGTTAAGTGCCTGAAAATCCATAAAGAAACATGGACAGCAGAGACATGGAAAGTGTACTTTTTCACTCACTGGGGTTATTTTATAATTGGAGATAATTTTAAAATTATTTGAATCATCCTTCATTCTCTTTCAATGATAAATACATTAAATTTATAAAAGTTGTCCATTTTTATCTAGTACACTGAAATGTTTTAAAAACACATTCTAAGTGAACTCTTTGAATATTTCAAACAGTAGTACTTTCATAGTTCTCCCATCCACGGAAACACATATGTAGCTAAGATAATTTTCAATCTACTTGCTTTCCATAAATTCACTTTTCCCATTTATATGCAAATTTTCCTTCAAAAGTTATGGTACAACCTAAGTATAGTCTATTCGTTCTTACAAATAATTATGCTTTTTGGCAAGACAGTAAAAAAATACTTCTAAAATATAGTGTTGCATGAAAATAGATTAACTTGGGTTTCTGACTAAGCTTCCTGAGGATCTAGAACAGAAAAGCTCAAGTCTTCAGTAGGCTACAAATCAAAATTGCAGAGAAGATTGCTAATATGGGTTTTCATTTTTCCTTCCTATTCTAAGAAAACACATATTTGCATTTCTCCTAGAGGCCCTGCTCACACTAATGTTCTGAAATGTTTTAATAATTCAAAATACACTGATTTCTCTTTACAACCCCACACATCATCACGGATTAATTCTGAAATGAAAAAGCTAATAAAAATACAAAATGCAAAACAGATGCTTCAGCTGCCGCAAGAACACCAACATTCATTTAGAGTAAACTAATTCTCGCTCTTCCTGTCTCTCACAGCAAAATGGAGAAATGTGAAAGCAGACTGTAACCTTTGAAGACAAATTGGGATAGAAACTGATACTCAAGAGCTAGAAAAAAACACAATTTGAACACAGTTTTATTTCATAGTAGGTATCAATACATTAAGGAAATAAAGAAAATTCAGCTGTGAAAGATTCCTCTCAACTATCATTTGTGAAAAAAATTAACTCTTGATTAGGAAAAAAGCACACTATGAATGGACAGTAACTCCCAAAATGTTAGCTTGATAATACAGTAATACTTCAGACTAGAAGTTGGTTAATAATCACAATTATCACTGAGCATGGTAATGCTGTTAAGTGAAAAAGAGGGCCCCAGATAGCTTTGCCATCACAGTACTAGAAAGAGATGCTATGCAAACCAAATCTTTCAAATTCATTTGTAACACATTAGCAGATAAAGGCAGCTCTTTTTGTAGCTGGAATAGCACACAAGGTCTGTTTCATAACTCTTCACTTGGACACCACTCTCATCCAGAGTCCTCAATCCTTCACACTGCAGCATTCCTTCCTTACCCACACACTGTTCTTCCCTCCTCCCTCACTCTCCAACACTGCTGTCCTTCAAACAATGCAGTGTCACTACTGCCTCCTTCTGTCCTCCAGACCTGCAACACCACAGTATTTCCTTTGGAAAGCAGCCCCTAGAACAGTCAGAAAGAGGCACCTACCTGTAGAGGAATTCTCAAAGTACTTTTGAGCATTTACTGTTACTATTCCCACCAGATGGTCACATTAAGAATCAGTGTAATTGGCCAACCAATGTTCAACACTGAAAAAAAGACAGTAACTGATACGTGAATTCTAGATCGATCTATAGACAAAGACTCACATTGTGGTGCTCTCCAACAGAGACATAATACACTTTCATTCAGATGATACATTTATTAAATTAGAATGAAAAAGTTAATGTACTTTAGAGTGCAAGAAACATATTTGGACACTGGACCTCAATACAGAGAAACAATGTCTTCAGAATAATTACAGCAAAAAACATCCTCTGTACGGTATTACATATCAACCAAACAGGCAATAACGTGTATAAGGGGGGAAAAAACCCATTCAGTACCATCAGCAGATGCAAAGAGCAGTAGAGAAGTTGCAAGGATCTAGCTAGACAAAAAATATTCCTACCTTTAGCAAGTTGAGGCTCTTGGCAGGACTCACACTATACTGAGAGCACTAACTTTTAGCAGATGCCTGTCTTATACAGCTGGCTTTGGCTCCAAGCTGCTGGAAGCTGTTGAGCAGAGGAGCAGCATCAAACACAGTATTACCCCATTAGCATTTTCTCAAAAGCTACAATCATGACAGACAATTTGTTTGTTTTAAAGAAAGAAACAGACTTTCAGTTCCAGTATCTTAATTTCATAGACCCTGAAGTAAGTAAACACTCCCTGCCTTTTTTCATCTGTCTCCAATTCAAACCTAACAACAAACAGCTTAACTGGAAGGATATGTATGCTGAAAAGCTGAGCAGGCTTATGATTTTGTTCTTTTTAACAAGAGAAAGTAGTACATCTTGATGTAAGAGTTTCATTTCTAATGTTTAATTAAATAAAGACAAAAAAATCCACAGAACAATATTTAAGTATAATGTAAGATAATGAAATCCATCTACTGGCCATACTGCTCCTACATATCCCATTTTCAACTCATACATGTACCCTGTTTTGCGTAACATTTGCCTAGGAAAAAAATACGCACCAAAAATATATCTAAGAACAGGAGCCTCCCTCAGAGGGCCAGAGCCCAGTTTATGAATAAACCTGGCTAGCTTAACTTTTGCACTTACCCCTCCTGGCAGTTAGGACTGAAAGGTGGTTTTGTTCTGTGCTTGAAATGGAGCTGTAATAGGATGCAGTACAATTTACCAGCCATTAAGTTGAACCATGACCACTTGCTTTTATGAAAAGCTGTATTATGAATCCCACCGTTTTAATATAAAAATTTAAATATGTACATTTTCCCTGAATTGTCCATCCCTAGCAATTCATGCTATCTGTGTAAAAGTTAGAGCATGAGACTCTTCCTGGAGGTATCTAAGCATTAAATCCTTACCAAAATTCATCCTTTTGGGTCATGGTGTCACAAAACACTGCGCTATGAAGACCAAATGCCTCTACACCTACTCAATCACAAAATTTACCATGATTGTAAGGAAGGGGCAAGGCTAGTTTCTTGAAGAATATCCACTTAACTTTAGAAAACAAAAGTGTGGCAATTCTACAACTACAGCACCCAGAAACTATAACCTTGAATTTCATTATTCAAAATCCAATTGGAGGATGTTTAAAGACACTTATGCTTTCAATGGGAAATTTAAGATGTTAAGGGATTCATAACAAAACTTGAAACTGTACATTATGAAAGACAGCTTTAAAAGGTCAGAAACGGATGATTTTTGGTGCTGTACTTTAAAAGTTTCAGTATTACTTTTAATGAAAAAAAAATAAATATTCATGCTCTACTGCCAGTGCTACCTAAAGTCTACTTGAATGTAGGATGGGGGGAAGGGGGGAAATAAAATCAGCTTTCCATCAGATAATAAAGAAAATATTTTAAGCATAGAACATGAAATAAAGTATGGAGAAGAAGAGAATATGGGTCATTACTCCCTATTCCAAACCTGGCTTTAATGTTCTCATGAATCCCTCAAGAGCCTAGATTTCAAGTGTACATTCATTTCAACTCTTGAAAATATAAAGGTCTATGGCTATTGTAGAAAGTATTTGAAATCGAACATTAAAGAGACAAAACAGCAACATTGCACATCACTGGAAAAATAAACTGGTGCATACTATTTAAAGTGCATTACTTTACAAAAACAGACACTGCAGAAATTCATCCAACAGGTGTAATTGGTGCATACTGTATGATTCTGCAGCTCCAAAATTAACTCTTATTTGAAAAAATTACACTAACAATAAATACAAACACCTCCTCTGAGGATCAGACTGTAACTCAGATATGTTAAATTGTCTCTCACAAAGAATTTTATTTCCATCTGCATCAATTAATAATAAATTGACTACAGCAGCTGTAGTCTAACAAGTCACTGAGCAATTCATAACGCCATTCTAAGACCCTGAAGCTACTTTTCGTGCTTATTTCTTATTACAGGAAAAATACAATTGTTTTCCCACTAATGTAAAGCACTAATTTTGCTGAAACATAGGTATAAAGAAAGAAGCCTTATAACCAGATCATAGATTTCTGCTTTTTTTAATGTAAGTTAACATCGTAAACAATTCTTTACGGCTTCAATCATTTTCCAGGTGTAAGTATCTTTCCTTCTGCACTTATCCTTTGAAATAGCCATGGGAATGCAGAAGTAGTAGTTAAGAGTGCAATTAACTATGCGAGTACATTAGGGCTTAGTCCTGTTCTCTGCTACAGCAATACATACTGTACGAGTTAAAAGTTACCTCCTAAGATTTTACAGATACATAACAGTACTATGTGGGAGGACAAAGCCCCAAATGCACACCAGAAAATACATTGCTTTGGTGCCCAATGACTAGATTGAATAGAAGATGCCCATTACAAATACCAACAGCACAACCTAAGAAATTTAGCTCATTAAATTAAAAATTTTCCATCTAAAAGGTGTGAATATATCACAGTAATAACTAAACACCACAGGATAAGAAAGGGTTTCTCCTTTAATTTCTGGCAAAAATAGGCTGCTTGCTGAAACCTAAATAATTTTAACAAATCAGTTGTGTCTGAAGAGCAAACCTTCCATGGAAAGATTTTTTTCCCAATCTAACAAACACTAGTAAATCCTGTACTGCATAGAGTTACCTTGTAAGAGCAAGTTTATGAAAAGGGGGAGAGAAAGAAACAAAGCAGCATTATTCCCCACCCCATCAGAATACAGCCACACAGGGCACAGCTGATAGTAAAGATGCTTCACTGCTCTATTGCAGGACATAAGCTAAATTGAGTATGTACAGACTGAGAAAGAAAGAAAGAAAGAAAGAAAGAAAGAAAGAAAAGATCCAAATGTCCAAGGAGAAAAGAGATATAATCTGTCACACACGATGCACTAACAGAAAGCTGTTGGGAAATTTTTCCTCTAGCTAAATCCCTGGCTTGGCAAGTAAAAATAAGTGGCATCGAAGACGGGGACTACACGGGAAGTGGGCATCTATGATTCTTCAGCCATCTGAAGTAAGGAGTTGATAGCTGCATCCTTGTTCCCCCTCTGAGCTTCTAGCACTGAGCGGATTACTTCCCTGTCCATGTTGGGAAACATGTCCTGGATAGATTTCAGATCCTCTTCATTACACAGGTGCTGAGGGTTGACCGCAGGAGGTGGTATTGCCACTGGTACCATGCCTGGATTACAGACTGCAGGCATCCCTATAGGTTAAAAACAGAAGAAGAAAAGCCACAAAACATACATGAGTAGGGGGGAAAAGAAAATAAAAATAAACCCACAACAAAAACCCCAGCGATTCTGAAGACGAATGCAGCTCATGACTTGTCCCAACCCACCAACTTCAGCATTTATTTATTTCAACATGCACTCCAGAAGAGGAAAAAGATTGCAGCAATTATACCTACACTGTTGCAACTGGAAAACATTTTTCTGGAACAGATTGTCTCCCCAAGGTTATATTCCAGAAGTTATAAATTACAGTACGGCAACAGGTACTGTTCAAAATCAGATACAACTTGTATAAACAGGTTCACACATAATTCACTAACCAAACACTAAGCTCATCACAGAAAGGTGTGGTTGGTTCCCCCCTCCTCATATTTTAGTTCTCAGTGTATTTTTGTTGTGATGAAAAAAAATGGTTTTACATCAGCAATATACATAACTGATATTTAGAAAGACAATGAATGCAATCTCCAGTGCATTCAAAGGAAAGCGAAGTACTTTGTTCCACTAGTAGACTGGACCACACAAATAAGCAATTTTTAGCAGATGTTTTTCCTGGCTAAAGTTCCATCCAGCCTGCAAAGTCACTACGTGGCAAAAGAGCAACACCTATAGGGGCACACACTGCTTTGCTCATCTCTCTTCAGAAGGACAAAATTCATCTGACCTGTCATTTTTCATTAACTTCTCATATATCCATGTAAAATAAAACACTAGCAGTTTACAGAGTTTTAGAAAATGAGTTTCCTACTCCTGTTCAAAGAAATTACTAGACAAAATCCCCTTTTCATCATGAAAGAACTTTCATCATTAAGCATAGAATCATTGTTGAAAACACTACCTTTCGTTTAGTATAAAACTGAAAACAGATATAGTACATATCTATAGTCTGTTATCACTTATGAAAATTGTCAATTTCACTTCTTCTCCACATAGTTTCAGATCCTTGATTATCTTAGTCCCACTCCTCTATGTGTTAGCTTCTGCAGTTCTTCTGTAGAATTTCTAAAGTAGGGCAAGTAAAATTACCTGCAGCTACACAGAAACAAGTTCTAGTATTGGTTCTCTATTTGCTTTCAAGCATTTTATGCACTGTTTCAAAGACTACTCACCTGGTATTTTTATAGAGTAGTCTACAATAATTCAAAGACCTTCATGCGCAGTAACGACCAAACTGAGAAATTATCACCAAATATGTATTAGTTAAGATTATTCTTTATGCATACTTTAACACCAGACTTCATATATAATTTTATTTCCCTTTTATTACAATGAGATCCTTCTGCAACCTGCGGCAGTCAGAGAGACTTAGAAAACTGCTAAGAGTTTCTGTTTTGACAAATTGTCTTAGTCCCTTTCTCTCACTTATTTTTTTAAGAAATCTGATGCACCTCACCAAAGGAGGTGCATCAGATTAGACTCCTTTCATTAGATGAATAACCACCTATTTTTATTTGTTCCACCAGCTTTTCAAAATAGCTATTAAACCACAAGATTACCTTTATTGTATCAGAATATCATATGATAGAAAGACTGCTTAGCAAATAACATCTTCCAAATGCAACTGAGGTGATATATACAGACCACACCATTCTTTCTTACATACTCAAATACCTATGAATTTTAACATACAGGCTTTTCCTACACAACCACGTCACTTCCTCCTGAAGTTTACCTAGTTACATGTTTGGTTTAAAGCAGTTCATTCTTGTCTTCCTGGGTTTTAATCATTGCATACAATAGAGAAAATGGTTACTTCAGAAATGTTTTTAAAAGAAACTTCACTTTGCTATCCTCCACTCCTCTGAAAGCAAGACTTCCTTCACCTCTTATGGTCTCACATTCCAGCTAGGTTTTCTTGGACAACTTTACATACTTATATTAGTATTTAATTACATAAATTATTCTAGGTTTTCTGCTTTTTTAAAATAAATAGTTCTCAACTTTTTACACATTTGATCTTCAAAAGCCTTGTTACTCAACCTCATAACCAGTTTAGATTTAATATATAATTTAACACTTTCACATCCCCCTATATGAGAGACCTATCAATTTTTGACAGAAACCTACTTCATTGTTTTACTTCACATTTCTTAGGATTCTCTGGCATACATTTTCTTTGGCATACATTTTCTTTGAGCACCTAACTTCTTTTACACAGTTTTTAGTTCACCTGTTAGCTTTCTATGACCTTAATTACTTCTCTGTAAGTTAAACAAAGGATGAACTATTTGCATCATCACCATTATACATCTTCAAAATAAGACTCTTTTGAGAACCAGCTTTCATGTATTACTCAGGAGTAGATCAGAAGCTACCTCTCTTCTACTGAATTCTAACTGCTCAAAAATCCTAACAACAAAGCACATGTATAACCAATATAATTTTCAAGCGTGCCTCTTTGCAGCCTCATCTCTCTTAGAATAATGACTGAAGTACTTCTGTGATAGAAAATATTGCAATTATATTAAACTACTTCTATTCAGACCTAACATCTAAAAAAAGAGCAAAGAACAGTTTCAATACTTACCTTGCCTCATCAAGATTTTCTTCACTCTAACTATTTAGTCAAATGTCTATACTCACTTTAACTTGAACAAATGTTTTAGTATCCCAGTGACTTGTTTTTTCTGTCAGCATAAAAATGCTATATTATATTATATTATAACTCACATTCAAGGCTGGATGAGCTAAACATCAACTCTGGCTGACAAGGTACTGTAATCGAATACAGTTTGACTGTGTGCACTGCATTCAGGATTTTACCTGATGTACTCTTTTCTATTTCTTTCCTCAACTTGGACTCCTGTCCTCCCTGAAGCGATTCATTACTGACTTGTAAACACCTCCATATTTATCTGTTCTCCAACTTTGATTTTAAAATTCCCCTTTTAATCATCTCAAGTTTTATTAGAAGGAAAAAAAGGAACCTAGAAGCTTTAAGTCTAACACACATGCTGCATCTACTCAAAAAGGTTCATACTGAGTCACAATCTCATAAATTTGTTACCTGCACACTGGAACCATGTTTTCCCCCCAGCCATGTTCATCACACCTCTACCACGGGTATCTGTCACCTTTTCTGCAACACCCTAAACCTCGGCTCTACAGCTTTTTATGGCCTTTGGACCACGGTCCCTGGAATTTTGTCTGGCACTATGTGTTTGAACACACGGCCAATCAGACCATGTGTGCACCCTGGAGGCAAACCACTGCGCAGTTCTCACCAACCCTGCAAATACGCTTCACCCAATAATCCAGCAGTATTTTGGACTGCCTGTTCTAGAGCTTCAACAAACCTCAACTCATTCCTCACACTGCCTACAAATACTCTAGGCATGTAAAAGGGGCATAAGAAGATGCGTGGCCTCAAAAAAACAAAGTTGCAAAGTACCTGAAAGAACAGAGCAACAGAAGTTATGTTTTATTTCTAATATACACCTCCCAATATTTTTACTAAGTCATCAACACCCTAAGATCATCCAACAATCAGCCTAAACAGTGTATGAACTGTCCATTTAGGAGGTCAGTTTTAAGTATTAATGCAAATGAAACATGAGGCTCTTTTCTCAAGTACCACAGCATCCTACAGCTTACCAGTGTTTCAGTGCAAAACAAAATCAACACTAGAACATTGTTTTCCTTACTGCTTTCATCAAAAATAATTATGAAGCCAGACATCTGCACAGGCAGTACTCAAAAAGCATTTCCAATATAAATAATCAATCTAAGACACAAGAAATTTCTTGACTGTATTGTTTCTCACCAAGGATTTTCAAAACCCATTTTCTCGGCTCTTATAGTTTCAGTTTATGCTGTCTACAACTAGACTGTATACAAATGGAAGTTAGAATCACACATTTTTAACAAACACCTCCATGATAAATGCTTACTTTTCAGGGAACTCAACATTCGAGCTATACAAACACCAATTTAAGAGTACTTTGGGTTTTTCCACACTCGGGCTGAAAGCACCCATAATTTCTGATTTATAAAATAGTAAGTAACACTTAAGCGTAAACCTCAAGAACTATTCACTGAAATTTAGCAAATAGACACACATATGCAGTCATTAGAGAAAATTATAATAAGCTTCCAAATTATCAATGTTCAGTAAAAAGCTGCTTTAGGTTAAAAAATTTCAAATCACTGACAGGTGAAAACTGGAACTAAACAATGTAAGAATCCACTATCAATGGAATTGTGGACTCCTATGTTACTCTCAGATATTAGGTACATGTTATAAATCAGAAGAATGGAGCACTGTTTTCCAATTGAGTGAAATGGCAATGGCAAACATGCTGGCATAAGCAGTGACATTCCAATACATGAAACAATAGCAAGTCAATTGCTACAAGCAGCAATGAAAGCATCAAAGTAGAATTAACAGGGTAAACTTCTTCCTACTGCATACAAGGCATTACACACTTATAATTTTATTTTCTTTTTCAGTAAAGTACCCTATGTTTAATTTCTTAACTCATTATCATTCTGTCCCATGCACAGACTCTTTCAGAGTAAACTCAGGAACCTTCTCAGCAAGAATTCTTTCATTTAAATGAAGAAATTGGTAACCCTTTTCTAAAAAACATAATAGGTCTTAATGATATTTGCTTCAGGAAAAACTCAGTACTAAAATATGCATGCTATCTCATTTTTTTAAATGTTGCTTCTTTGCAAACTACTAGAAAAATTAAGTGTATGGAACATCAGAAAAATGCTAAAATTCCACTGCTCTGAATAAACAAAAACACTGCAACAACCACAACAGTTTTATCTACACCATCTTTCTGAAATTCAGGGCATCAAGAAACGACATCATATGTACAAGAAGTCATTCTAGAATTTTCTGAATGTATTTGATTGAAGACCAATGGTTTCATCAAAGATAGCAGTGTCACAGCATCTTTGCACAATTCAAAATCAAAAGTGTCACAGTAAAGGAAGTCTAAAATGAAGGAAAATTGATGTCCTGTAACATGATTTGCCTTTAGAGTTCTAGTCAGGTACTTAACTTGACACAGATGTAAAACAAAGTGCATGAAAAATATGCACTGATGAAAAAAGTGTCACCTTTTAAAAAGAAAGCTTATTTGAAGAATAATTAAGGAAATTAAGACTAAGGCAACTGGCAGGTTTTCTTAGTGTCACTGCAAAACTCAGTTTTTCAAGTTTACACAAAGTCATGACATTATCTGCTCCTCCACTAATCTTGCAGTAGCAGAACAACTGCAAGAATAACGTTTCTCTTCTAGAAAACCAGTACTATCACCCAGTATAGCTCACTGACAAACAACAGCTTCAGAAGAATATTATAACATCACATTATAACCATCAACACTGTTACCAGCAACCAGTTTAACCATTACAGCTTGAAGCTGAGCAGATGCCTTTAAAGACTTCTCAACAGGTTAGAGAGGCTTTCATAATTTCCAGAAGATGCATTAAATTGTTCTATTGTGACAACCAAGTGGCAATACCTTGTGATACAGTCTGCTGTAACAAAGCTGTTTAGGTGAGCTCATGCAAATACTCTTGAGTCAATGAGAATGGGAGTGAGAAAAGAGCTTGGAAACTTACCCAGAGCAAAGTACTCAAGCCCTAAAGACAGGTGAAAATGAAGGGACAAGGGGAAAGGAACAAGACATGGGAAAGAAATATTAATCTATTTTTAAAAGGATATTAATTATTTACCTTCCAAAGGTGAAAGCTGGCTAAACTGAGGCAGTTGGGCAAAACTTAAACTACCTAATATTGAAAAACTAAATGCTGCTAGGATCCAGTCTCTTAACTAATTTGCTTCAGCGCCCTGAACAAGTTTCCTAAATGTGTTGTTTATGCAGAAGTGACAATCAGAGGAAATGTTGCCAAAGTAAGCAAGGCACCAGGTGTTTGCAGCAAGGATTATATTTTATAGACCAAAAAGGACAACATACATCCACGGTTTTCTGAACAAATACCAGTAACATCACAAGCTAACCCATGATTATCAATAAGGACACCTAAAGGAACAATGTACACACACACACAACCTTGCCTCAAAAGTGATATTCTCGACTCTGACAGGACCCTGAAACACACAGGTTTTAAATACACTTTTAATATGGGAGTTTATAAAATGAGTAAAAACAAGTTTCCTATTTATCCCATTAATATTTAGCTTATAAGAAATATAACTTGCTTATTGAACTAACATTTTTTAGCTCACTGTCTCTGGTACTGTTCACTACAAGAAGATACTGCAAGCACCAGTATAGCACAATATTCTACAGTTTAAGTAATCTTTAGAAAAAAGAAGAGGTGGTAGATAAATTCAGCTTCTAGAAGAACAAGAGGGTTCACAAGTTCTAATTTTTGCATACCCAATCCACAGATGTATCAACTATAGCAGCTATAGCTTGTAGCAACTAGTGCTGTTAGAAGTATTCAATTTAAAAAATTTTGCAATTAATTACCATGATGCAAGAATATTCTATGGCCACTTTTGTTCTTAACACAGCTCCATCCACCACCAAATGTGAGGAAATGAGCATTACTTGTGTTCATCTGCTTACCACAGTGACTACCTGCTTGCTTCTACTGTTTACCTCAGTTTGCATGACAGAGTGTGAGAGGAATTAGCTGCTTCAGCATTAATTAGGAGGCTAGTTAATTAGAAGTCTAGTTTTGAACAGAAGTTTTCTATTACAGAAAACCAGCTTGGCCTTTGTGACACACCTAAATTTCACTTAACCATCTCTCTTTAAAGCACAGTTATTCTGGACAGTTAACAAATAACTGCTGAACTGTCTCGATAAGCATGTTAGTCCACCCACTCTATTTCCATCATAGATAAGGCAGTCTTTTACAGAAGAATCTCCTCCATTTCAAATATAATAAACTATTCAGTGATGGCTCTTCCACTCTTCAGAAGGAAAAGAAGAACTTGTTTACTGACTACATTAATTTAGCTGGTTAAAAAACCTGAATTAAAAATATGCAAAACAGGAGCATACCGATGTCCATTACCCTCCTTGAAGCAGTCTCAAAGGAAGAGAGCAAACACCATACAGTGTTACAAAGGAAATGTGCAGAGTGGGCCCACAAGACAAAAACAGTTCAGTTGTGCAGGGAAGGCCAGCATCTTGCACACACCTTTCTGAAAGAGTTTACAGAATCCAGAAGGAGCATCTAGTTCAGTATACAGAAAATATTCCAAAAAACTCCAAGATGTCTTCCAAGATGAACTATTGTTTCCTTTTATAATTTGAAAATACTTTTATTAAGCCATTAAATGTATGAAACAGTAAAAGTATTCTGCAAGCCAAGTCACTTTCCAACTCCAAACCTTAACATCCATTTAATTATTATGAGTGGGTCAGTGATAAGTGAGTAAGTCAAAGCTTTAGAACTCACAGTGCTTTGGGAAATTTTCATGATGTCCACAGACATTCTAGAACAGCAAACACAAAGCACAATAATGCTTAAAAAGACTAAAAAATACCAAATGTACATCAAAGGTGGCTTGCGAAAAGTTTGGCATTTACAAAGCAAAGGAAGTTGTTTCCCAGAACAAAAGAAGAGTTCAAATCCAGGGGTGGAACTTTGTAATGCTTTAAAAATACAAGTCACAGATGCAGGAGTAATTTTTAATACAGAATAGTATTACAGCAGCAATTAAAACAAACATGCTGGATCTTGGCGCAAGTGCAATGCTCCACCATACAGTCCCCAAATTCTTAGATGCTAAAACGTCAGGCATTACTATCACTTGCAAATTATTAGTTATTTCTTCACTTGTCCACATAGAAAATATTCTCAAGATAAATTACAGAGCATCAAGATTTGAACATCCAGTACTTGAATAGTAAGTTTAAAGGTCTTCTATCAGTTTTATCTGTTCAGTGCTATGTCTAGTTTCAATTATACACAAAACTAATCTCTGCTTCATTTCTTCTGTTTATACTCTGGCACAGAAATTTTGTAATACGAATATTCTCATTTTGATCTATTCAAGAAATTTGCTAGCACTTTCTATTAGATCTTCTAACTATACACAAGATGACTGTGTTTGAAGTTCACTACAGAAGGTCTGGTTTACCACAACAGAATCATCCTTCGGAACGAACACTCCAGTTCAAAGCACTTCACTGGCAAAGCCAGCAAGACTCAAAATCTGACAATTAAACTACAGAGGAAAAAAGAAAGCACTTTAAATGAAGCAAACTGCATGTTTTCATCAGGGAATAAAGCATGCAGCCCAACTTTTCCATATTTTGCTCTAACTTAACTCTGTAAAAATAAAACAGGAGGTAGCATTCCCAAGTTACACATCCAGACTTCTGTTGATGAGGTTTGTTTCTACAGTGAATGGAATTTTAAATTCAATCATCCCCTAGTCATTTTAAATTCAATCATCTCCTAGTCTTACAAAAGAAAAATAAAATATATGTATCTGTTGTGCCATCTCTTAGCACTGCAATTATGTCCCACACACTCTATCATTCATTCATACACTTGCACGCAAAGAAGTTAAAAATATGCAAATTTATCTCTTACTTTCCCTAAAAAGTACACCTATTACTGAATAAATATCCATACAACAAACTGGGGGTTCTAAGAGCTGTACATGAAACATAAACTCAACTGAAATTGGTTTATCAGTTCCCTAAGTTGGACAAATTCAAGCTTATTTACATACTTTAAACTTTTCATCTCTGACAGAAAAATTACAAAATCTAAGTTAACACATCTTTCTCTACAAGTCCAAAACTCTCTTTGAACCAACCAAAAGCACTGACAACAGCTGCTGTAGTTATGTAAACACATCAAAAAGAGCTATCTCAGAGCTCCCCAACATTTTTCATTTGCTGACCTGTGAATACTTCACATGCTGTGTAGCAAGTTTCTTTCCAACAAAGCATCTTCAAAGACCACAGAAAAATTAATCCCGTTATGGGCTACAGAAGCTGCAGTTCCAACAGCACAATTCATTTGGGGCACTTTCTCAAGTGCAAACAGCTTCACACATGGCTTGCCACCATTTAAGTAAGCACACATTAACTAGACAGCTATTCAGTGACCTGATCAACATCTAAAATAAATACTCAAGAAGAGAAGCCTTCACAACTTGATAGACATTTTAATCCATTTAATCCAACTCATGCAGCTCCATTAAACAGGGTACAAGACTGAAGGCACACCTGCACTTAATTTGTTCCCTCTTCTCATAAAAATACATCACAGGAAAAGTGGTTAAGGAAAAATCATTTATAGCTTCCTTCACATTCTGAAAAAACAGGAGTAATTTGCTATTTATTTCTACAAAACCCTTCATCTGGAAGTTTCAAAGTCTTCAGGAAGAGAAAACATACCTGCTATAGGCACATATCCAACTCCTTGCTGATATACAGTGGGCATCAGAACCACTGGCTGGGGCTGCATCATCATGGCAGCTGGCAAAGACTAGACAGAAAAAGCACAGATGAGAACAACTCAGGAAACAGCAAAAAAAAGCACCAGGAATTAAAACTGTTTGCAAACAAGTCATCACATTGCAAATCCATGTTCAACAGTACAATATGACTATGCTGAGTGCTAATCTATATTTAGAAAATCTCTGGCAAACTA
Organism: Aleadryas rufinucha; assembly: GCA_013397815.1. Lineage (NCBI taxonomy): Eukaryota > Metazoa > Chordata > Aves > Passeriformes > Aleadryas > Aleadryas rufinucha. The sequence goes on from VZTH01018634.1 coordinate 90,920, forward strand.
ACTGAACTACCATCTTTCAGATGACAATTAATTTGCCTGTGAATCAATAAAACCACATCATGTCAAACTAGCCTTTTGCAAGAGTGATGAAATGTTATCAAAGTGAATTATTTTAAAATAAAGGTTTAATTACCTTTCATGCCTTGGTCTTGTGAAATGAATATACAACAAACTCATATAAATTAAGTATTAGACAAAATCTGAATTTTACTCTTATTTTTTGTTTTTAAAAGCAGTACACTGCTCCTAGAAGCAAATTTTAGTTTAAATCAATTACTTTTGAGGTAAACCAGTGCTTTAAACAAAATATCAAATTAACTCCATTCCCTTTTACTACCAGAATAACTTCAGCTATATTTTAGTTCAGTTTGATCCTCGAAAATATTGAATATTATGTATACTACATTCACAGGGAAATAGTTTTCAAGGTTAATTATAAACTCTTTTCTCCCTGGGGTAATGGAACAACTGTACAGATCTGGGGCAGAATGTGAATTTCAAACTGCAGGGAACATCTGTGCACTCCCAGCTGTGCACTCAACAGCAGCTTGGAACTTTTGATGATATACAAGTGCAGTAGGAAGCATTCAGGGCTGCATGTGCAACATGTTATCCAATAGCTAATTGAAACAGAGGTGACAGATGAGAACACTCCAGGAGCTGCTAAACAAACCAGTGTAAGTCTGCAGTTCGTGACCAGTAGCACCAAATGAACAAGAATGGAAATGAAAAGCAATGTCATTTGAAAGAGCATTCGAACTACCCAAGAAACACCTAAGACAGAGAAGAGTTTCTGTTATTTTGCTTTTAAACTGACATGAATTTTTAAAGATTTAGAGGGGAAAAGTTATTGTTAGAGTCCACAAAGATTGTTAAAAATTATAACTACTAAATTAGAAATGACAATGGATCATTTGGCTAAGGATTTCTTTTCTATATGTATAGTAGCACAGTGTTAAGGAAACTTTCCTGTCTGACCATCCAGGAGCCACTCTGGCACCCGCTCCAGTCTGAAACTATTGAGACTGAGACCCCTTTGCAGTGGGTGGCTCCAGTGACCCCACAGGTGCCCCTCTTGGCTCTCTGCACACCCCACACTCACAGTCAGACAGGGTTTCCTTACCAGCCCAACCCTGGGTTTCCCACAGCAGAGACTCAAACATCTGGATCCTTAAAGCAGTTTAATTGTGGTGCAGTAATGCAGAAACAGCTTGAGCTGGTGCCTCTGGAGAGGGACCCTCGACAAAGGAATCCCTGGGCTTTTACACCCTCACAGTCTGTGCACCCAGACAGTCTGGGGTCTTCCTGCTGAGCCCTTGGCTCCTGCTGTGTCCCAGTCCCCGGTCACCTGGCCGGTGCCACAGGTCCCTGTGCCCTTTGCTGTGCAAAGGGTCAGCACCAGGTCACGGCCCCTTGCCTGGGGCTCCCACCGTGTCCCCCACCCAGGGCACAACCTGCAGCTCCCACTGCAGCTGCACACCCAGTACCTGCTCTCAGTGTATTCCTCAACAACAGGAATAAGATGAATTTTTGTAATTGCAAAACAAGATAAATACCCATTTGCCACCTGACCACAAAGTATTTCTTGTCTTTACAAATATTTTTGACTGCTATTCCCAAAGTTAGGTATAATTACTTTAAATGCCAACACACACAAACACCCAGTATGGTACAACAGATCTACTTCAGTCTAAAGTATCTCCCTCCCCCTACTTAAGAAGGTTCTGTCCCTCCCCACCCCAAACTCGGCTTACCGTGTATGACATAACCAGATTAATCATTCCTTCCTTGTCATCACCTTGCCTTCCACTTAAGCTATACCATTCATCCTCCACATTTCCTTGTTTCAGAGAATCAGGAATTGTAATGTGTGTCCAAGCAATGCGGTCATCCATTGAAAAGGCTCTCTGAAATATAATTTGAATGATATTACCAAATTAATTGTCCTGAAAAGAACCCCAAACTTAAAATTATCCTTGACTAACATGTCAGTTTTATGCTATTAGACTTTGTTAATTTCATTCCCTTTGAAACTACTGAAGTATCAATAAATATTTTGGCCATCTGCTTTCCAACAAGGATAAAGGACACTTTAAGTGGGATTATAGATTGATTGTTGATAGTAAATAGCAAGAAATTGAAAACCTGAAGCAGAACACTCTAGAAATACAACATCCTATCATCAACACAGGCTGTGTGAATCTCATGACATCACATCAGAGGCCATTACATGAACGTAAACAGCTTCTGTTTACTATGATAGGCTGTGAACTCCAGCAGATAGAAGTACTGCTCTGCCCTCCTGTTGCAGCAATGAAACAGACACTTGAACCAATCAACTAAGCCGACAAAGCAGCATCCAAAAGCCTTGCTTGTGTAATGACCACACAGCTGCTGTACTGTCATGCTTTACTACACACAGTGAGAGAAGCAGTAAAAAAAAACCAAAACATGACTTTAGCCTAGCCTGTAGCCTCTTAGTTTCTCCTAATAAATCCTAGGGACTACAAACAGTCTGTGTTCAACAGTTTTATTCTCAGGAATTCCAAGCCTGGGAAAGCTTCCAAGCTCTTCCTAGGTTAGAACAGCACTGAAGAATTTTCAAGTAAAACAGCATTGTACAACAGGGTATTTTTAATAGGGACAGTGAAGGATATAAGGCTGCAGGGCATTTTGATAGCCAAGAGGAGCTTAAATAGCACTCAGACATCTTTTGCTTCTCTTCCTTTGCAGGCAAGCCTGCTAATGCCTCTTTATCAGCTACCAAAGGACAAGTAATAGTTCTGACATTCCTGGAGAAGAATAAAGCTTTATGCATTGCTGCTTTTGGAATTCTGAAAAATGTTTGTCATCTCCCAGAGAACACAGCTAAGGAACTGTCTGTGCTACCTCAATCCTTTATGCAAGGTTTCACCCAAACCTCAGTCCAAACAGGAGATGGGGAGGGGTAGAAAAAATATATAGCAGTTCTGACCTCATCAAATATCTCTAGATAAAAAGAGTCCACACCCGGGGGAACAGTGCACTGAATAACTTTGTTCCAGCGGGGGTTCTTGGCTCCGTTATGTGCTGTTGGAGTTTCATACACAGCATATCCCAGCCGTATTCGACAATACGGATCCATGCGCGTCATCCCATAATTCTTTGCCAGTTTGGCCTGAAAAGAAAAGAAACCCAGGAAGTGCATAATACTGACATTAACTTGAGAAATTAATTACTATTAGATCACAGTGAGAAGCAAATATTGAACAAAGGACAAGATTAAATTCTGTGACAGAGAGAAAAGAGGAAAAAAAAATAAAGAAAACCAGCATTCAGATTAAAACATAAACCAATAACACTATTAAATGTCTGGGAGACCTTGAAAAAGGAACATCTTTTTAACCTATTTATTGTAGAAAATACACATCTTCACTGTAGCTAAAATAAATTACTTCATACCAAAGCAAAAGATACATGATTACAAGGACATGTAACAAGTTCGATTTTTCCCTGGGTATCTGATCTCCAACATACAAGCACAAGTGTAATGTTATAGGTAAACTGTCCTCTTTCACTTAAGTTCTTTTAAAGGATGAAATACAGTACCTTCAAGAATATCACACAATCCAAAAGCACAACCTGCAAAAGCAGTTCAATTGAGGTAAACTAGTAATAGTAGATCATATGTTCCAAAGTGATTAAACACTTATTTCAGCATGTGCATTTAACAGCAGTTAATTCAGTGGACAACTTAAGTCCTAACATTACTATAAAAAGAGATACTGTAGAGAATCAGAAGAGATCCAACATACTTTTGCTGTAACATCAGAAGAGTAGAACAAAACAAGGTGACGACAGTCCTGAACACAACGCTGAGTACTGTTGCACAGCTGTGCTCAAGCAGAAGTTGGGCTTTTTGGATGGGCTGTTTCTTTGACCTGCACTAAGCAGCCCATGGTTCTTTTTATAGTAAGGTAAGTGACAAACCATGGTGCTCCAGGGCATCTCCCACCTACAGGATGTTTACAGAACTCACAACAGTTGAAGCAGTGCACTGTGTAACATTTATCACAAAGGCTGCACCTCAGGCTTGGAAAGCCCTTTTCTCCTTCAGGGAACATGTTGGTTCATCAATTCATACATTTGAGCTGGTGAGAAAGGTCTCAAACAGTTTCTTGTAAATGTGGACTTGAAAGTAAGAAAGTTGGTATCCAAATTAAGCACACTCTCTACTCTGGAATTGTGGGATTAGACAGTTTATCAAAAACTTCACCAAAAGAAAGGCAATAATCAGCTGTGCTTAGACAAACTCACCACCATCCCTATGTATCCGCAAGAAAAAAAAAGCAGCAAATGACCTCCCCAGAAACTTTTTCTGATCTTCCATCAGTTTATTAGTAACAAAATTAAGGCATGCTGTTTGATATACTTTATCAACACATTTAAATACAGTGCACTTCAACCAGATTTTCATCTTCTGTAGGTTAACTATACCATGGCAAGTCTCCTATCCAGAATGCCACGTCTCAATACTCAGCCAAGATTCCATAGCACTCCTGCATAAACTCCTAGACAGATAGAGAAGACTATCTCTTGTATATTGTACTGCCATTCAGAAGGACCCTGACAGGCTAAGAGAAGTGTGCAGACAGGAATATCAAAGTCCAACAAAGGAAAAACAATATATATGACAATAAGACTTTGGGCCAACTGGCTGAAGAACAGCTTTGATGGGAAGGATGTGGAAAAATACATAAGGGAACTGCAATTCCCTACAACATTCTCAAAATTACTAATGTCTTCCAATATTAAGTACAGGAACTACAGGAAGCCTCTGAACAGAGGTTTTCAGAGAAACCCATTCACTGCAAAAAACACCACAAGTCTATTTGATTATGTGCTATAATAGCAAGGTTTACAGGAAATTGCTGCACCAGGCAGCGATGAAAACATGAAACTGGACAAAATGCTGAAGCACAGGAAAAAGAAGCTATAAAATCTTTAAGAATTACTTACTCCCCATTTACAAGTAATTTAGTAACTCAAATTCCAACATAAAATCTTTTTGTGTCCACCAATTAAAAATTTTGCATTAATTATTTAAAATTACTTAATTGTACAAAGATGGCATAATTTATACCTGTACTACGGTTATGCTGAGTCTTCCTACTGTACCCATTGCTCCTCCATACTGTAGCTGCTGAGCTGCCTGGGCATCCAGCTGGATTTGCTGTTGCTGCTGGGTTGGGGTAATGCGAAGAAAATCTTGAGGAAGCTCACCAACAAATACCTTAAAGAAGAAAGAGAGAAAAAAACCAGAAGACTTTAAACTTTTATAATGAGAAAGAGATAAATAGAAATCAAAGTGTAACAAATTAAGGAGAATTTAGTCTTGTTTTGACAGCATGAACAAAGAACTAATTAAATGACAAAACCACCAACTCATGTAGCAAATGTTCTCCTTTTCAGAAACACTAATTTCCAACATAAGCCTCAGAAAAAAAGTAGGACAGAGAGCCAAAGCTGCTCTGCAACTAAACATTTGAGTAGCCCATACAAAAGTCAGAACCACTAAGTTTTACATCATATTCACATATGATATCTGATGGCATCCAACTCTTTCACTTATTCATCACCCACGCTGTATCCAATCATTCCTGTGCCAAGACACAGCACAATGCTTTTATCTGAAAGGTCACTTCCACAGTCACCTTCAAGACAGACTGTAAAACAGGATTTCCTATGGACCAAATCCTGCAACACTGTAAAGATGCCCTAATGCTTTTCCAGCGTTAAACACAGCCAGCCTGCAACTAACCTTGGTGACAAAATTCTACCATATTCAAAACAACAACGTGGGAATTAAAAATCTGGTCTATCCTGAGAACAAGCCAGGACAAAAAGCAGAAGTATAGTAGAGAACTTCTGTCACATGAGCCAATATGAATCAGCACTCACCATGAATTTTCTATTAGCTCTACAGTACAAAGGGAAAGTTTCTACCCATTACTTGCCAATTCAATAACTGGGTTGTTTCTAGGTTTTAAATGCTCAGTGAACATTATCGATTCAAATACACTTAGAGAGATCATCATTTTAAAATAACAAACATCTATAACAAAATTTTTAAAGGCAAAAAAAGTGTCATAGAAAATTTATAATTAAGCTTTGTTTCTGCTGTCTATAGAGCAGTTTACATATTTAGTACAGAACTGTCTACCTCATCAAGACAAAAGACAAAGCAATTTCTCATGTTGCAATCCCAAGCAAGATTACTCAATCATGTATCTGGCAGATGCATGCCTACATAACATAATTTAAGAAGTTAACAGGCCTTGAGGACATAGCTTTTCAAGATTAGACAGTATTTGCATGTCAAGATTGCATCTTGGAGACAGAAACTGCAGCTCTTGCCAAATCACATGTATGACTATTTTGTATGATTATCTGAGAGCTTCAGGATCCTAGCAACAGTAGGTGTCACATGTCAGAAAGGAAGTTTACCTGAAAAGTTCAGGAGGAAGAACCTAATGCTGCTGCTGGGCTATTGGGAAGCAGAGTAAAAAGGGAATTTGTTTTGCTTACAAGCACCTTAAAATTTTACAATTAAAAACCTAAGAAGATGAAGTTTTAAGAAGTGGGAACAAAAAACAGGTGCAGAGAGGAAGAAAGCTAAGCTAGAAGTTAATAATAAAAGAAAGCTTATTTAAGTTCGGCTGGCAATGAGACATGGTGTTGTAATAGCCTTCTCACTGGAATACGTATAATTTTAAAATAAAACATAATCCATTTAGGCAAGATTTGAAATGGCCCCAGAATTAGCAAGGAAATGGCATTTACAACACAGCAGGTCCCCCTCCAATCCTGGTCCTCCAGGAAGTTTAAAATCTGGTATTATTAGCACCTCTAGGAATAGACATCATAAACATTTCCCAAAGTCAGAAGTGATGGCTGCACCCCTGAAATCCCATTTCCGTATTATACAAGCTCCCTCTGTCAAACTCCCAGAAAATGGGATAGCCTCTTTTGTCTCCACCATCTTCACATGGATATTGGAAAGCTTAAGTCATTCACAAAAGAAGTCTAATAACAGCTTTCACTTTTAAAATTTTATTTCATAAAAGTTAGCCAGTATCTGCTCCAAAATAAAATAAACAAACTAGTCTCTGTACTGAAGCCCAAAGGGGAAAAAGTCCATTAACGGCGACCAAAATTTTCTTACAGCAGCTAGGCTGACTCTAGGTTATTCAGCTACCTCACACAAAGCCATATTCTTATCCTAGAACTGCAAAGCTGACATACATAGAAACTAAAACCGTCTCAGTTCTCAGAAGATCTGTGTGTTAAACCCCTCCAAAAGGAAGGAGTGGGGAACAGGAGATGCACACACTCATCTTCTGTGTTCAGTTCTGACTAAGATTTGGTTCACAAGCCCTGGTGATACAGCCTGTAAAACATCTGGGAGAGGTGCCTGTTGAAGGAAATACACTACTCAGTATGTTATTATGCTAATTATCAGCTGATTCCATATTGATGGAGACAAATCAGTACCATGCAATCTTTTTATCTGTAAAGAAAACAGGTCAATTTACATCTTCCTCAAAGCATTTAAAAGCAGGCACATAATTGTCACCTCCCAACCTGAATTAAAAATACAAATGTATGTAATCAGAATTCAACCACAGTTTTTATTTTAAAAGCAAGGAGAATGTATGTGACAAGCTTGTGTCACTGATCCTACTCCACAACCACTTTGAAACAAACGCACTTGCCTCTACTGTAACGGCACTTCAGAAAGAATGTGAAATTCAAGCATGTTCTGTCACTAGCTGCAGAACAAAAAATTAATTCCATTAAGCAACAGGACAGGGATAGGACAGATACAATTCAGAAGACAAATGTTGAGCAAGCAGTCATTAAAAATAAGCCTCCCTTACAATCACTTCCTAATAAACTTTACTGACAGCATTGCATATCAAAAATATGGATTATCTAGAAGCAGAACAATATTGCCCTTCCCATCTGCTACAACCACCTAAGAAGCAGTTTTGTGGATCTTCAGAGTAGAATGCTGCAGATATAAAAACTGCATCTCAACTTCTTCAAACTGAATGTGGTGTGATGTTCTACAGCTATTTAATGTAACTGAGGATGGGGCTGTCTCAGTCTCACCTTCCCGTTTCTTACGCAACATGAAATGGTGCCAGAGAGTTGTAAAGTGGGTCAGTGTAAAGGCCTGATCAGAAGAAAGTGAAACAAGGGTTGGAGGTAAAGGGAATGGAAGGGAAGTTGTCAGAACCCTCAACTCACTGATACTGCCAAGTTCTGGCACCTGTATAAAGGAGGGAAAGGGACACAGAGCCAAGGACAGCCACAAATGCCCTGAGTTATAGAAACATTTACCCAGGGGTAATGTTTCAGGGAATCATAATTAAGGTTTCCACACTAGCAATTACCAAGGATGTCTAACATTAAACTTCTTGAAAACATCAAAGAGCTTTAAACACCCATCTAATCAAAAAGGTTCTAACCATGCTCCTTTAAATAGTTTTACTGTTTTTAAGAAAGAAAAAGTGAATGAGACAGAATTTTGAACTATTATTCTGCGTTTTGCACCCTGAAGAAAAAATTGGTGCCAGATAGGAAGCATCCAGAGGTCCTGAAAGAGCTGGTATTTGTTCAAGTCTGCTCTCTAACACTTTTGAAAGGTCATGGAGATTAGAAGAACTCCCCTATAACTGGAGAAAGACAAATCTCATACCCATTGTTCCAAAGGGGAAGAAAGATGACCTGAGGAACCACAGGCAGGTCAGCTTCACCTCAGTCACTAAGAAATTAATGGAGCAAGTGCTTCTGGAAGACATTCCTTGACACATGAAGGAAAAAAAAAAAAAAACAAACAGGGACTAGGAACAGCCAGCCTTTACCAAGGCTTTAAAAGAATAAAAAGCTGATGAGCCATCTGCCTTCTCCAATACAAGAATATATGACTAAGGAAAGTACAGAAGGTATCAAAGCTGGATCATTACAATCTGAATTTGGTGGGCTACTGCATGGATGAAAAGCTGGCTGAGGCACTGAGCTCAGAAGCTGAAGTTCAGTGGTTAACAGCACTGGAGGTTGGTTAAAAGTGAAGCTGTTCAGAGGTCTGTACTGAAACTAACCTATGTGTCTAATATTTTTCCTCACTAACCAAAGGTGAAGACAGAAGGTACCCTTATGACTTTTGAAGATGACATTAAATTTTGGGAGAAATGACTGGCATCATTGAGCATAGTATCAACTGGAGAGACAGAAGAATTCACTGGCAGGAATCTCATGAATTTCAACAAGGGCAAAGACCTGTACTTTGGCCAGAAAAATCCCTGGCACCGGTACAGACCACAGAACAACTGGCAGGACTGCCTGCACCTCTACAGAGGTGGAGAGCAAGCAAAACATAGATGAGCAGAGAACTCCTGCAGCAATGAATCCTAACAGAAAACTACTCTAGATCAACAAGAACCCACCCAGCCAGTGGGCTGAAGAAAGGAAACAATTGCTGGACCACACCCGGAACACTGCGAGGGTTTGGGGCCCAGCAGAACATGAAAAATTAACTTCAGGGAGCCCAGCGAAGATCCACCAAGAAGGCCCATGAAAAGGGCTGGAGCACTTGTGAGGACAGGCTGAGGATTTGTTTAGAATAGAAGTTCGACTGCACCTTGTAGCAGCTTTCTGGTATCTGCGAGGAAGTCATTGAGAAAACAGACCCAGGTTCTCTCGGAGATGCAACACAAAGAGAAAGGAGATCTCAATTGTTAAACTGAAATGGGGAAGATTTCACATGAAAAAAGGAGGGGTTAAAAATACCTGCAAAGTATGGCAGGAACTATGGTATACAAACATGAGTTAAAAATCAAAGACAGAATGCGTGTCCATATGACCTCTGTGTCTATGCCGGGAGAAGTGAAGGCTCCGGGGAGACCACAGAGCACCTTCCAGTCCCTGAAGGAGCCTATAAGAAAGCTGGAAAGGGACTTTTGACAAGGGCCCGTAAAAGGTTTTGACGAGTCTCAAGAAAAAACTCATCAGAGTCACTACTCAGCAGAGTAGTGATTATTAGGGAAATTAGGAGCAGAAATCTATGCAGTCCTAGGTCAGTACTTGATGTAATTTTGAAGGACCTGATGTATTTGCCAGCATGGTGGATAACTGTGTAGAATAACCATGGAGAGTAATTTTGGGTATGATTTGCTAGCTAATGAATCACAAAGTTTTGGTGGCTCAGCCTTAATCTAAAGCCTGGTCAAACTGTTTATTAATACTCTCATTTGTAAAATATATCACTTAACAGCGCTTACTTATTCAGCTATAGTTTAGATTTAAAAAGCTGTTTTGCTCACAAAATATTACAAAATGTGAAAATATGCTAATTTCATAACATCCTGAAAAGGGCCAGAGATTTCTATGTTCTAGCAGAGTATTTACAGTAACAGGATGAATTCTGCTTCATCTGGAAAACTAAACAGCAATCAGAACTTTCAATTACACACAAGTAAGCAGTGTCACAAACCAGAAAGTGCAGGTATAAGACTGGCAACAGCTCACTTTATTTTCTTACCCACATGAAACAACCTTGACTGAGCTGTTCTCTCCAGCAGTAAAGGAAAAAGTGGTTCCCAATCCTTTAGCACCATTTAGCGGCTATTCATTTGTAATGCAGTTGCATATACAGAAACAAGTAGAATTCTATCTTCCTCTCTGGAGAGAATTAAGAAAGGCTGGCGTGTACCATATCAACACCCCCAGCTGTGAATGGCTGCTTAATATTGCATAATTTATTCATTCATTTGAAAACATTCAAATCTTTAAAGCGAGTAAGGAAGAAAAAGCATGTAAAACAATGCCAGGAACATGTTAAAAAAATCCACAAAACCTGAAGCCCAGAAAGCCAAATTTGCACGAGATAAATCGTCATATGCCTTTCCATTTGTCAGGCTTCAATCAAGTTTAGGAAACAAAAGATTGCAACGAGATTATACAGGAGTACCTGGGAAATTCTAGAACAAGACATCTTGAAGAGTAACATCCTAAGGCTGAGATGCCGCCCCTTTAAAACGTTCTAGAAAGACTAGGCAGCTATGATAAATAAAACAAATAAGGAACTTTTAAGGAATAAAATTGACTACCAGATCATATTACTGTCACAACAACTGACAGCAGTGCAGTTTTTCAAGATTAGCAGTAATTCACCTCACTGTTCTTTCTACAAGGCTGCATAAATTTAAAAAAATAAAAAAGAGTACCTGTTTCTACATAATAAAACACAGCAGTGTAAATTTTTTGTTTTTAAAAACCCCTCATTTCACCATATGCATTATCATATTGTCAATGACTACTACAACCTTTCAGAGAGAAGGAACAGAAAGAAACAGCACATCTGTCGAAAGCTGATGTTGTAACACCACACATGTAGAACATCCCGGTGTGAGGCATGATTATCCCTGGGCAAAACCTGACAGCAACATATTCCCAAAAAACTGCCAGCACCACCTCCCAGAAGGCTGGTAAATTGGTTTTACGACGGCTCAGCTGCCGTCCAACACGCACGCCTACATCCTACACCCTACACTGGATGCGCCGTTCCAGCTTTCAGGCCGCAGCTCCAGGGACAGCGGCCCGACCGTGCCCCGCCGAGCTGCGAGCGCAGGGAGCTGCGCTCTGCTTCCAAGGGAAAGTGGTGTAGCTCCGGTTCAGTGTAAGCCGTTCCCTCCTTGGAAAGGCCTTTGGACAAAGAACGGGCAGAACAGCCGCCCCAAGGACTCCGCGCAGTTAGGAGGGACTTTCCCCTCCCCTTTCCCAAAGCCTCTTCCCAGGCGGAGAATCGGGAGACGAGGCAGACTTCCCTCCCCCGCACCCTGGCAGCCTAGAGAAGATGAGAGGGCTTTTCCTCTCCCCCCTCCGGCGCGGCCCGAGCTAGGGCAGGGTGGCAGACACGGAGTCTCTCTCCCACAGCGGCCCTAGCAGAGACCGGGCGGGCCCACCGGGGTCTCCAAGCAGGGCCTCGCCCGCCCAGCCCGGCGAGCGNATGCGGCCGGTAGGGGGCGCCGCGGTGCTGCGGCGGAGGCGGTGCGGGCGCGGCGCCTCAGGCCGCCATCTTGTGCCGGGGGCGCCGATGCGGGGCGCCTCGTGGGCAGTGGGGGGGGTGTGGGGCCCGCGGGGCGCTCCCNCCAAAGCCTCTTCCCAGGCGGAGAATCGGGAGACGAGGCAGACTTCCCTCCCCCGCACCCTGGCAGCCTAGAGAAGATGAGAGGGCTTTTCCTCTCCCCCCTCCGGCGCGGCCCGAGCTAGGGCAGGGTGGCAGACACGGAGTCTCTCTCCCACAGCGGCCCTAGCAGAGACCGGGCGGGCCCACCGGGGTCTCCAAGCAGGGCCTCGCNCTGGCCTAGCCCCAGTGGCTTCCCAACGCTTGCTGAGCAAGCGCAGCCCTTTCCGGGAGAACAAAAGCAGCTTTAATATTCATCCGAGTGCTGCTTCGAGAGATAAAATCTGATTATTTCAAAGCCTATTTAAATAACATAACTGTTTCCCGTTGTTAGGGCTGTTTCCTGTTGTCAGGATCTGCTGCACAATTTTAGCCCTTAATTAAAATTCTAGCGCGGATTTCGGCAGCTGGAAATAGAACAGTGCAATTAGGAACGCTCCAAATATAGCACCAGCTCTTTTTTTTTTTTTTTNCCGCTCGCAACCCCGATGCCGGTCCTGCCGCCCGTCACTCAGCGCGAGCCCCGCGTCACCTGACCCGCCCGGCCCCGCCCCCGGGGCAGCGCAGCGGCGCCCNGCTTTTTTTTTTTTTTTTTTCTCTCCACTCTACACTAACATCTTCTTGCAGTGGGAACAGCCTCATCTTTTTTACTTCGTGGAGTCCTAGAATGTTAGGGGTTTTAAGTGGATCTTAATGATCATCTGCTTCCAAACCCCCTGGCATGGCCGCTTCCCACGAGATCAGGGTGTTCAGCGCCCCATCCAGTCTGGCTTTGAACACTGCCAGGAATGGGGCACCCACAGCTTCTCTGGGCAAGCTGTTCCAGTGCCTCACCACCCTTACAGTAAAGAATTTCTTCCTGATATCTAGGCTAAATTTCCCCTTTCAATTTGTACCCATTACTCCTTGTCCTGTCACTACAGCTCCTCACAAGGAGTCCCTGTCCAACTTCCCTGTAGGCCCCCTTCAGATATCAGAACGTTGCTGTTAGGTCTCCTCACAGCATTCTCTTCCCCAGGCTGAACAGCCCCGACTTTCTCAGCCTGTCTTTGTGGGGCAGGTGCTTCAGTCCCCTTATCAATTTCATGACTCTTCTCTGGACTTGCTCCAACAGTTCCATGTCCTTCTTATGCTGGGGACACCAGAGGGGTGTGCAGTACTCCAGATGGGGTCTCACAACAGTGGAGTAGAGGGTGAGAATCAATTCCCTCACCCTGTGGGCCACACTGCTTTTGATGCAGTCCAAGACACGGTTGGCTTAGCACACACTGCCAGCTCATGTTCAGTTTGTCATCAACCATCACCCCCAAGTCTTCCTCTGCAGGGAGAAAGTCTTGACGTTATTATGACATTACAGTCTTGACATCGTGAGGGCAGGATGGAGGGAAAAGAGTGTTAACGAAGTTCATTGGTATTCTTACACCTATAACCACACGAGCTATGAAATTAGTTTTGGGTGAGTCATGAGCAGTTACAGTTTTACTTACCATGGATTTCATTCCAAGACCTCATCTAGTCTCAATAATTTCAAAGAGATCAGACAGGAGAAGACATTATTGCCTCTATGAAATTTGTATCATCAGGAAAAAAATAGTAACAATGACTCAGAAATTCTTGAGATTTGTTTTCCCTGTACAGAGATGCACAGTGACTAAAGCGAGCATTGTCCCTTCCTGACTGTGCTGACGCTTTCTAACTTCATTTTTTATTTTCCTGTTTTGTTATTGTTCTCAGGAAACCCACATGGAATCTCATAACTTACCTTTATTCACCATTTTAAGCCATTTTAAACATTTTTTCAAGGATTTGTTCTTAAACAAGCTTCCCCCGGTCCTTGAATCGGTGCGTGCGGGTGGCCTGGAAGCGGCACGGCGGTGGCAGCACCGCCACCTGGCGCTCATCTCCGGAACGACAGGCGGCCTTCGAGCGGGGACAGGCGGGTTGGCTTCCCCAGGGACCACCGCGAACAGGCAAAAACAGTCGGTGGCGCGTCTGGTGTCAGCGTAGTAATTAAAGCGGGAATGTAAGCCATGGGAAAGGTGAGAGAACGAAAGTCATAAAACCCTCTTATTTGCAACATATGGGCATCGTTAAGAAAAGGTTGAAAGGTAATCAAAGAAGCAATAATGACAATAAATTGCATTTATCTTGTAATAAACATTTAGACATCAGTTTCTCCTGTATCATTCTTTCATTCCAATTTCCAGTCTCTTCTCTGTTGTTCCCAGTTCTTCATCTACCCTTCAGATTTGTGATAGGCCCATTTGCCTCTTTTTATGAATTTTTAAGCACTTAATATCTCCGAAGACATTAGGTAAAAATAGATTTAAACCAGACAGCTGGTTGTAGATGTGTAGAGACAAACACACATCCACATAATGGGATTGCTTGAAAATTATCAAATAGACATTTCTCCTAGGCTGGCTCCAGAATGTGAAAGTGTAGATAGCACCTAAGCTTTTCTTCATAAAATCAGAAACTAGTGTCTCAAGGTGGCAGAGAAGGGGAGTAATGCACATGATGCTACCTTCACTCAGGAACAGTTGCAGCAGAATTCCTGCCAAATTAATTCTGTGCTTGTTCAGAAACCCAGAAGGGACGCTTCAAAGGCTGAGGAGTGTCTGATGCTATGGAGGAAGTGAGAGAACACGAAGCTCAGGTGGATGATGTCTGACTTTCATTAGGTGTTTATTTAGCACTCAGCATTGGGGTCTGACTCTAAAACTGAAACCTGTCAGATGGCACTTTAAATATGTAAATGGCAGTAATTAGTGTGGTGTGAGAACTACATTTGTACCTCAGTGAAAATAGTGCACTCTTAGGAAGGTCAAGTCTCCCAGTTTTTTAGGTAAGATACATAGTAGAATCCTTCAGATCGGAAGTAAACATCAAACTCTTTGTTACTTCATCTGTTCCCCAGGGAATACTCACAAGTGAGTTTGGTGGTTACAATTTATGCCATTTTGAGTATCCCTCTTGATACTGGGGGAGTTTCCACAGGCATTTAACCCCATTGGCTTATTGTGGCTTACAAAAACAGTAAGTGTTTATAAGAAGGATTTAAAATGTACTCTTAGCTGTGCAAAACCGGGTGCATAAAAGCAGAGTAATAAATCACAGTTGGGGTTTGTCTGTTTCAGAGATATTCACCTGGCCCTGCAGGAGATCTCACAAAAACAGGTTTTGGGTTAAGTTTTGTAGGTATTTTGAACATACAAGAGTACTGTGGGATGGCTCTGCATCACTTCCACTACTGGCTTGGATCTCAGGCAGTATCAGACCTTTTTTGCCATGCCCCCACAGGACTTTAGATGCCACACAAGGGGACAATTCTGTTGCATCAGAAAAAAATATCTTTTGTGAAATGCAGAGCCAATTGCACCATCAATTCTTACACAGTTCTGCCAAGCTGACGTGGAGTTAATTGCGGGCAGTGGTGACAGTGGAGGCCAAAGGGATCCACTGCTTTGTTGATCCAACCCATACCAGAGTGCAAGGGCAGAAAAAAGAAAGTGATGTCTCGGGCTTACAGCTATAGAAAAGCCCTTGGAGTCCTGGTGTGCTGAGCGCAGCCTGTTGGGATGTATGCAGACTTACACAGAGGCTGGACCCAGCACCAAACACAGAACTAGAGACTGCAATGCTAATCTTTTGTTCATGGTGCCAGATCAAGCTTGGTAATGTACAACTGAGCTGAAACAGGAACATGGAAATCCCAGATGGTGCTCAGACTGGCTGTAACAAACAATAATTTCCACTTCGATGGCATACAAGGTACTCACAGTGCGTTGCAAACTTTAATTAATCCTCACAGTCCAGTTGGGATGCAGAAGAATTACATCCCCCATCATGGAGGAGAGATAGCTCCAACATGAAACATGGCAGCTCTGTAACAGCACACAACAACATTACCCAGGAATTTCAGTCAGGATGGATCCTGCACTGAGACTAGAATAGAATAAATTGAAGAGAGGAACAATTAAATACAGGCTGAAGATCAAAATCAGCGCTGCCTCCCTCCCGATACCGCACCATGAAGCAGAGCTGTTAAACAGCAGGCAGCTTACCACCCTCACAAGCACTGCAGAATTTCATACTCCAGTGTTAGAGCTGCTGATTGAGCCAGATGAATATTGGCAAAAGCGTTGTTGGAGCAGTTGTGGGGGATTCTAGCAGCAAAGCCGAGAGCACTGCCGAGCAGCTAATAAGTGGCTATTCTTCAGTCACGCTGCACTCAAAATAGCTTTCCAGCAGAGGAAAAGCAAATTCTATTGGCTTCAACACCTGGTTGAGCAACTTAATAAGGACAAAATTGAAAGTTAGAGCTGAATCATTATTTATTTTATAACTACATCTTCATCACACAGTTCACTCCAAAATGGGAGTTATTTAATTTCAAATCAGGTTTGTGCAAGTTTTTTCCGTCGGTTCATTCAGCACAGAGGTGAGGAGAAGGTTCTTTGAAAACAATTTCAGACACCAGCTGCTTCAGAGGAGGAGAGCAATCTACAGTCATAAGAAGACTTTCTCCTTTTTCTCCAGTTCTGCCATACTTCTCCCAAATTGTACTTTTTAAGTTTATTTTTAATGCACCAGGGAAATTGTAGCAGTGCAAAACTGCATTTAGTGTTATTTTGGTAACATGTCCGTTTCCAGACAGCACTTCAAAAGAGATGAGCAAATAGTTGGAGGAGCAAAATGTCTCTGTCCTGTGCACAGCAGACACAGAAAACTGCTTGTTCCTCTTACTGAAATTACCTTTCATATATTTGAAAGCTGCTATTGTTTTACCTCTTAGATTTCTTTTCTCTGAAGTTCAGCTATTCAGAGGAATGTCAGAGAAATGTCAGATTAAACCTATCCCAATTCCTTCAGCCTTTTCTAACAAGTATACCTTTATGAAGCCTGATAACTATTGTTGTATTCCTCTGGTTTTTTCCCAGTAAGACCATACCTTCCATGAAGTGTCCAAAATTGGCTGTGTCCCATCCCAGCTCAGATGTCCAGCTGTCCACAGACAGCTTCAAGGAGAGCTGAAGAATTGCTAAATATTTTGTAGATGATAACACAGGTTATAAATTTCAATAAAGATTTGCCTTTTTTACAGCAGCATAACATTGTTAACATCCACATCTTTCTGACATGCAATTATTTAACTTGTTCTTCCTCATCTTATGTTTCTGCAGTTCATTATTCTTGCCTAAGTGTTTAGACCTGTTTGTATTTATTGGGTTGCATCCTCTCAACTCCTCTTGGTGTTGTTATACAATGTATACCTGTTATGTTTGATTGGCAAAAATACCTACCCACAGTAACTGTGAATAAATCAATGTGTTTCTTGGTTTGTTAAAAACAAGCTGCTCTCTTATCTAGAGATAAGTCTAGCAAATGAAATTTTCACATCTTTTTTATTTAATAAGATTATCCTTTTTTAATCTAGATTATTTTTAAACAGGAGGATTCCATGCTGCCTCATTTAAAAAAATACAGACATTATAAGTCATTATTGGAAAATAAAGACTAAAGCAACATAGATTTTGGCATTCTAGTTTCACTAAAGGAGGACTTGCAGCATTCTCAGTTATGATATCCTTATTTGTGCCTGTAGCATGCCAGGCTGTGAACAGATGTTATAGGCATCCTGTTCATGTGCTGTACAGATTTCTGTGTATTTATTTCATTTTTTTGTTGTTGTCCTCTCAGAAAATAAAGTAAATATGTCAAAAAAGGAAGGGATTGTTTTTGTCCATTCACCAAATTTCTCCTCACCAAAATATAAAGACATAGAAGGAAAGAAACAATGAAAAATAAGAAGGAAATGACAGAAGAAAAAGTGACAACTCTCTTCAAAATGGTAAGAATGTTGTTTTAGAGTAATTCTAACAAGCCAAATTTTTTTCAGATATCTTCCAAATCATAGTCAATTTGTTCATATATTTCCCATTTGATCTAATATTTTGTGTAGGCACTAGCAGTGCAAATTTCTTAATTCTTAAGTAGTGAACTTCTGGGCAGAAATTCTTTCATTCCCACTCCATCCCCAGGCAAGCAAACATTGCTTTTCTGCTTACACAAGTTCATTATAGAAATCTTTACTCGTATTTCCAGCAAAGCATAGTTTTTCTCCTTTGTAATTTAGCTGCTTTGTTGATTCTCCTCTATCACATCATATATATGTAGATCAGTGTGCTTTCTCCTCTTTCCAACTGCCATTTTTTACAGAAGAGGCACCAATTTTCTGTGTGTAAAAGGATTTCTGCATGTTAAATGGCATAATTTCTCCTACTGGATATTTCAGTTTTTTAGATATTAGTTTTTATAATTAACAGTGAATATTATGAGGACTCTACAGTAACACTGGCTTTCAGTAGTGATATTTAGTAGGTTCTTTCCCTGCTTGGCTGTTCTGCTATGTCTTTATATTGGTGCCTAACTGCCTACAAGGAAATCCTTATTTTCTGTTAGATGTTTAATCACAGACCTTGCAAGGAAATTTGCTGTTTTCCAAACAGTGCAGAACTAA
Source organism: Aleadryas rufinucha (assembly GCA_013397815.1). Taxonomy (NCBI): domain Eukaryota; kingdom Metazoa; phylum Chordata; class Aves; order Passeriformes; genus Aleadryas; species Aleadryas rufinucha. The sequence continues at coordinate 109,672 of VZTH01018634.1, forward strand.
CTTCATTACCACATTGACACGCTAGATACACTTCTCAGCCCTAAAGTCCCATCTTCTTAAAAGTCTGTAGCCTATATTCCCTTTGGAAAAGATTATTTTCAAATAATTCAATAGCCTGATTTACTATTTCCATCTTTGCTCCAGAGTATTTCTTGCTGAATGTGACAGGTTGTAGGGGACAGGGCAAGTTGCACAGAATACATTTGGTGCCTGCAGTGAGATTTTTGTGTGTACTGGCTCTGGTTTCTATGTGGACAGATCCTCAACCTCCTCTGAAGTCAGCACAGATGTACAAAGAGGGTCTGGAGCTCTGTCCAGGAAGGAACAGCAGTTTTGCTTCTCTGCAGAGCTGCCTTAGCTCAGCCCCAGAGAAGTCAATAGGAGCTGCAGGAGTGCAGCACCTCTGAAAATGCAGCACATTCAGCAGCTTTTTACCTTGTTTTTTTCCAACAACTTCAAAGTTGTTATGGTACTAGAGACAGTGCTGAGGTAAAGCAATTAGATACTGAGTCAGCTTGAGCGTTCTCACACATCAGGACTGGACGAGTCGACATCTGTAGCTAAATATTTCAAGCATTTCCCAACTCCTACTTCTGTTCACTGATTATTAGGTGTCACCATACAAAGTGTCACCTTAATGTTCAGTCACATAAGTATAGGAATGAAGAGGAAAATTAATTTCTCCCTATAAAGGAGACTTCTAATGAGGTATTTGTCTTGTGTTTAAAGCTAATTGCTTTAAACCCAAGAGAAATAGGCATCTTCTTAGACTTGCTGAAGATCTAAGTTCAGTTTCTGTAGCCTCTATGATCTCAGTAAGTGGTTTGATCTCTCCACACTGCCTCTCCACTCCCAAACAAGGTAACATTAATGCACCTGTTGAGTGTTACAGTTCTGCATGCTCAAGGGCGGGGTCATCTGTCACCATGGACAGAGTGTTTAGGACAAAAAGTCCTTTTGGTCAAGGTCTTCAGCACCTACTGCAACATGTAATACACATACTGTATATGCAATGAATTGCTGCTCTAAGTGGGGTTTTAACCAAAGTTCTAATAAAGTGTAAAGAAAGCAAAAGTTTGTATGACACACAGATATAACAGATCTGTATAACACATATGCTCACGTACCTGTTTCAAGTCACTTTTTGCTTGGCTTCCCTTCTGCTGATTATAGCATCGTGTAGCACTTCCTGGCACATATTGGTGCCTTCAACACGAAGGTGCTGTCACCTGACTGTAATTATAGAGATGTCCCCTGCAGGAATCCAGCCCTACAGCTATATTCAGAACACAAAAAACGTGTGAATTAAAAATACAACTTTTCTTTTTTATGTGATAACCAAGCACATAATCTTCTTTCCATTTGTTTTTTTCTTAAAATAAAGATGGGGAAGACAGAAATATCATAGGATTATCTGAGCCTTTATACAGCATTCATAAAGACTGCCAGTTGTAGAAAGGACAGTGCTGCATATGTGATTTTTCTTCATTCTTGTTCTTTATGCGTGGTTTACCAGAAAAAACCCTGATTTTAGTATGACCTGTAAATCCTGCTATTGAAATAGCTTATCAAACTCAGAGTAAGATTTGTTTTCTCTCTCTGCAGAATTCACCAAACATTTACACGTTACGTGAAGTAACAATTTTATGCTGTATAATACATTTGCAAGCCCTAATACTGCTGTTGGCTCCTAGAGAAGCCTCCGAAGTTTTATGTAAGCCACCCTCAGGTTTCATGTGTGTTACAGATACAGGACAGCAGCTGAAGCTAGTTGGAAAGATCTATTGAAAAATGAGGGTGACAAAGCTATCTACCCCAGAGTAATCTTCTGTGACTCTTCTCAGGACATATTTCTGGAACCCTTTCTTTGTGACCATTTTTCCTTTTTAATTTTGACCCTACTGATCCTTTGTTTTTCTCATAGCTTTCACTGTGGCCCTGGGCAAGAAGAATTAGGTACCATCAGTCTGGCATTGCACAGGTGCAATTGTCAATGAATACCAGGTAGTACAGTTCAGTTTACCTCGGCACCTCTGTACAGGCAGTTCACATCTCAGTATTAGTATTATCCAATAAAAATAGTACTTAAAGATCTCTATTTAGATTGGGTTCTAATTGTACCAGGCATTTTCTCTGATTAAGCCATTTTTATGTGTACAGAAACTGTTTTGACTGATGTCGTTGATCCAGAGTAAGAAATTTCTACTCTCAGCCTTTGCCACAACTCCTTTTTGCCCCCTCCACTTTGCTCTTTCAACACTTACCTTATCATTCCCTTCTTTAGTTCTGTAAAATTTTTCTAGTTTAAGACAAACAAACAAGCAAATGCTCTCAAGTATGAAAATAAACACACTATTTAATGTTACTGCCTCATTATTCAGTTGGGGAACCAAGATATGGAGAGATTAAGTGACTTGCCAGAGGAAAAGGAGGAAGGACGCAGGAAGGAAATTTAGCTCCTCTGAGTCACAGTTCAGCATCTTAAATTCTTTGTTCTGACTTCATCTTACCTCTGAGTATTGCCCAATCTCTTTATGCTCAAACTTCCCTCATCTAGACTGTATCTCTTCTGATTTCAAAGGGTGGCTTGTCACACAGGACAGGCACGGAACAGATTAAGGGGCTCTTCCAGGCTTTTCATCTCTGGAATTTTTCTCCACTGCCACTGCTACAAGCAACAGTGAAAATGATGTGCTGGAATCACAGCTTTCCCTTCACCATCTTAGAAGTTTTTTCCCTCTATCATATTTGTTCAGTGAACTGTTTGTTTGCCAGCTTCTGCCTGGCAAGCATCATCTACCTGCTTTGTGCATAAATGTCAGGGATAACTCACATCATTGCCAGTTGGCCAGCTGCCATGTTAGTCTTTAGGAGTTAACTTTTCATCCACAAAAATGACATGTATTTATTTATTTGTATGTAAAAAGTTCCACTGGCTATTGTGTCTAGATGCATAAACAAAAGCTTTTAGCCAAATGTAAATATGCACTGTCTGAATTAATGTCCACTAATGAAAGCCCTTCTTGACGAGCCAAAACTAGCATACCCTCCCAAATCTTTAAGTTTCTCCATGCTCTTGCTCAAAGTCTGGAGAAGATGTATACTCTGCAATCTGCAGTGTGATCCATAAGTGAAAAAACTTAGAAGCTAGTAGGGAAGTGGATCCAGGATTCTGGATGAAGCACTCTACATTGCCCACTTTCAGTCAAATTAACACAAACTGCACTTTTTTGCCTCCTTTGCCTGAAGCAGTGAGTTCTCTGTTGGGTTTTTACTACATGCAGCTCTCTACTATAAAATATATTCACATTTAACAATCTAATTGAAAAAAACCCCAAACCTATGCTCAGAACCTAAAGTTAACTTGATTTCTAAAAACACCCCATATGAACTCCTGTATTAATGCACAGAAGGGATGGCCTGGTAGGCAGCTGAGCAACACACAGTGGCTTCTTCACTTCTGCCCTAGTAGGATTAAGGGTAGAATCAGAAGGGTAAAAGTGGGAAAACTTGTGCATTGAAATAAAGGGAATTTAATTTTTTTTTTAAAAGGGGATTGTGGAAGAAGTACAAACAACAAAGAGAGGGGGGAAAAAAAACCACAATAAACAAAACCAAGTAAAAAAAGTGATCCAGAAGAAAACACTTGCTCACCACCAGCTGACTGATGCCCAGCCCTGAGAAATGGCAGCTCATGCCAGCCTCCATCCCCTACTCCCAGTGTTATTGCTGAGCATGGCCTCATGAGGTGTGAGATATCCCTTGGGTCAGTTAGGATCAGCTGTCCCATCTGTGTCCCCTCCCAATTTCTTGTGCACCCCCAGCCTCGTCACTGGTGAGGAAGTGTGAGAAGCAGAAAAGGCCTTGACACTGTGTAAGCACTGCTCAGTGATAATGAAAACATCCCTGTTTTAACTGAAAATCTAAAATGTAACATCACTCAAGCTACCGTGAAGAAATTAAACTCATCGTCAGAACCTGTGCAAGGGAAAATTGCTAAATGAATATGGACAGCTCTGCAGAGCCTTTATTCCTAAAATGATAATAGTCCAATTTTAAAGCTGAGGTATGGATAAGGCTTTGCACTGGTATATCAAATATATTGCCACTAAACATAGTGGAATGTTGTTACTGATAAAATAACAACAAAAAAGTCCAAAGTAAACTGTTAATAGCAGTAAAACCTTTGAGATATTCCAAATGTAACAGAAGATGTGTTTTAAGCAAAAAGAGGGAGTCTCCAGAAGCTTGGCTTCAGCATGCTTATGCAATAAGGGGGCAAATGCCCAGGATCTGTTCTTATGACTACTACCAAAAGTGCGTCTTTCTCAGCTAATTCTTATAGTTGTCCTTTCACTTGCAGAATGCAATTCCTCTAAAGTTCCCTGAGCTTGTAAAGTTCTTCTAATATGTTCCTTGACTGGCAGGCTCTTGAGTTTTTCTTGCTCATACAGTTTCTCCTTCAATCCCAGTGTGATTTGCAAGCATTCCAAATGTTTCTTGCTTCTAGTATATTCATCTTTTACTACTTTTTATTATCTTAGCGTGGAAAAATATGGTGGGACATTTCCATGATCTCTGCCTTCAGCTGTTCGTTGATTTAATCCAAATTTTTACTCTGCAGTTCTAATTGTTTGATTTGTTGTCTTTGTTTTTCAATGTGTCCCCAGCATCATCCACTTCTCTATGCAGGTCTTCTACTGATGTCCTCAGACAGTTTGCACTGGCTTGCAGTTGTCTGAACTCATCCTTCAAATCTTCACTTTCTTTCAGTAAATTCCAGTTTCCTATATCCAGCTCTGCTACTGTTTCTCTGAGGTGCCATCTTTTATTTTGGAAGTTTTCATTTTTGAAAGACAATTTATTAACCAGAGAGGTTTTTATGTTAGGGAAAGAAAGCATGGTCAAGGTGGCAGGACACTGCTGTGCTCTGACAGCCTCCAGCTTGTCCAAGTGTGACATAGAATGGTTGTCACTATTGATGCTTCCAAACTGCCTGCTCCTACTGGGTGTCTCTTGCTTGCAAGATGTTGGGGAAAAAAGTATCAGAAGGTGTTTTTAGAAATTAAGAGCTTCGGGGTTAAATTACTTCATTAGAAATCAGTTGAGAGTTAAACAGTGCACAGAAATATAGCATTTTTCAAAACAGGAAAGTGTTTAAAAGAGAATGGTGAAAAGCACCAGGTAGGACTGATGCTTTTGGTATATTTACTGAATGAATGTTCAGAGAGCTGTTATGAACAGTGAAGTGACCCCGTTTTTAGATGACATAGCATTCTGCATGTTAGAGCAATTCCAGCTGAACTGTACACGAGATTCTTAGATAACAGTAGCCATTTAGGAGACAAACGTGGAAATCATGGTGCATAGATCAATAGAACAGCAATCCCCATAACATTAGCAGCAGCAGGGAGAATTCATACTGCATTAAAAAAATGGTAGAGTGAACAAAGACCTAGCAGGGTGTTTTTGCAGCAGGACTTCTCTAGCCCTCTCTCCTTGGCTCTCCCATCCATCTCCTGCTCCTATCCCTGGAAGTTCTCATCCTTGGTTTTTCTCCAGCCTGAGCCTGCGGTTGCGTACCCTAGGTTGGCAGTTTTTCCATGCCTCTACTGAATCCTACAGTGGTGCCTTTCATCACTCTGTGTTCAGTACTTACCTCTTTTGAAAATGATATATTTCTGTGCACTGTTTAACTCTCAGCTAATTTATAATGAAGTAATGTTACCCTAAAGTATATAACAGGTCTATATAGCACTGAGTGTTGTTGCTATTCTCACACTAGTCCCTTTGTCATATACTACAACACCAGGACAAGCAAAGCAGGCTGTGTAGGGCTGTCTACCCTATTCTCCAGTGGAGATCTGTAGCACCTTTAGAGCATCCATGTGTTAGAATAATTAATGAGGTTTCCAAGTCCAGCTCATCAATCTTCAAAGTTTCTTCAGTGTGTCTGTTGGCAATTCTTTTGCTTTGCTAATGAGTGTCCTTTCTGGGGCAGAGTCCACAGCTTCCATTAGATCAGCACACTCTCACACCAAATCCTTACTGTGGTGTGTCGTGGCTCTCCCAGCACTAAAATTCCTGCTGTGTGACTTGTAACAGGCTGAGCACATCCCACACCAAATGTCTCACTCCCCATTGTCAGTGTCTGGAGTACACCAGTGACACCTTGTCCATAGAAGCAAAGGCAGGCGTTCGTGAGATGGAGCTTGGGTAGTAGAGGAGGATTTTATTCAGTTTCAGTATATACTTTTTTTTCTGAGTGAATTTAGGTGAGCTGTATTAATGCCAAGCTTTTTTTTCCCCCCCTCTTTTCTTCCGCCTTTTGGCAGTGTGTCTCCTCATCGTTTGAAACCAATTAGCAGGTGTATGGCACTGCAGAACCAGCAACTTTCCAAAGGATCTTCCCTGTCTCTGCTGATTCTCCTTCACTACTGTTACATAATCCTCTCCTTCTGGATGAGTTATTCTTCCATTTTATGCTGTTCTAGCATGAAATTACAAAGCCCCATACTGCAAATTAGATTTCAGTAGGGATATCAGGTGTATCAAGAAAGGCAATTCCAAATGGACTCAAAAAAATGCCCTTTCTAAATGTCTCTTGAATGGAAGCACCTACTAATGTTGTAGGAAAAACAGGGAGAAAAGGCACCAGGAGCAAGAAAGGTTGTGATATATTTTGCATTGCAAAGCTGGAGCTTGTTAGCATCATTTTCAGTGTGCAAAGTCCTTATTGTTTCAATAAGGCTGGGACATGCTGCAGCTCTGCGCATGGAGTGACTCACTTCTAGTGAAATATCTCTGAATAGTGTCTCTTTAAAATACACTTCTCTAAGATGCAAAAAGGGTGGGGGAAGAAGAAAGGAGATTCATATATGTGCCATGAATTTCTAGAGAAGGGAAGCCTTGTTAGGAGACATGAGGTTATGTTCCAACTTTTAACCCATCCAGGGTTCATTGATCATAGCTGACCTTCACTGCAGCAGCACTCCACCAGCTGCACAAAACCCAGGGGAGACTAAGGAGAGTGATAATCACTGGGAGCCCTGCTGATGGCTCCTCAGTGGCTTCAGGCTGCCTCTTGAGGACTCCATGTGGCAGTTTCAGAAGTGCAGCCTCCCTGCCTGTGAGGCTGTATATTGCTGCAGGAGAGAAAGACAAACTCTTGTAGACAATAGTAGGGGAATATTACAATTTGAGGAGGAAAAGTTCAGCTGTCAAAACTAAAAGAAGCTGCTCATTGGACCACTGTGGTTTGTCATACAACTGGAAAAGAAACATTTACATTCAACATCATTTAATCTATTGGTGTTACTAGAAAATAGGTTGAAAATTTTAATTTTGTATTTGAAAGGAAGTTGGAAAGCCAGAGAGTTACATCTGAGCTAAACTGGACCTGCTGTATTTAAGGAAGTCTTCAGGAGGTTTGGGGAGGGGATAAATAAAAGGCAGCAAAGAAAAATTCCATGTTGAATAACATGGAAATACTTTGTAACAGCAGAAATCAGAAAGTTATCATCTATTTTAAACTTATTCATTATTCAACAGAACGATTGTTTATGTCAAAAGGAAGTTGTCAAAGGAAGGAAATGAAGATTTGGCCCTAACTTAATTTCATGCTCCCCTTGCTTTGGACTGATAAGCACCAAATTAACTTTTTGCTAATCAAGAGGTTACAAAACATTATTGAGATGGATTATTTCTGCTGATTACAGTAAAAAAAAAAAGTATTTTGTCTGCACATTTAGACAATACAGCAGTGCGTTTCTCCTAAAATAATTAGTTTTACAGTATTTAAAACTTTTCATGCACAAAAGTGAAAAGCCTTGAGAAGCCTTTTTTTTCCTCTTCTCTCTTCAGACCCCTGCCTCCCCTACACCCCTCTTCAGTGCTTCTCCACTTCCACTCACAAAACAGCAAGAGAGAGAATCAAACATAAAATCATGTTGTTCTGCTTTCCTTTTTATCATATTCAATACTTGACCCAAGAAATCAGGAAGCAGTTAAAAGCTTCTGTTTCAACTGCCGACCCTGTTCAAATTCTTGCACTCATTTTGTTTGCCTGAAACTTTGCTCTTTTAAAAGCTTTCCAGTGCTTGAATGTGTGCGTGTGTGTGTGTGTACTTACAGACATACCTGTGCCCTTGTTCTTTCAGTCAAGTGATATTACAAAATGTCTTTTCATTTCTAACAGGGTTCAGTCATCTCTGTAATAAACATGTCCTTCAACAAAAGTCTCAACCTTAATGTCTCTCAAATGTCTCTAACGATTTCTAATTTACTGACATTTTCCCCAAGCCCCTCATCAATTTAACTATTCCAATTGCTAACACTGTTAGTAATTCCTCAGTCTCCAGCAGACCATTGCAGACCTTGAAATCCCTCTGCTGCCTCTGCAGACAAGAACACATCTGGATGTGCATCCGTACCATGCTGGATCAGAGTATTTATTAGCCTGGCAGCAGAGTCTCATCACCATGCAGTATAATGATTAACAGCTTCATTCTCACCATTGCTATCCAGAAGGGCCTCTCACAGGGTCATTTCCTGCCCTTGCTTCTGTCTTACAGTGGGGTAATTCCACTTACTTCAGCACATCAGAACAGAAGAAGCACAAGAGTTTGTACTGCTAAGGGTTCGTGGGGAAGATTTTGAAAAACATTTGGAGCTGCATGCCAAATTGCCTTCCCATTTTCTTTGAAAAAGTCCAGATGTCTGTACTTCGGGAAAGATTTGAAGGGGAAGCAGATGCAGGCTGACCTGTCTTCAGACAAGAGCCCAAATTTTCAGAATGGCCCAACATATGCTGTGCTGAGACGTTTGGGCTGAAGATACTGAAATAAGCTATGCACAACCCTACTGCACTCCGGCTGAACTGCTCTTACCCTGTGCTATATAAGAAGCATTTGGAAATGGCTCATCTGTAGGAGGCAGTTCAGGCCTTGGTGTGTTTTGAATTCTAGACAAAGCTCCCCTGCAGTGGCAGCTTGTTAAGTGGCTCACCTCAAAATTTCCTGTGCTCCTATCTGTGGTGGTACACATGCAGCTAGCAAAGTCATATGTGACAGTTCCCTGAAAGAGACCCTCCTGCTTTTACATGCAGAACAAAGAGAGCAGAGAACTGCCTCTGCTGACACTGCCACAGTCAATGAAAATAACCAAAGTCAGACAGGAGCCGGATGGCCTGCAGCAGATAGCCATGAGAGAGGCTGTAAAGCAACAGTGCTTCAAGGGGGAACCTCTGCAGAAGCACCGCCCAGTAATTAGAGCACGGTTATTAGAACATAAATCTTTACCTGGTAAAGATTTCTAGAACCAATGTCTTTAACCACATATTTCTTGGTAACCAAGCTACTTAAACCTTCTGGGTCTCGTTTGTGCATTGACAGTTGAGATAACTATCCCTGGGCGATGTAATTAGCTTGTGTTTACAAAAAACCTTATGATACTGTGAGGGATGTTACTGGCTGCAGTGCAGGGAGTGGTTTTTCCATGGGATAGCATGTGTGTGTTTTTCAGCCTGTCTTGATAGCTGTGTGTTCCATGAAACTGGGGTATTAAAAATTTCTGAGCAGCTTGAGTGATGGTCTCAACGCCTTCGGAATTGTGGATAACTGTGAAAAGTTGTCCACTGAAAACAGAAGTCTGCCTCTGCGAATAGTATTTGCTTCTTGAAAAACAATTTTGCTTCCATGAAAAACAAGGTTAGAAATGAATCTAGGAAAATAATGGCAGAATGAAGTGTCACTTCTCCACTCAAGTAGCATCTTGAGGAAAATAAAAAATATTATTTTGTAGCTCTGATGACTCCCTATGAGGACTACAAAGTTCATAGAATCATAAAATCACAGAATAGGCTGAGTTGGAAGGGACCCATCAGGATCATTGAGTCCAATTCCTGGCCTTGCTCAGGACACCCCAAGAATCACACCATGTGACTGAGAGTATTGTCCAAATTTTTCTTAAACTGTCAGGCTTGGTGCTGTGACCACTTCCCTGCGGAGCGTGTTCCAGTGCCCAAACACCCTGTGGGTGAAAAACAATATAAGGAAGCAGTCAACGCAGGAGATGAACATGCATTAGAAAACATAAGATCAGGGTTTAAAGCTCTTGATGTTGCCACTGCATTAGCATAAAATCTTTATTTGTAACCCTTACTTTGTAATAGAAAGGAGAAAAGAAAAAGTCACATTCCCTGCAACTCCATGTTGATCACACTCAGACTGTTTATCTAAAGACATGAAGGAACAGAAACAGAATCATTTGGTTTGGAAAAGACACTTGAGATCACCAAGTTCACACATAATCCTATCTGCCAAGTCCACCACTAAGCCATGTCCCTACACCCCACATCTACACATCTTTTACATACCTCCAGGGATGGTGACTCCACCATTCTGCTGGGTAGCCTGTTCCAATGCCTGATCGCCTTTCCAGTGAAGAAATTTTTCCTGATGTCCAGTCTGAACCTCCCTGGCACAATTTTGTGCCGGAGCTCGCAGTCTTCTGTATCCCTGGACTGTCTTCTGGACTCCCCAGAGCAGAGCTCCAGCAACACACAGCACACTACAACCAAGAACTTGAGCTACCTCTGCCTTGGGCTCCTCCCAGGGCTTGATTTATAGGGCTTGTGCCCGCCCTGCAGCCACAGCTGTTTATAGGAGATTGATGAGCCCTTTGGGTGGAGGCAGTCCCAATTAATAATTGGACCCGTGTGGGTCCTGGTTTTGAATAAGAGTTTGGCAACGGCATATCATCGGGGTGTGACTACACAACTTGAGGACAGTTTCTCTTGTCCTTGCTACTTGCTGCTAATTTGATTCCTATCACTTGGGACCAACCTCACTACAGTCCCCTTTCAGGCAGTTGTAGAGAGCAGTAAGATCCTCCCTGAGCCTCCTTTTCTCCAGGTTAAACAGCCTCAGCTCCCTCATCTGCTCTTCAAAGGACTTGTGCTCCAGACCCTTCATGAGCTCCATTGTCCTTCTCTGGACATGCTCCAGCACCTCATTGTCTTCCTTGGAGTAAGGAGCCCAGAACTGGACACAGATCTTGAGGTGCCACCTTAGCAGTGCCCAGTACAGGGGACAATCACTGACCTTCCCTAGCACCAAGGTCAGGCTGACAGGCCTGTAGCTCTGTGGATCATTCTTCTGGCCCCTTTTGTAGATGGGCATCACATTTGCTAACCTCCAGTCAACTGGGACCTCCCCAGTTAGCCAGGACAGCTAACATGTGATTAAAGTGGATTGATGAGCACTTCCACCAGCTCCCTCAGTACAATAGATCTGCGTGTGTCCCCCCTCCTTACTTCTCTGGCACTCATGATTAGCAGGTCACTAATCCATTTCCGCTTGGATTATTAGGTCTTCATTCTGTTCCCTGTCTACCAGCTCAGGAGTTTAAATACTCCAAGAACAACTGGTCTTATTATTAAAAGCTAAGGAAAAGGTGGCATTAAGTACTCAAGCCTTTTCCTTATCTTTTGTCACTGTGCTTCCCCCTGCATTCAATAAAGGATGGAGGTTCTTCTTAGCTGCTCTTTTGTTGTTAATGTATTTATAGAAACATTTTTGTTGTCTTTTACTGCAGTTGCCCAATTAAATTCTAGTTGTGCTCTGGGCCTTCTAATTTTTTTGCTGTATAACCTCACAATATCCTTATAGTCCTCCTGAGTTGCCCACCCCATCTTACAAAGTTGATACACCTTTTTTTTCCTGTGTTCCAGCCAAGCTCATCTTTGGGCACATGGGGACAGCCTGCTCCTGTGTCTTTAGAATTTTCTTCTTGAAGAATGTCCAGTGTTCCTCACTCCTTAGCCCTTCAGCCTCCCAAGGGACTCTCTCAAGTAGGCTCCTGAACAGGCCAAAATCCGCCCTCCAGAAGTCCGAAGCTGCAGTTCTGCTGACCCCCCTCCTTACTTCTCTGGCAGTCACAAATTCCCTCAGTTTGTGATCACTATGCCCAAGACAGCCTCAAACAATCACAACACCCACCAGCCCTTCTCTGTTCATATACAGTATGGGGCACTATAGTATATAAACTACTGCATGAAAGGGGCAGAGCAGCTTGCTTCTCTAAGAAACAAAGAGATTATCTGGTGCTCAGAAATTGAATTGGGCCACGATGCATAAAGGCANCCATGCTGGATCAGAGTATTTATTAGCCTGGCAGCAGAGTCTCATCACCATGCAGTATAATGATTAACAGCTTCATTCTCACCATTGCTATCCAGAAGGGCCTCTCACAGGGTCATTTCCTGCCCTTGCTTCTGTCTTACAGTGGGGTAATTCCACTTACTTCAGCACATCAGAACAGAAGAAGCACAAGAGTTTGTACTGCTAAGGGTTCGTGGGGAAGATTTTGAAAAACATTTGGAGCTGCATGCCAAATTGCCTTCCCATTTTCTTTGAAAAAGTCCAGATGTCTGTACTTCGGGAAAGATTTGAAGGGGAAGCAGATGCAGGCTGACCTGTCTTCAGACAAGAGCCCAAATTTTCAGAATGGCCCAACATATGCTGTGCTGAGACGTTTGGGCTGAAGATACTGAAATAAGCTATGCACAACCCTACTGCACTCCGGCTGAACTGCTCTTACCCTGTGCTATATAAGAAGCATTTGGAAATGGCTCATCTGTAGGAGGCAGTTCAGGCCTTGGTGTGTTTTGAATTCTAGACAAAGCTCCCCTGCAGTGGCAGCTTGTTAAGTGGCTCACCTCAAAATTTCCTGTGCTCCTATCTGTGGTGGTACACATGCAGCTAGCAAAGTCATATGTGACAGTTCCCTGAAAGAGACCCTCCTGCTTTTACATGCAGAACAAAGAGAGCAGAGAACTGCCTCTGCTGACACTGCCACAGTCAATGAAAATAACCAAAGTCAGACAGGAGCCGGATGGCCTGCAGCAGATAGCCATGAGAGAGGCTGTAAAGCAACAGTGCTTCAAGGGGGAACCTCTGCAGAAGCACCGCCCAGTAATTAGAGCACGGTTATTAGAACATAAATCTTTACCTGGTAAAGATTTCTAGAACCAATGTCTTTAACTACATATTTCTTGGTAACCAAGCTACTTAAACCTTCTGGGTCTCGTTTGTGCATTGACAGTTGAGATAACTATCCCTGGGCGATGTAATTAGCTTGTGTTTACAAAAAACCTTATGATACTGTGAGGGATGTTACTGGCTGCAGTGCAGGGAGTGGTTTTTCCATGGGATAGCATGTGTGTGTTTTTCAGCCTGTCTTGATAGCTGTGTGTTCCATGAAACTGGGGTATTAAAAATTTCTGAGCAGCTTGAGTGATGGTCTCAACGCCTTCGGAATTGTGGATAACTGTGAAAAGTTGTCCACTGAAAACAGAAGTCTGCCTCTGCGAATAGTATTTGCTTCTTGAAAAACAATTTTGCTTCCATGAAAAACAAGGTTAGAAATGAATCTAGGAAAATAATGGCAGAATGAAGTGTCACTTCTCCACTCAAGTAGCATCTTGAGGAAAATAAAAAATATTATTTTGTAGCTCTGATGACTCCCTATGAGGACTACAAAGTTCATAGAATCATAAAATCACAGAATAGGCTGAGTTGGAAGGGACCCATCAGGATCATTGAGTCCAATTCCTGGCCTTGCTCAGGACACCCCAAGAATCACACCATGTGACTGAGAGTATTGTCCAAATTTTTCTTAAACTGTCAGGCTTGGTGCTGTGACCACTTCCCTGCGGAGCGTGTTCCAGTGCCCAAACACCCTGTGGGTGAAAAACAATATAAGGAAGCAGTCAACGCAGGAGATGAACATGCATTAGAAAACATAAGATCAGGGTTTAAAGCTCTTGATGTTGCCACTGCATTAGCATAAAATCTTTATTTGTAACCCTTACTTTGTAATAGAAAGGAGAAAAGAAAAAGTCACATTCCCTGCAACTCCATGTTGATCACACTCAGACTGTTTATCTAAAGACATGAAGGAACAGAAACAGAATCATTTGGTTTGGAAAAGACACTTGAGATCACCAAGTTCACACATAATCCTATCTGCCAAGTCCACCACTAAGCCATGTCCCTACACCCCACATCTACACATCTTTTACATACCTCCAGGGATGGTGACTCCACCATTCTGCTGGGTAGCCTGTTCCAATGCCTGATCGCCTTTCCAGTGAAGAAATTTTTCCTGATGTCCAGTCTGAACCTCCCTGGCACAATTTTGTGCCGGAGCTCGCAGTCTTCCGAATCCCTGGACTGTCTTCTGGACTCCCCAGAGCAGAGCTCCAGCAACACACAGCACACTACAACCAAGAACTTGAGCTACCTCTGCCTTGGGCTCCTCCCAGGGCTTGATTTATAGGGCTTGTGCCCGCCCTGCAGCCACAGCTGTTTATAGGAGATTGATGAGCCCTTTGGGTGGAGGCAGTCCCAATTAATAATTGGACCCGTGTGGGTCCTGGTTTTGAATAAGAGTTTGGCAACGGCATATCATCGGGGTGTGACTACACAACTTGAGGACAGTTTCTCTTGTCCTTGCTACTTGCTGCTAATTTGATTCCTATCACTTGGGACCAACCTCACTACAGTCCCCTTTCAGGCAGTTGTAGAGAGCAGTAAGATCCTCCCTGAGCCTCCTTTTCTCCAGGTTAAACAGCCTCAGCTCCCTCATCTGCTCTTCAAAGGACTTGTGCTCCAGACCCTTCATGAGCTCCATTGTCCTTCTCTGGACATGCTCCAGCACCTCATTGTCTTCCTTGGAGTAAGGAGCCCAGAACTGGACACAGATCTTGAGGTGCCACCTTAGCAGTGCCCAGTACAGGGGACAATCACTGACCTTCCCTAGCACCAAGGTCAGGCTGACAGGCCTGTAGCTCTGTGGATCATTCTTCTGGCCCCTTTTGTAGATGGGCATCACATTTGCTAACCTCCAGTCAACTGGGACCTCCCCAGTTAGCCAGGACAGCTAACATGTGATTAAAGTGGATTGATGAGCACTTCCACCAGCTCCCTCAGTACAATAGATCTGCGTGTGTCCCCCCTCCTTACTTCTCTGGCACTCATGATTAGCAGGTCACTAATCCATTTCCGCTTGGATTATTAGGTCTTCATTCTGTTCCCTGTCTACCAGCTCAGGAGTTTAAATACTCCAAGAACAACTGGTCTTATTATTAAAAGCTAAGGAAAAGGTGGCATTAAGTACTCAAGCCTTTTCCTTATCTTTTGTCACTGTGCTTCCCCCTGCATTCAATAAAGGATGGAGGTTCTTCTTAGCTGCTCTTTTGTTGTTAATGTATTTATAGAAACATTTTTGTTGTCTTTTACTGCAGTTGCCCAATTAAATTCTAGTTGTGCTCTGGGCCTTCTAATTTTTTTGCTGTATAACCTCACAATATCCTTATAGTCCTCCTGAGTTGCCCACCCCATCTTACAAAGTTGATACACCTTTTTTTTCCTGTGTTCCAGCCAAGCTCATCTTTGGGCACATGGGGACAGCCTGCTCCTGTGTCTTTAGAATTTTCTTCTTGAAGAATGTCCAGTGTTCCTCACTCCTTAGCCCTTCAGCCTCCCAAGGGACTCTCTCAAGTAGGCTCCTGAACAGGCCAAAATCCGCCCTCCAGAAGTCCGAAGCTGCAGTTCTGCTGACCCCCCTCCTTACTTCTCTGGCAGTCACAAATTCCCTCAGTTTGTGATCACTATGCCCAAGACAGCCTCAAACAATCACAACACCCACCAGCCCTTCTCTGTTCATATACAGTATGGGGCACTATAGTATATAAACTACTGCATGAAAGGGGCAGAGCAGCTTGCTTCTCTAAGAAACAAAGAGATTATCTGGTGCTCAGAAATTGAATTGGGCCACGATGCATAAAGGCATTTAGGTGATTGAGTTGAGTGAGTTACCCAAATGCACTTGTGAATCTTAGTGCATGTACGTGTGTGTAAATATATATATATATATATATATATGTATACATACATTGTGTGTGTGTGTGTATATATATATGTATATACACGCATAACTGGGGGAGGTGAGTTTTTTAGAATTAGGAAGAGAAGGAAAGAGGAGATCTTATGACTACCTGCAGCCCTATTCTCAAACCAGGGGACAACCACTCTGTCGAACAGTAGTAAAAGGAAATGGGGACTCAAGGTGTATTGGAAAGAAGACTGGACCTCTGCCTTCCTTTTTCTGACAGCTATTCCTTGTAAATGCAACGAAAGGACTCATTCATATTCCTCTGTTTGATTTCTGTATTTCTGAAGAATTTTAAATAGACAAGTGAGGCCAGTTCACTTTCTCTTGCAAGGTATTTTCTCAATTGCTTTTTACCTTTGAGACCTTGTGCACTCAAGCTATTTGCAATGTCTGCTTTAGAGCTCAAATCCTGGCTCAGGAGCCCACATCTTAAAGCACAGTCCTTGATATTATGACTGCAAGGAGGAATTACCTATGACTTTTTAATTCTGTATCTGCTCTATCCATGAAGCAGCTTCGTTTCTTGTTCTCTTTCTCTTCATATTCCTTAAAATATTTTTTTCATTGTTTTTTCTGCCTGTAAAAGAAGGACTAATAAGAACAACTTTAAAAAGTGGACTCTGCCTTGACATTAACAATTAGAAAGGTCCTTGTAATGATTAAGTATCCTGAGCTATAAAAATGCTATCTGCACATGCCAGAAAAAATAAGTAAAAAATATGGTACAAGATTCTGTAGAATCTCTCTCCCTTCGAGACCACTTTGATGATGTGAAACATTCTTGTGTAAACTTCAATGGAAAGGGAAAAAGAGCACCAGTTCCGTTGCATACGACAGAAGTGACAATGGGGACTTGAAGTTTAACAAGCCCAGTTATTCTTTAGAATAACTGAAGTAAATCTAAATTAACATAACTAATTAGCAGCCTGAGATAACTTAATTGCTATGCAGAACTTCCCAGTTTTAGTTCGCATTCTGTATTAACTCCTATGTAATTATTAAGGCACCATACTCAGCACCAGCAACTTAATTATCATTAGTATTGCTCCAGTCTGAAGCTTGAATGCCGATGATTAATAAAACATAATTATTTACATTGTAATTGTGGCATTTTAATTAAACTGAAAATGCACTTCGTTTGCTTTTTGTCAAAGTGTTAATTTTTTAAATTAAGGTCAAATCTTTTTGTCAAGTTTTTTTTTAATCCCTAGTTGCAAGTTAGATAGACTGATTTCTTGTCATCTTAAGAAAACATTGTGACTGTCGATAACAAATGAGTCTGAGTAACAAAACAGCCTCATTGCTCTGGAGTTATGTAATCCCAGTGCTAATAAACAATACCTTGATATGTGTTTTCCATGATTCTTAAGTAACTTCGGTGTATGTAAGTCCCACTTAATTTTCTTTTAGAATTAGCCTTTGTAAGGGTCAGTTTGTTACATTACAGCAATATTTTCAAGGTCCTGTTAAGACCAAAGAATTTACAGATCAACAAGACCAAGGGTGAGAGGGGAAGTGTTGACTTACAAAAGTGAAATGATCTGCTCATTGTCACCTAATATGTTACTGTCAGAGCCAGGAATAGAGTCGAGGCCTCCCAGCTCTTATTTCTGTGCTCTGATGCTAGATCACATTGCTCCTTCTGTTAACAAGTTTAGAAATGTCAAATGTGTGGAGAGGAAGAGGCTTAGTCCCTATTTTCACAACAGGGCTCCTGGCCTTAATAATAATTAAAGATTTTTAATGCATTTTTGTAACTCCTCCGATTTCAAGGGGTTTCTTTCTGATTTACATTAGTGTAAGATGGGTCAGGCTCAGAATTAATAGCTTTCCTCAGAATGTCTAAACACAGTAAGATTTGCTTTTACAGAGGAAGAATGATTTCCCTGCCATTACCCAGAGAAATTTACTTTTTATTGCAGCAAGTTCTGCCCCAGTTTTCACCCTCTGAGAGACTCTCAGTGTTAGCCATTAGAAACTTTATAGGTAAGCTTCAGTTTCTTTTTATATAGCCAGAATTTAACTTAACTCAAAATGTCAATGTGTTTGCCTTGGGGGAGAATAGGAAGGAGAATTATCCAGTCTATTTCAGAGATTAGTCTTACTTGTGCTTGCTTTATTGCTATATCTTCCAAGTTACAGGACTGGAAGCCCAGAGGTGAAATAGCTGAACACTGGATCAAAAGCCAGGGTTTTGGGAGCAGAGTGAGAGAGGATTTGTCAGGCAGACTGACTGCAAGCCACGATAGATGGAAAATGAAGACTGGAAAAGATTCAGAGGGGAAAAAATACTTGTCCATTTAGAAAAGAAACAGGTTATGGAAAGGAGGATGCTTTTAGATGGGCTGCTTAAAACAGACGTAAGAAATTAGCAGACTTTGGAAGTTGAAGATCATGTAGGAAGCAACCTGAAAGGTGAGAAGGGGAAGAGAAGGAAACGTTATAATTGCAGTGCCACTTAAATGTGATCTAATCTCTGGCCTGGGCAAATCCAAGACCTCTGTATCTGCTCAGCCCAGCACAACAATGAAATGAGTGACTGCCAAGAAAGGGGAAACCAATTGTCTGTCCATAGTGATAGTGCAGATACCTCTGCAGCTGTGCATTAAGCACTTGATGAAACTTAAATAGGTAAAGACACTTTCAGTCTGTAGGGAAGAAAAGTCCGTGTCCACTATGCAGATTTATAAATATGTGCCCATCTTTTCTGCTTTTTAGAGATGTCTAGTAAAAAGCCCTGCCACAAAAGATCTTTTCCCCTTATGGGATGAGAATAGGTCACTAAGGCATAAAAAAGAAAAACCACACAAAAACTGATGCAAAAGCAGATCAACAGCTAACATGAAGAAGCCCTTTGTGAGAAACTCATGCAAGCCTTCCTATCCACTTCAAATTTCCCTTTTACATTGGAAAATACTCATTTTTAAAGATGTAATTAGCAATAATTGTAGGGCTTTGTGCTCTTGTCATTTGATTCTTCTGCTGCCATAGCTTCTGTGACGCTGCTATGGTCTTGTACAAGCAAAAGAAGATACAAAGCCCCTACTCTAAGGATCACTTGCTTATTGTTTTTGTTGCAGATCTCTTAATCTCTGGAAATTATTTTTCAGTTACTTAAGTGATTCTGTCTGAATTTCAAGACATTGTAATAATGAACAGGGTGAGGACAGGGGATTTCTTGGCATTAAGAGGAGTACTTTCATTCCGTCCTGAAGCAGACATATAAAGTTGGGATGGCAGCTTGATTCCTGAAGCTATTGGAGGCTTTGGGAATGACAGCACTTGCCAATTTAGTGAAGAGATAACTGAGCTGATTTACTACAGCTAAAGACTGGGCTCCATTCTCTAGTGCTGTACAGCCATCACAGAACTGTCCTCTATGATGGCCTCATTAGCTTGGAAAGATCTCAGCTGAATTCTGCTGCTTAGATAAAACAGAAGGATGCTAAAGCTTTGCTCAGTCAGATTTATTATCAACATTCTCATCTGTATCTGGTGAGAAGAGTGTGACTTTCTCTTCCAGAGGTAATCCCTGCCAGAGTAATCCCTACTCCTATCACTTCAAGATTGCTTAGCTGCATTGCACTTTATCTCAGTGCCCCTGGGAAACTCAAGCTGAAGAACAATTCTATGACCAATTTTCAAAGCAGCATCATGACAAAATTATTATTACACCAATATTTCTCGGTCTGTAGCAGCTGTTACTAGGTTTGTAAATGGAGTTTAAAATGCTAGGATCAACCTGTAAATCCCTAAATTTGTGGGATATAGTTACCATAGGGACTGCCTCTTGATTCCTTTGCAACTGTCCTGGCTGAGATTTCTGGGAACGCTTCAGTGGGAATTCTCTGACTACAAATCAAAAGGGTCACAGTCAGAATGCTTTTCACAGGGATGGGTTAAGGGCAGGAGATACTTGGGATGAAATTTGTATTTGGTAAAAGTGAAAGGAATGGGTTTGTGCAATTTTATTATGAATTTCATGTACTTGCAGTTCAGAGGGTAGGAGTGAAGAGCAGGATATGAGTCTGCACAGGGACTTTTATGAACTTATATCCATTTAATTACTCCTCTGTACTTAGAGCTTTAGGGGCAAGGGTCTGAGTAAAGATCTGATGCAAAGCATTGTCACCTGAAAATTTCTATTTAGATTCAGTGGCTCTAGAGACCTATTAAAGGGAATAGCCATAGCAAAAGCACTTAAAAGAAATCCAAGCTAGTTAAATGTTACCTTCTGTATAGAATAATAATATTTTCATAAAGCAAAGTCCCAAAAGTATGATGTCCATGCAATAAATTAGATAAATTTTGAATGCTTTGCATGATTTTTCAATATTTTCTTTTACTTTCATTTAAAGAGCCTTTTTTTATGACTACTTGCATCTCCAAGTGTTGTCTTTCATGTGATGTTTGGCATGTAATATACATCTGATTTTTAAAAATGAAAGAAAAAAAAATTACTTAAAACCAAAAGTAAATTGTCCCATTAAATGGTTGAACATATTCACCTGTCGCTTCGAAGAGTTTTGTCAGAAGATGGAACACTGCAAAGATCTCACGATCTATATTTCATTAAACAAGTAAATACAAAGACAGTCATACTAAAAATGCATGGAATAGTAAGACACATCCCACTTGAGTATAAACAACATTTGATTTTGATGTAAATCATGATCATTCAGAGAAATATACACAGACCCATGTTTTTTATGCCCAGTTGCTTTTGCCACAGTTCCTTTCTTCATCACTCTTTTTTTTTGGTGAATTCACAGGGACAGTAGAAAACAAGCAGTGCCCACCCTTCCACCGTTAGAGTATTTGCTTGTGGGTTTTTTTTTACTAGGTTAAGTTTACGTTTATTTTAGTTAGATCTTTCCTAGATAGACCTAGATAGATTTTCTTTAAGATAGTATATGAAGTAATTGGGGACTTAAGGAGTCTGTCTGTTTTTAAAACTTTCATAAGTAATCCCTCTGGGCCTTTTACAGCTACATACCAATTTTCCCATTCTCTTTTTGTATGCCAGTTTGAATTTCATGTCTGTTTCTTAGTTCCACATGATATTCCCCCATTCCTTGCCAAGGCTGATAGGTGAGTAGCAAAGGGAGCTGTGGATGTTTAGAGCAGGACAGGAGGGGCTCATGCTTAAGGTACTCATTGATACATACCCTGGGAAACTGTTTGTTCCTTGCCACTGTGGCAGTCTTCAGAAAACATGCTGCAAGAGAAGAAGTCACATATTTTACATGCATTCATTAATTGCTTCCTATGCCTTAAGTATCTGATCAGACAAGCTAAGAATTTGCAGCTAAAATTATCGTCAATGAGAACTATTCCATTTATAATGCCCAGCACAAAGTGAGGAAACAATTTGCACTCGAACACTCTGTCTCAATTTCCATCTGGAAAATGTGAACAAAAATAATTAAATTAACAAGACTGTTGTGGGGAAAAAAGTGTGAAGTACTGGCATACTACAGTGATGACTGCCATGGGAAAACCCACAGGGAAATTAACAATCATCTCTTTATAAGGATTTGATCCATTTTTAGCAAACAAGTAAGATCTGTTAAGTAAAGAGAAATGATACTGAAATTATTTTTATTGTTGGCTAAAATTCATCCCTCTTTCACTGAAAGAGGTGTGGTCACCTGAAAAAAAAATCCTGGCATGAGATTGTATTGCATTACACCACCTTAAACTCAGGAGCTTCTCAACTTTAAAGCTGTCTGGCCTTTTAACCTTAGCTAGTGTTATTCAAATGATAAACAGCAAACCCATGGCTGAATACAATTCCAAAAAATTGATTTTTAAATAAACAAATTAAGGACACAGACTCTATGTAATATGTAAAGGCTCCATGGATCATCACCAAACTTACAGCATATAAGCTGTGAGCGAATTTTATGATAACTTACAAGTAAATCCATTAAGTAGATTAAGTTAAATTAATTAAAAACAGTGTCCTACCAGAGATCTGTCATCTGTGGCACATTTGATTTGGACACAAATGACCTTCCTGACAAACGTAGATACATCCAACTTTTCAGAGAGCAAAAAACTACCATAAATCCCCTATCTGAAGACATTCAGTGGAAGTTAGCAATTGTTATAATTATTTAGGTTAGTGACAAGCTTGAGTCAAGTTAGCATGTGTCAGCATTTGTGGAGAGAAAAATTAAATAGGGGTCTGAATGTCTTAGTCTGATCAGGGAAAAGCAACTCTAAAACTGTTAGCTGGCATGAAGACTCAGGAGAGTAATGAACTGGCAGTTTAAATGATGATTAAGCTGAATAGTGTCTGCCAGGAGGACACAAAAGCTCTGTCACTAGGGAAGAAAACCAAAACCACAGCCTAAGAGACTGACAGCTCCTCATCCCAATATCCTCATATTCTTTTTTCTGTATCCCCAGAAGACTTGGGAGCAATGCAGACTTCCTCAGAGCACAGCGAAGCGGGAAAAACCTAAGTTATGCACTGTGTCTGAATTGAACATCCCAAGAGTGACATCTAAATAGTGTTCGTGTCTGGAAATTGCTCTAGGTAAGCACTCTGACTACTTAATCCTAAGATTACACTTACATGTGTGACTGAATTTGTGCCTGTGCCTCCCTGGATCCTGAGCACTTCCTCATCCTGAAAATTTTTGTCTAAATTTGCCCTTCTCAGGCAGTTGCTCCTTAAGGTGCCTTTAGACAAAAATACAGTGAAGATTACATTCTTTCTAGGAAGACCAAGGGGCTCTAGTTTGATTTACATATTCTCTGCTTTTTCTTCTCTCTGTCCATGGTGCATCTTCCAGCTGTAAATCTTTGGAAAGACTCTGCTCACTATGTCTCCTGCCCTTGAGCCTAAGCTGCTGTGTCGAGCAGAGAGGTGGACCACTGCAGGGAGGCACCAGCCCATTGCCAAATCTCACATGCTGTAGAAAAAGTGTTTTGTTCATATTCTGGAGTTCCCAAATAATGCTTTTCATTATTTGGGGGTTTTATGCATAACATGAACTCATGTATGGTTTATTATTGACAACTTGTCGTGGTTTAACCACAGCCAGCAACCAAGCCACAAGCAGACATTCACTCACTCCCCCACCAGCAGGATCAGGGAGAAAATTGGAAGAGTAAAAGCTGGAAAATTTGTGGGTTGAGATTAAGGCAGTTTGATAGGGAAAGAAAAAGCAGAGCGCACAAGCAAAGCAAAACAAGGAATTAATTCACTGCTACCTGTGCTCAGGCAGGTGTTCAGCCATGTCCCAGAGAGCAGGGCCCCATCATGTGTCGCCATTACTTGGGAAGGCAAACACCTTAACTCCAAAAGTCTCCCCTTCTTCCTTTTCCCACCCCTTTATATGCTGAGCATGATGTTATATGGTATGGAATATTCCTTTTATCAGTTGGGGTCAGCTATCCTGGCTGCATCTTCTCCCAGACTCCCCATGCACCCTCAGCCCCCTTGCCAGTGTGGCAGTATGAGATGCAGAAAAGGCCTTGGCTCTGTGTGTCACCGTGCTCAGCAACGACAAAAACTTCTCTATATTATCTGCATGGTTTTCAGCACAAAGTCAAAACACAGCCCCATACCAGCCACTGTGAAGAAAATTAACTTTACCCCAGCCAAAAGCAGCACACAGCTGCAGGGAAGTGGGGCTATTCCTCCAGTCATCACTGACTTGTGGCCACAGGTCTGTACAAGGGATGGTTGAATATGAGAGCTTTGCTACAGATGCCTGCCAGCAGCTACGTTGAAGAGAATTACAATATCCCTGCATGTCCCTCAGTTTGACTCCCCATAAGGAAGTCACTTTGGTATTAGTTTGCAGACTAGAGCTCAAAGTATCATTTTTTCAAGCAGGAAAAACAGAGGTCTTGGGGAAATCAGTGGGAAGACAGAGCTGTAACTCAGAACAAGTTATAAATGAAGTGAGACAGATGTTTTTTACAAAAAAGTTCTAATCCACAATGTAAGTAAAAATTCCTGTAAATGGGAACAGTGGATGCATTGGTTCATAGAGGTGTACAGATTATTTCCCCAGTTTGTATACAAACACTAAATCAATGAGATTCCTGTGTATGCAAAACTTACTCAAGTTGATTACTTCTATTAGGTGTTAGATTAGAGTCTGCCTGCAAGACAAATTGCACAAACATTTACTGAAACCAAAACCAAGGCCAGTGTGAAATGTGCTTTGAAATCTAATACAACATATACTTGAAGAATGACCTTACATCAAAAAGGCAAAATGACAAAACCAGTTGTCAGTAAGCACTGTATTGATAAAGATAACCTCTCCCATGATTTGTCTGGCATCTGTGCACTTCTGCTTGCATTGCTATTCTACCTCTGTTCCTAAATCATGGTGAAATATAAGACTTCTGTGTTTATTCATATTTCTAGAAGTGTTGTGGGAGCAACTGAGGATGAAGGAAAGTTTACTACTGTCAGGCAACTGAAGGCAACTGATTTATTAGCTACCCCAATTTACCTCTACTTGTGTCCTTTCAAGTAGTCCATCCTCACTGAACTTAAACTCCCATAAAGCAACACCACCACCTACAGCTCAAACATCAAACTCTTCACCATATGCTAATTGCACCTCTCTCTGTCCTGAGCTAAAAGCTTTATCAGATCTAAGAGCAACAGATTACTTCTTTTGTAACTATGCAGTATCACTTTAATTCTTATTATCCAAAAGAGAGTTTGGTTTGAAAGTAAAGAAAAGTAGCAAAAGAAACAAACACCTCAATGCAACTCCACAACGCACCTCGTTTAAAAGAAAGATCCTTCTCTACGTCTTCGTCCTGCATTTTGACTTCTGCATTCCAGGAATCACCATGAAATGTCTTTCTGCCTTGTAAGCAGAACATTTTAGTTCCAGAGCAATCCAAGTTCCTCAGAAACTGGTGCTTCTGTATTTCCATGGAAAAAAATACCTTTGTCAGCAATGGGAACTCATGAGGTGTGTGCTACAGAGACTTCTTTTTCTCCTACTAAAAATGTACACCACAGTATAAAAATCATGTTACTCCAGTCGTTTTTCAGTAATTATTTCCTACTTTGGTTCTTTGTCCCATGCTGCCAAACATGTCTTTGACAGGCTGTAAGGGATACTTGCCCCTTGGTTTCACAAAGGTGGGTGCAAGGCTGCATTGTACAGTTGAGAGAACCATGGTCTCCGTGGTGACAGTGAGAGAGAAAGCTACAATCTTGTTACTCACAGGTAATAGAAGTTGAAGGGAATTAAGAGAGCCCACAGATCATATTCTGTCCCATGGTCTTTATCAATTCCTCCCCAAAGTAGTAAAGCCAATTTGTAAGTGGCTTTTGACTCCTTGCCTGCCCTAGAAAGCTATATTAGTGTTTTTTATACTAGCATAGTCTGGGTCCTAGAGAGAGCCACAAAAGATTCAACACAGAAAAGGGCAGTGATTACCTGAATTAATTGTGTGTAACTGTGGCTGTGCCTGTTTATGCACCATGTTTTCTATTGTCACCAGATGTACAGTTATGCAGAAGAATGCATACAAATTGTTCTTAAGATGCAATCCTAAGCCACTCACGTAGCTGTTTATAGCTTTCAGCACCAAGATATTGGTTTATAGCTTTGGCATTAGTCCAGTCAAGAGAGCTCTGTTCAAGTCTTTTGTACTGTGTTTTCACATGGTTAACCAATTCATGTTCAAAGGAGGCTTAAATATATTGTTTAAATATTTTGGGGAACTGCGGGTAACAGTCATCAAAATTTTTAAAAATTAAGAAACAAGTGTGTGTCAATTTCCCAGCAGCTTTGCTTAAATAGAAAGCCAAAAGTTTATTGGAGAGGGAAATTTCTTTGAGGGAAAAGGCACAGAAAGCTTAATAAGATTTCACTTCAAATTTCACAATCCATGAGGTCTGTGGTACTGATACTAATTTACACTAGCTGGAGTTCTGAGCTTCACTTTTTCTATTTCCAGACCCTTACAGTATTCATGACATGCTATATATTATATTAATACTTACAGGGATTAGAACTGATGGTAGAAAATGACTGCTGTCAATGCTGAAAAGTGATTGACAGTGATTTATGTTTAGATACATCCATAGGGATCTGCTGTGCAAACACCTAAGCAGCCAACAGAGAAGACCGACAAGAATTTTGAAGATGCCATTCACAGGTGCTCCATTCTCTGAGGAGCCAGAGATGTAAGCAAAGTGCATCATCTGT
This sequence comes from Aleadryas rufinucha, assembly GCA_013397815.1. Lineage (NCBI taxonomy): Eukaryota > Metazoa > Chordata > Aves > Passeriformes > Aleadryas > Aleadryas rufinucha. The sequence goes on from VZTH01018634.1 coordinate 135,834, forward strand.
GGCCTGGTTTAGCATTAGAGCTATTACCTGTAACTCCATTGTACCCTGCAGGTTAGGGGAACCCACATGTGTGTAATGGATCTGTTCCCATGCTTAGAGGATTCAGCTCTGTCAGGAAAATGCATTTTTGGGATGGATCTGGACAGTATTAGCTGATAAACCTGTCTGCAGCCTGTCATGAGGACCCCCTGCCCCAGGGGGGTTTTTAGTAGAGGGACTTCTAACTTTGCCACGTTGACCACGAGAGGGCACTAATGCACATTTGCACTCGGTGCCTTCGGGATGGGAGACTGGAAAAGGTGAGCACGATTAAAAGGGAATCTCGTGTACAGGAAGGAGGTGACGGACCTCGCCGATTGAAGTGCGTTGTGCCCTCCATACAGCTGTCACTGTATAGACAATCATTCACTACTGTGAATCGGTCAGATCAAGAATTATTGGCCAGCTAGGAGAACCACCTATGAAATCCCATGTTTGAAATCAGTCACGTGCATATTTGTTTTGCCTTGGACAATAGAGAACACAGAGGTAATATGCTACATTATCTGCCACAGTTGTATGGGTTGCTGGGGATAGCTTAAATTCATTGTACTGTCACTAATGCTGGCAGAACTACCAGCAAGATTTCTGCCTGAGAGGGCATGACGGTTTTGACTTGTAATTATCCAAATCATTACAGGTGAGGTTGAAATTTTTTAGAGTGATCTTGGTTCTCTGACTTAGGCTGACACAGAGCTGACTTACTGTGAAAAAACTAGCCAGAAGTCTGCCACTTATAAACAAGTACATTTTGCAGGAGGACGTCTCAAGCAGTAGGACTCAGTACAATTTGTCCATAAACATAAATCTTCTCCTGTCTTTATGTATCTTATTCTCATCTATCTTACTCTGCATGTCCCTGTTGCTGTTATTCCACCTTGAGCTCTATCCAGAGCACCCAGGAGTAACAAGCATCTTTAACTGGTGTCACCGATAGCACACACCAATAGCTACGGCAGGAAACATCTTGACCCTTTTGGTTTTCAACTCTTCCTGATTCTGTTTTTCAAGCAAAACTCTTTCTACTTTTCTCCTTTAAGATAGCTTGATTTCACATCATCGAGAACCAGATGGATCTCATGACATATATTAAGCATCTAAACTTTAGAATAAAGTATTTAGGTTGAAGGTTTGGGGTTTTTTTACTTTTGAGTGCCCAAAGATTCCATGGCTTTTGGCAAGAAATAGAGAAAAAAAAAAGCTGTATAGTGGCTGCTGAACTGGGATTCCAAAATCTGTTTCTGTTAACTGTTTTTAACCCTGTTTAAGTGTAGACCTCTCAAATGATGCTGAGTAAATTATTTTATCTCTCTGTACTATGTGTCTGTCTTGGTTACCTGGGGAGAGTCATCACAGGGAGAGGAATTGTCACATTCTTATGTATGACAAGTACTTTGTAAGAGACAGCTTTTACTCAGGTTTGGACTGCTACATCAAATTGTAACATGAAATCTAATAATCTGTAAATGCTGACATGAACAACATATGTGCAGCATATTCCCCTTCTAAAAAAATGTGTTCATTTTTGTAAAGTTGTCTACCAGAATGGAAACAGTGTTAAGGCCAGGTCTTGATTTCACTACCACTCATGTTTGTTTACTTGGTACATCTTTTAAAAATCTATTTATACATGCTCAGGATGTTTTATTTGGACTTTTGAGAGACATATGACACTGTTCCCATCTAAATTCCTTACACGTATTTTTCCTACTTCTACTATTCCAGGTCAGGCCTGTTTCACCAGTATTTCTTTCCATGTGAGTTGTGTGTTCTTAATTTTGGGTATATTTTGTTTTTCTTAATAGCAAGCGAGATCAATTGAAAATCCAATGAAATATCTCTTCTATGGCCTCTCTTATCCTGTGCCTTGCAAATTCTGGGATTGCTAATGTCAGTTTCTGTGATTTATCTCTTGGGGTGATGTTGTTCTGACCTGCAATAACGAAGTACATCATTGTTGGCTTGCATGTTATAAAAATGATGCACAATATTCACATCTAAAAGTCAGAATAAAACTTTTACGCAGCTCTTTGTCAGTTCTACAAATGGTTGTAGTTAATCGATGCCATAAAACTTTCCTTCAGGCACTGGTATTCAGCATTCACACTGGGAAATGCAGTTTGAGTCTGACATTTTAAATACTGGTGGTATTATCTAATGAAATAACTCGAGGTTTGACAATTTACGTCAGTAAAAAAGCACAAAACTACTGCTGAGTATTTAAAAACATCTTTTGGAACACTGGGGGAAAAGACACTGTACAGACACTATTGTTTTGCTACTCTTTTCCTGCAGACACTTTTAACTTGACCAGAGGTCTACTGTCTCATTGGTGCATCCATGTAATCTTCATCAACATCAATGGGATCTATATGTGTAAGTTCATGAGGGCATACATTGAAGTAAAAATTCTTTTTGCCTTTACGCAAACCCTATCATGAGAGAAGCCCTTGAGAGCTTTTTTCCTACCTTGCTATAACAAACATGGTAGATCTAGCAAGCAAGATTTCAGGATTTCTCCACAATATTATTTTTCATTTTGTATTTTACTGATTTGCCATTCCTAGGAAAATAAGGATAGTTGCCCAGATGATAACAAACCGTGGAAATTCCATAGGCTTTTATCTGATATTTTAATAATGAATCACTGGACAGACATTTTCTAACATTTAGATGTATAAAGAGTAAATGTGGCATTTGGAATTTTGCTCTTATAGGGCCCTCAAAGAAACAATGTGATATCTACTGAGGCCATTTTCTTAGGATTTCCTCAAACTCTGGACTCTCAAAAAAAAGGATGACATAGAGGAAAGATGTAAAAATATGATGGTGGAAAAGGCGGAGGAAAAAAGAAAAGCCTTCTGTGACTCTCCTTTTATAGAACGTGCTGTACTGTATTCCAGGCAAGCCCATGCCTAGAGGCCACAATCTATCCTTGAGTGTATGTGACCTACTAACCACAGTGAGAAAAAAAGAGCAGGTGATCTGATTTACTGCTTTTCTCAGGGAATAACTTTTGCCTTGGTAGGGAAAATTGAAGAAGTTACTCATGCTAATGTGTGCTGCACCCATGGGGTTCACAGACCATTCCTCAGAGCAGTTGTGTCCCAGCTTTTCAGCATAACTGTTGAAAAGGTCAGCGCAAACATTCATTCACACATCCAAAAAAAGACAATCCTTCAGTCCTGTTGTTGGAGTATTTGTTTTTCTCATTTCTAGGCAGGTGAAAAAAACCCGAATATGCAAAGAATACACTTCCGATACAAGAATCTCAGCCTTTTCAAGAATCCTCCTCAAGGATCACCAAGTGTATCATGAAGAGCAGATGAGGTGGAAATATTTTCTGAAGAGGACTGAAACAAAGAAAAGGAAGCAAAGGGCAATAATAGGATCTTAGACATCTCAACTTGGGGCTGCCTACTTTTAGCTAATCTTAATAGGACCTATGTTTAGGAGGGTGAGAATTTGCCCTTTTTTGTAACTGGGCCTCTGCCAGTGAAGTGGCAAATATCTGTGACACAGAAACTCACCATTTGGTTTGGCAGCTCTTGGTCAGAGTGACTTCCCCAGTTCATGCAGTAAATCAAAAGCAAAACCCATACAGCAGGACAGCACCCTATTTTCCAAAGTTTGTTTATTCAGCCAGTCCGTAACACTTTCTCCCTCTTCCAGCTGAATCATTTAATCATTGCAATGCTAGAGTTTGTTTCAGCTTTTTACATTGCCAGCAGGTGGGGATTTAAAAAGCACTTTGCTGCTCACCTCTCGGTCATCCTCCTAACTTTCATCCACATATTGTTTTATTTTGCTAGAGGCTTTCCCAACAGACTGGCATTTTCTCTGAAAAGCTGCATCACCTATGGAGCTAGGAACTGTGACCTTCTAGTGCTTGAATGGTTCTGTGGAAACTTCAGAATATCCCTTACTTTTTCTTTTAAAAGAAGTCATTAAAATACAGGTTTCAGAGAGTCTGAAACACCCTCCTACAATCCTTTGCTCTTTGGGGAGGCAGGGAAAGTGCTTCAGCCTCTACTATTCTGGACTGCCCTGTTAATTACCTCATGGACTTTGGAGCTGTTTTATTCAGTTCTTGATGAACAGGAATTGCACTTTTATCTTAGCAGCATTAGCACAGCTCAATTGTCTAAATATTGTTCTACTATCTAGTAACATTTTCTAATACGTAATAACTGTTGCATGTAGTATCCAGAGCTCCCACTCTGAATGTGTTTTGGCCCTTGTGGAAGGCTCTGAAAAAAATCAGGGATGTGTTACTATTTCAGAGTATGGCTTTTGTTACGTTTTTTTGGGCTTTTTTTTTTGAATGAACAAATTATTGGTGCAGTTAAGAAATACATTTTAAGGGAAATATGTTGGTTTTCCTTTGTGATATAAAATCAGTATTTTGCCCAGTATAAGCAACCATTTTCAGCAGTTTGGAGACCTCAGCATGCAAATCTTCTGAACAGCCTCTCCCTTCTTGCCTGTGCAACTGGCAGAGGAAAAATCCTGTAGCTTTCTTTTGATGAACAATATCCTTTGACCCCTTAAATTGTTCTTCAGTTCTTCACTTTCTTTCATCAGATAAAACCCTTCCTAGTGCTTTATCCTTGATTCTGCTGTCAGGAATGTTGGCTGTTGCTAACCTACACCTGCCTTGCAGCCTTCATTCCAACTCCTGTCCTAAGTTAGCAACAACCTCGTCTGATCTATCTTCCTTAAAAGCTTATCTTTTGCACTTGCCACTGTTATATGTAGCAATTTGATGAATAGATCAGTTCTGTTCACTGGTGCATAGTGGCCTCAGGTTCTTGGCTTCTTTGTTCTATTTGCCTACTGCTTATCTTGGCACTCTTTTTGATTGTTTTCAAGTAATGCCTTTTGTTTTCTGTGAGACTGATGTGAATGCAAAGAAAAAAGTCCTACTTTTTCACCTCATCAATCTCTTTGCTCATCTTTTACCAAATAACCTGGGACAGTGTATTTTTATGGAGCGAGGGATCTTTTATCATTTTGCCATTGCTGTCATTTCTGGCCTTTCACTTTTCCTTCCAGAATTTTGTGAGAATTTAGGGCTGGATTTCCTCTTCTCAAATTCCCAGTGGGGGCTAAATCACTACATATCTATGAATTTTGTTATTTCCCACTATGTGTCAAAAGCCAGGTATGCCTTATCTTCCAAAGGACACCGCACAACTGCAGATCACCATTCCTGTCTGAGGGTCATTTCTATTATTCTCCCTGCAGAAGGAATGGAAGGCGATTGCAAGCAAGAAACCAAGTAGTTGTTGGTTTCCTAACCAATCATGTAGTTAGGAGACAAGTTATCCAACAGCATAATGCATAAAATGTCGTGTGACCAAATCCCATGAAGGAGATCAGAGAGACAATAAGAAGAGTGAGGTGCCTGATTAAGACCCTGCTGGCCTATTCCCAGGCCAGGGGCTGTCAGCACATCTGGATGAGCACAGGGGCCCAAGGGCTGGCAGGAACACAAATCAAGCATTCCCCACTCAGCTTTTAGACTAAGGGCCTCACTGCTGAGGAGTGGGACACGTTATGGGTTGTTAAAGCAGTTCCAGACTGCACAGGACTAATTATGGGATGTGATGTTTAGGGGAGGAGCCAAAGGTGGGGAAAGGGAGTGGGTTAGGTGACTTGGGGAGGGACAAGATGGAGAAAATAGAGGAGTAAACAAATATTATAAGGCGAGTTACCACACTTGGCTAGCCATAATGCCTGTCTGGTAATGCTCCGTGCCTGATCCGTGCAGTCTGACCTGTGCTCTTATTAAACTATTTTCTAATTCATTCCTGGATGAGGGGTGTCTGTGCACACATGTATGCGGGTGTGAACCCAGCAGCTGGAGGCAGACCACAGGCTGGAGGGCCTGTGTGTCTGTGGTGCAGTGACTGACCAAGTGTGGGGGTGTGAGTGGGTGTGATCCCTAGCACAGATCAAGCCAAACCAGCTGGTGAGTAGGGAAGTGATCTGGGAGCAAGTGGGGTGAGGGGGTCTCTTAGGGCCAGCCCCAGGTGTGAGAGCACCTTTGCATCTCTATGGACAAGAGCATAGGAGAGGCAGTGGGGATTGGGGTATCAGACTCACTGGCTCGTGTGAGCAGGTGTCAGCAACTGAGAGATTTGGGACCCACGTGCCAGCTACTGGGCAGACTGACTCTGTGGTCTAGACAATTAATATTTTTCCTTGTTCATCCTGATCAATACTTTTTAGCCTACTTGAAATCACAACAGGAATACAGGAATATTCTACGATGCTGACTGAATGTTTCACTGAACCACCTGTGGTAAAATCTAGAGAATTTGCTTTATTCAGTGTATTTGACATCATACAACTTCAGTGCATATTGTCAAAGTGCTCATGAAACATCCATGATAGCTGCTAATAATGTACCTTACAGTCACTTCTATATGATATCATCATGAAGATCATCAGTCAGTGATCAGGGTGCACACACATTTTGTGGCAAAAACTGAATGGATGGAATTGTTCTAAAACCAGAAAAAACACAGGCAGAAACTGTGTTTCTGTTTTCACATACCTATTTTCTACATCTTAAATACCAGCTGCTCTGAACTCTCAGCTGTACTGTTTCTAGGCTTCCTGAGCAGTCACCTTGCAGCTGGAATTGCTCTGTACAGCTGCAGGATTTCAAGAATGGTGCCTCACACATAATTTTCTTTCTTTCCTTTTTGGGGTTCTTGAGCACTGATCAATGGATGTTACTTGTCTCAAGGATTCACTGTCTTCTGAGAAGTATGCACATAATCTGAAGAGATATCTGGCCATCTGTCATGGTGTCAAGTTTTTAACGGAAGACAAAAACAAGCTCACGAGAAAAGAAATCTGTTGAGGAGTACGGCACACACAGAAACAACATCTGGCTCAGAAAGTCCCTGAGCTGAAAACAGTTGGATCCTGAGAGAGTACTGCGGGCAAGAATCACATGCACTTGCCTTGGACTTATTCTTCCTTAAGTTTGTATTTACATGCACCATTGGAGATACAATATTAGGGTAAGTGGAGACTTGATCTGACAACTGAAGACAGACATTCTTTTGGTCTCTTGTACCTCAAAGACAGGTCAGTTACCACAGATCCATCCTCATGCTGAAGTGTCTGATTGCTTTCAAGTTTGATTTCTGTCAAGACTCAGTCACAGCTCCACTTAGTGCCTGCATATACATATTATTATGAAACACAAAGCTCCGTGTATGAAAAAAACCTTCATACAGAGGTTTTCCCATTGCTATATTAAGCTGGAAATAGTTTTTTGTTTCTTAATAGATTAAAAATTCTGTGAGGCACAGGTAATGACAGCAGCAGGCTTGAGAAAATGACAGTAGTATTTCCAAAGGAATAAAGAGAGTCCACGGTCCAGAGAAAATGATACTGTGAAAGCAGTTATTTATTTTGTTATTAAACATTTTACAAGCCTTTACCTTAATTCAGCTTGAAACAAAAATGATCTGTAGATAATAAGCTAACAGTTTATTTTTTTCTGGGTGAATATTAAAAATGAGGCACTAGAATATGTAGAATGCCAAGAATCCTAATAATAATACCTAAATTATTATTAACAATAGTAACAATAGCAACAACAACAGCAAAATCTCCAAAGAGTCTGCCTAACTACTGTCATGGTATAGCTTTGCTGAGCAATATAGAGCAGTTTTTAGGAGCTGCCACAGTGGGAGTCTGTGTGGAAGCACTGCCTTCCAGTAACTGATGTTAACTAATTAAGTTCCTCAACACTTGCTACAGCAGGAAAAGTGTCTGAACTCTGAGGGTGTTCTAAGAATTTGAAACACCACCCACTTACTGAAATCCAATCCTTTCTTTTCTTGCAGCCTACCTTGGCTTCTTATGAAGACAGTAGATACCGAATGCAAAGGGGGAAAATGTTCAATTTTAGACTGTTAATATCTGTTTGGAGATACTGCAGATTGATATAATTATCCTCAATAAAAGTATTATCAGTTTGTCAACAGTATTGATGACTAAATGTCCCTCAAACACCTGGCTCAGTTTCTTATGAAATACCTATACAATGAGGTTAATTCTCAAAATATCAAAATCCCAATACCACTTGTCAAAGGGGTGTTGTGTGTCCATACATATGTGGATGGAACACACAATTCAGGATGTGATAATGGATCCTGACATTGCAAATGCTGGATATTTTAGTCCTCTTTAGTATATCCTTATCATTACCATTAGCTATTAGATTATTCTATTTGGAGATAGTCCTACTTTATCTGAATTCTTCTTACCACAAGAAGACTATTGATTTATTATTCCATGCTAATTACACAAGTTTATTGGCGACTTTTCTTGGAAACCTTACACTTTCTTTTTTTTAATTTATTTTTCAGTACTAACTTCACAAATATATTCAACTAAACAAGTGAAAAACATTGAAAAAAATCTTCCTCATGGACCTGTTTTTTCCTGTAGCTTCTTGCATCTTTTCATGATCCATTATGACCCTTAAGATTTTTATGAGAATAAGAGGAAAGGCAATGAAAAGCATCTGAGAAAACAAATTATCATGAAGACTTTCATTAGACACAATCTAGTGTCAAAGGGAGTGAGTAAGAAATGCAAAAAAAGCAAATCCTTTGCTCTGGTTTGTTTTTTTTTCCTCAGAAGTATAATAAAACTTAGCAAAATTCTAAATAATTTCTTTTTTGTTCACTCCATACTCAAGCAAAAATTTTGCTGGGATCGGTGTTGAGTCCTTCCTGAGAGAAATTTAGTCCTTAAATGAGAATAACAAAAGAAGAATAATGGAGAAAAGGGTAAAAATACTGAAGATTATGCCAATACGGTAACTATACACTTAAGTTTACACTGCTTGTTCATTTAAGCACAAGATTATACAGAATAAGGTCAGGGGAAATCATCCCATATGCATCCCCAAAGATATCTGATATATCCAATGACAGCAGAGTCCTGTTTATTCAAAATACTTTTGGAACATCAAAACATTTGGATAAACAGGGCTTCAAATAATTGAGGGAGTTATTGTATAAGTAATTCACACCAGGGGGACATAACCTAGATTCAAAGGACTGAGTTTCAGATCAAAGGGGTACAGATAAATGGGATTTGGCTCTATATGAACAAATTAATAACAAAAAAAANATGTGTGTGTTTGTATTGTTTTGTTTTATCTTCCAGTCAGGATCATATGAACTTCACCAAGTTCCTGACCATATTCCAGCCATGACACTGACACATACTTTGTGGCAGAAGGTGGGTATTTGTAACATCCATGTCTCTTAATCCACTTTCCTTGATGCCCAACAGAAACAAACTGTGAAATACACAAGTTTGGTCCTGGATGGACAATATTGTCTGATTTCTCATCTTTCTATTAATATCACGACACACATATGGTTCATCTACATAGAAACATCATAATCTCCTATAAAATACCTTTCAAGACACAAAACTCGGAATTAAAAAAGATGTTGATCTATGCTGATATTCACTCCCTGCATTATTCATATGGTGGTGTGGATACTTTGCTAATTTATACAAATAAACAAGATCTTCCTTTTTCTGAAAGCTATGCACACATTGCCATAATTCAGCATTGTTGTTTACTGTCTGTAGGGACTTTTTGACAGTGGTGGGGGGGAAAAGGGCACGCGTTTAGGGAGGAGTGACATGTCTGAAACCATGACACATTTCGATTGCCCCTTGCACTTGATTTCTCTAGCGGAGAGCCCATCAGGGAGAGTGCTTCTCCCACCATGGTGCCTCACCTGGAACAGCCCCATCCTGCCTCGTAAGCCATAGGGAAAGGAGATCTTCTGAGGGATGTAGTGTGTGCCTCAAGTTTCAGAGACATCTTTTCAATCGTGTCGCAAGATGGACCAGACTGTCCTGCTGAATCCATCCTGATGCCCCTGGGCTTCATGGCTGGGTGTGTGAGCCCATGGGTCTGTCAGTGCTGCAAGGTCTGAGTCCTGCGCCTCACCTGGGGCAGGCTTGCTTTGTACCACGGGCAGGCGGTGCCTCACCCCTCAGCCACGGGACAGTGGCCTGTGTCCCCTAGGCCTGTCAGCCTCCTATTAGCCACGGAGCCCATTCACCCTACACCTCTCTACAGGGATGCTCCACACAGCCGTCCCCCTGCCCTCCGGCCCCCGACACCCCACTCACTGCTTTGGGTGGGAAAAGCCACCCTGTCACTGTGGCTGCTAGCAGTGCCGCTTCCTCCTCTCTGGTCCCCTCCTCTGCCTCCTCTCTGGTCCCCCCCTCTGCCTCCTCTCTGGTCCCCTCCTCTGCCCTCTCTNATTGAGGGAGTTATTGTATAAGTAATTCACACCAGGGGGACATAACCTAGATTCAAAGGACTGAGTTTCAGATCAAAGGGGTACAGATAAATGGTATTTGGCTCTATATGAACAAATTAATAACAAAAAAAAACTCCAAACCAACATTTGACTATTCAGTAATCAAGAAATGCCCAAATGTTTTTTCAAAAAGAGTTTAGGACAAAAGGTTGAAATTGTTGCAATAGGCTATACAGAAGGATATTCCAATAGAATCAAAATAACACAACTAAATGAGACCAAAAAGAGATGGGAGTTTTCGNCGCAAGATGGACCAGACTGTCCTGCTGAATCCATCCTGATGCCCCTGGGCTTCATGGCTGGGTGTGTGAGCCCATGGGTCTGTCAGTGCTGCAAGGTCTGAGTCCTGCGCCTCACCTGGGGCAGGCTTGCTTTGTACCACGGGCAGGCGGTGCCTCACCCCTCAGCCACGGGACAGTGGCCTGTGTCCCCTAGGCCTGTCAGCCTCCCATTAGCCACGGAGCCCATTCACCCTACACCTCTCTACAGGGATGCTCCACACAGCCGTCCCCCTGCCCTCCGGCCCCCGACACCCCACTCACTGCTTTGGGTGGGAAAAGCCACCCTGTCACTGTGGCTGCTAGCAGTGCCGCTTCCTCCTCTCTGGTCCCCTCCTCTGCCTCCTCTCTGGTCCCCCCCTCTGCCTCCTCTCTGGTCCCCTCCTCTGCCCTCTCT
>VZTH01018634.1:148851-168958 GCA_013397815.1 Aleadryas rufinucha
CCCCCTCCCTCTTTCCCCAGGGTTCTCTTTAAAGGGTAAAACCCCCTGGAGATTCAGGTCCGCTAGAATCAAACAGAATCAAATCATTTCCGAAGCTCATTTTCAGAAGTAGCTTTTCCCCCCCGCCTTTCCTATTTCCTACCACAATCTTGCCTTTTCTTTAATAATCTGGAACTGCAGCTGCATAACGGAGCAGAATGCAGAGGTTAGGGGGGGGAAAAAAAGTGTATGTTTGGGTCTTAAATTAATACACACATTAAATTATATTTAATTGTGCCTTATCAATAGGCTGATGAACTTAAGTGTTTGCTGCTGCCATTGGTCATGATGCTCTGTAGCAGGCAGAGGCAGCAACTGCTGCTGATGGAAAAGAAAAGGTAGTGGAAGGAGGAGGGGAGAAGAAGGTGGGAGCCGAAGCGATTGGCTGCCTTTAATGTCACTCAGAGCTGCGGGCCCCGGCTCTTCCGCTGCTCCAGCTCTGGCTCTCCCTTGAACAGCTCCTAGAGAGAACAAGGCGTGCGGAGCTCGGATCACCAGCATCATGCTCCTTGGGCTTGGATCGTAGATCCCCCTCTTTGAACATTAAAATAACTCCTTCGTCTTTCAGCGTCCCGAGCAGACCCAGCGAGAAAACAAGCACGTGAGAGAGAGAGGAAAGAAAGAGGAGGAAGACGAAAATCTGCAACCAAGGGGACTAAAGCAAAGAAAAAGAGTGCTTTGCTTGCACAGCTGCAAAGTGGGAATTTAAAGAGCTGCAGAGAGAGAAATTCCAGCTCATCAGCACATACACATTGCAGAATTACAGATCCAGGTAGAAATGACATCAACAGGGAAAGAAGGCAGCGGAGCTCAACATGCACAATATGTTGGACCCTATCGTTTGGAGAAAACCCTAGGAAAAGGACAGACAGGTTGGTTCTTTTGCAGCAGCACCGGTGCTAGAGGGAAGGTGCTGTAGCAGCCAGTGAGGTGTTGGGGATGGGGTGTTTGAGGGTTTAGGTTTTCCCATTTGCTGTTACAGTGAAGATAATATTCGTAGGGGATTTTGGCCTTTATTTATTTTTAGTTTTCATTTTAATTCCTTCTTTTCTTCATTTTTTTTCTTTTCTCCTTTTCTTAAAAAGAAAAGAAAAAGAAAAAAAGCCCAGGATGCTTTATGTTCATTACTCCTGCTAATGGGTGTTGTTCTGATGACAGCCAGAGTGCATGCAGAGGAAAAAAATAGATGATCGGCTGGTGGTGAATTTTCACATCCGTTTCTTCCCTGCCCTACTTAGGAGCATTTTTCTTTTTAATCAAATTATATTGAAATTAAAGGTTCACAGCCTGTAGTACCGAGGAGGTGGTGGTGGTGGTAGTGGGGGAGTCACCAGCAGTATTTCATGACATCATGATTGAAAAGGGTGTAGTCCTTAAGGTGCAGTTGGTGGGGGGTGGTGGAAATATGTACAGTATGTCTCTGGCACTGACTGCTGTGGGTATTTAGCAAATATGGATGGATGGGCTGGTGGTTTTTGTGGGTAGGGTCTGAAATAAAAGAAAAATAGAGGATCGGTAGCAGAATTCATTCTGGTTATGCTGTGTTTTTGTAGGAGGGGTTGGGAGGGGGGAAGGGAGGTTATTTAATTATTTTTCTTAAAGCTTGTTTATGAAACTCTCCCCCAGCAGATTTTCCTGAATGGAACAATGGTAAGAAATATTAAAAAGAGGAAAGCGAGTGGAGGGAATTAGCAGAGAGCAGGTGCTTCTGCCCTACATGACATAATTAGATCCCCTAAATGCGTTCAAGATCTGGACTTACTGTTGCTTGCTTGGATAGCATATTCACTTCAAGGGCAGGGGAGTATTAATTGGAAGAAAAACCCATAAAAAGAAGCCCAAATGTCTTCCTTTTCAAAATTTTTTTATTTTTAGTAACAGGTGCAGTAAGCAATGGCATCTGGCAAATTCATTGGGTTGGGATCCCCCCAAAAGTGGATCGAGACTTGAGGTTATAATTTAGGGAAGGGGTAAGATCAGCCATAGGGGGGCTTCTTTGGGCATGTGGGTGTTAAGTGTTGTTCATTATGGTGGGACAATAAAACATGATGCATTGTGGTGTATTTTTTTTTTTATAACCCAGCCGAGCTTTGCCCATCTGTTGTCTAAAGGATTTAATAGGCGTTTCCATCCCCAGCTGCTGCCTCTGCTCTGCCTGCTTCCTCACTGCCCTGCGTGGCAGCAGCTCTGCAGTCCGCAATTTTCTTAGGGACACAGTCAAAATCCAGATCTTTCTGTGTAAGAAGCAATGCTCTTCTGAGATGATTGATTATAACCTCCCCCCCATCCTTCCCCTCCTCTTCACAACCCCATAGCAACCGTTCAGAGACATGGATGGAGATGACATTGTCTTCTAGTGGAAGTGACTTTTATTTATATTTCTTTTTTTTTTTTTCCAAATCTCTTCAGTATATCAGCTGCTAAAGGTAGTTCTCTGTCACTGTTTTGGTTACCACCTTTATCCTTTGCATAGCTCAGTGAGTCTTCTGCAGCTGTGTTCTTACTAAAATCTGTTCTGATGATGGTAATGAAAATACTCTATAAGAAAAATTGTGGTGTATTGTTAATAAAACTGCCCTATTTCTGCTGATAATCCTTTCCTGAATACTCCAGGTGATCTGACAAATGCATTTTTGTCTTCATCACCATTTCCTTTTTTCTTTCTCTCTCACCTTCTCAGTACCCCTCCCTCCCCTTTAAATGCAACTGTGCCTGAGATTCCTGAAAATACAGCTGCATTAACCTTTTGCTCCATGTTCTTATAGCCTGACGTTGTGGTCCTAAAGGGTTATCTGCAGCTTTGGTTATTTTTTTTTCCTCTCTGCTAATCCTCCTATCTTCCTCCTAAGTGATTAGAGACCTGGGGGTGGAGAGGGAAGAACAGGATGTATTTAGAGGCTTGCTGCTGTTGGCCTCTGCAGTTATTCAACCAGCTGGACAAGGGTGAAAGTTTCCTTTTGCAGTTTTACCGTATAACTGATCTTTATAGATAAGTCTCTGCTGTTTGCACACATGAATGCACATGAAATGCACAATACATGGTGTCATAGAAGCTGGAGGTGGGGGAAGGAGGAAGAGATCTTGAAAGTAGCTGATGTCAGTCTGTGTCTCTCTTGTTATACCCGCCCTTGATTAATGGAATAATGCACTGAGGTGAAATCTAACTCAGTATTAAACATACATGGCTAAATACAGAAAGATGCCTTCTGGTCTTCTCGCATTTTCTGTGCTAATCACATTTCAGAGCATGCAGAATGGCATGAACAGTGTGTGGCATGTAGCTCATCCTCATCCTGCTTGTTTTGGAGGGTAAGCAAGGCAACCTGCAGCATTTTAGGAAGAGGACAAGCAGTGCAGTATGAGGGCCTGATTCACCGTAGCATATTGTGTATCTTTGCATTTGGGTTGCAGTGGCATACAGATGAAGGAGGTAGTGGTTGTAATCATTCCTTTAGAGCTTGACTTTAAAGCTTGGAAGATTAGGAGGTAATGTCTTGGAATTTTTTTTTCCCAAGGGGATGAGGAAGAGTCAGAAATAAAATCAGGCAAAATGTAATGATGAATAGAAAGAAAGTGTAAGTTGTGTTGCAGAGTCCTGTCCGTTTTGCAGTGGTCTTCATATCCATAATTTTTATTTGGAATAAAAAATTATTGACTCTATAAAGTTATTTCAGATAGGCAGGTTTTTTGCTCTGAGATACACTGGCATTAGGCAAATGTATTAATGACTCTTATCTGCTTTTACTGACATCAGAAGGGGTTTTGGGGAGGAGTGAGGGTTCATTCATAGTTCAGAGCAGACTTAGCGAGGGTGCCATGGAGGGACAACTTAATGGTAGGTAGAACTCTCACTGGCTTTCTCTCTGTGAAGTTCTTGCTGATTGCCACCTTAAAAGCTGAGAAAAAAGTGTTTACCAGCAGCAAC
This sequence comes from Aleadryas rufinucha, assembly GCA_013397815.1. NCBI lineage: Eukaryota > Metazoa > Chordata > Aves > Passeriformes > Aleadryas > Aleadryas rufinucha. Next base: position 152,816 of record VZTH01018634.1, read on the forward strand.
CTACTGGTCCCTGCAGAGAGGTCCATTTGTGGTATCTGGGACGTTAGTGGGACCTGGTGACATCTGGCTGTGGGTGGGCAAAACTGACAGGGGAAAAGCCTGCTGTTCAAATTCATGGGTAACAACCGAAAGTGTTGATTGATCAGAGATGCAAAATTTGTCCTGAGCAGCCTTCTGTGCTGGTGCGTCACGCTTGCTGAGGGTGACTGATGCCACAAAGAGAGGATTAGGGCCTCTTAGGCAGAGGAGTTGGAAGGGGGCTGCACGGGGCAGTGCTGAAAAATGGCTGGGCTTGGGTCTTTGCTGCTGGTGGGAATGATAGAGGGACAAAAATTGTTTTTGATAATGCAGCATATGAATTTAATGTATCATTTGACTACCGAAGCAAGATGGTTTGCTTTTGTAATAGGTTGAATTTAGAGCACCTCTTTTTGACGTCATCTGGTGGAATACCTTATGGAATCTCTGTTTAAATGATTTTACGAGAATACAAGAGGCATCATAATCTTGATTTTTTTGTACTCAAAAATTATTTTACAGAACTGCTAGTGTGAAAAAATCACTGCTGTGTATATATATGGGTGTGTGGGGAAAGGTTGGTTTATCTTAGTTTCATTGGTACATTCTTTTACAGTTAATTATAGGAGGTTTTCATTGTAATTAACAGTAATGAGCAAAGGATGTGTGTCCTGTTACAGTAACACACATGCAAACAGTGTGCCTTGAGAAGCCCCAGACATACCTTATCATGAAGCAGTGGTTTAGGTTTAGGTAAAAGAGAGGCTTTTCTCTCTTTGCCACTAATTTTACATGAAACCAGCTTCTTGTGTATTCCTTGCTGTATTTGTTTTTTAGAATTCCACAGTTATCTCTGTTCATGTGTTCCTTTTGACCTCATTAACCCCTATTTCACCCTTGAAACTCTTAACAGTAATTCAAACTGACTGTAGTGAATATTTATTAATGAGTGCAAAGATGAGGAACTGAATGATTTCTTGTGGAGGTCTTCAGCATTTTGGAGGGTTTCTTGTATTTTCATTTGACAGTCACTGTATAGGCTTCGGCATCATTGTTTGCTGTAGCCAATTCAATGCCTAGTTGAAATTTCTGAAATGCTGATTTGTCTACAAGCCATAAGGCATTGGTTCTAAGTGGGAGTTACTCTATTCACATTGAGATAAACTTCATGGGAAGTTTAATGTTGCTTATCCATTTTGTCATGTTCCTTTTATTCTGTTTTAAGCCTGGTACAAAGAGTCCTGCTTCAGACTCACAGCACTTTGACCTTCACAAAAAGTGTAGGGGTTCCCTTTTCTGCATTGCATCCCATATAGCTTACAGCTATTTTGGTGTATAACATGTTAATTATATATGAGCCATGACTGAGGTGTTCAGCAGTGTGCTGTGGGTTATATAAGAACAGAAATCATTAAATTTGGGTCTTAGTGAATTTAATAGCCTTTTATTCAGTGAGAGCTTAAACAGGACGCTTCTTTGCAGCCTTAACCATCTGTTTCCATGACACTGGCAGAAACTGAAATTTATTAATTTTTTTATTTGTCTCTGTCAAATTTGGTTGAAAGCTTCAGCTCTATTCTAGGAATGTTGGGTAGTCAATGTGATCTCAGAAGCCTGGTTTCCTTAGGTAAGTGGGCTAAACAAAGTATATCCTCTTCATTCATACTGCTGTTATTTTTTTTTCTGACCCAGCGTATTGGAGCTAGAGAGAATCTAAGGAGTACAGCTTTATTCCATTTAGCTGTCGAGATGAATATATCACTGTAAGAGGTGTAAATCATTGTAGTTTTCCTCATGGCCTTTTTAAACATAGAAGCAAACAACAAACCAGTATATATCCTAATAATATTTTCGTACAAATACTTTGCTTTCCTTGTGAAAGTTTCTTTCAAAGCAGTATGAATCCATACTCTTCCTCATGATAGTCTGTGAAGACTTAAATGTTGAACTAATAACCATAGAAATAAATACTGCAAGCAACAGTGTAGGTAGTAGAGGTCTTAAGAATGAAATTTTCCCAAGAAAGGTCGTGTCATAGTGACTTTAATTTAATGCATTATCAAGTGATAGTTATGAGTTTTGAGAGATTTTGTCTTTCTTAACTTTATATACCTTTGATCTGACTGTTTGCCTGCTTTACTGCCTGAAGTAAACTAGTATTACCCTGCCACTTGTCTGATCTGGAAAGTTCAGCTATCCCTTTTATGACTTTCACTCCTTTTTTTTTTTGTTTTGTTTTGTTTATTGTTTGAATTAGAAAATTCCTGTTTGCTAAATGCAGTGAAAATGATTTTTAACTTCCATCCTTCTGCAAACTTTCTAGGGGCATGCCATTAGTCTTTTACCTCAATATGAGTAGCACAATTATTACGAACTTGTGGAAACAGCAGCAGGCTCTGAATGATTGTTTTTCTTTGTAAAGCACAGTAAGCTTTCTCACCCAAGAGTTGTTAAAATTTGGATTTTGTCAAATGGTAGGACACCAGGACTATAGACTTACATTTCAGATGCCAGCAGGAACTATGGAAGCATTGATTTCGCAAATAGGGTTCTTGCACTGTTAAAGCACTTTTCTACTTTTTGCCACTGTTCTAATGCCATTTTGTTCTGCTACAGTGAGAAGGACTGAATGAGGATGAGGAGAGAGGTTGAAGAAAGGAAAAAAGCTTCTTGTTAGAATTTACATCTTAAGAGGAATTCTTTTGATCTCTAGAAAATCTGTGATTCTGTGAGAAGACCAAGTGTAGTGTTTTGGGTGGGTTCTTACAATTCCTTTTGTAAACTGAGTGGAGCAGGCAGTGTATGTTTTGGATTCTCCAGCATTGCAGTGTTTTTCAGTATACCGTAAGTTTACTCCATATATTACATTTTGGGAAGTCTTCAATATTGCGTGCTTTAGAGAGTTAAACCGTAATTGCGATGACAATAATAAATGCAATGCCCACCTCAAAATTAGTTGGTAGGTAATATAGAACAAATGTAGGTGGTGGAAGAATTCCAGCTTTCAGAAAAAAATTGAAAGGAAGTGAGAAGTTTGGAAGTAATGCCTTCTGAAGTAAAAGACACTGCATGAGGACTGTATTATGCACATAGGAGAACAGTCATTATAAGACAAGGTGGAAGCCTGGATGTAGATTTCCATGAAGGTACAGTAAAGGCAGAGAATAAATGAATGCTCAAGTAGTGGTCCTCTTCAAATGCTAAGACACTGTAATTTGCCCTTGTGAAGTCAGTCCATATTTTAAGTTGAGCTGACTTCAGTAAAAAGATCATCAAGTCTGTGATAAGCAGATGAGGGTGGATTTTTTTTGTTTGTTGTGGATTGTCCTATTAAGAAATATCCCAAAGAAATTTTCTGGTTTTGTCTTAAGCCCAAGATGTTTAGCACTCCTAGTCAATAATGCTGTTCATTCTGCTTATGGAATATGAGGAGATTGTTCCATTTCCAGTTCATGCATAAACATTATGTTTTTCTACAAAACAACCATAATGATCTGTAGAATAACATGAATAATTTGTTGTAAATAGTGTTCTTAATGAACTTGAACCGTCTTCATCTGCAGTGTCTGTAAATGCAGAGTGATTTCCTTTAAATCCTTATTTGTTTCATATTTTCTGGCAAACAGCTATTTATATCTCCTTTTCCCAACTGTCTTTACCTCACTTATGGATTAGTTGCACTTATGCAGTATTCAGAGATTTGAATTGCACTCTTGAATGTAGTCTGTTGGGTATATTGCATAAGAGAGTTGCATTCTACTTGGATCATTGTGCAAGCACTTCCAACACAGATGTCTGCAAGTGCAAACCAAAAACTCAGTTTTCCTGGACAGTTTGGACATGATTCCTATGAGCATCCATGCTTGGTAGATGTAAGTATTCCAGAAAGTCTTTTTAAAAGGTACACAAATGTGACCAAATTAAACTTAATTTAAAATGCCTACTTTTAGAACATATTAATATCATTCATCCAGTTTCATTTTACTTATTCTACATTTAATTTTTAATAGGGTTATAAAATTTTTATTAATTAATTATGTTTACAGACTAGAACCATTACTAATAAAAGTATGTTAAAAAATACATTAAAAATTTACCCAGAAGATTTTTTCCATTGCTTCATAGCTTTTGAAAGTTGGGTTTAAGTGGAGTTTAGGTGGAACAGCGGAATTTGTTCTGGTTCCTTTCGTAGAAGTGCATTACTGGCTATTGATGCAGCTGCAAGCATTTTGCTCTTGGATGTGTCATTTGTGGCAGAGATGCCTGTGAGGGTGCAGCTGTCCTGTGGACTGCATAAACAGGAATACACTGTTTCTTTTGCAGTGACCTTGGGATAAACTTTTTAAAGGCCGTTAAATGCAAGTGTGTCATGAGACTCAGGATAGGAAGCAATATGGACAAAGAAAGTAAATGATGGTGTGTGCTTAAGCAGATGCAGGTACATTCTCTTGCAAATGGTGCTGTTGCCTTCATAGAGGGCAGAGTAACCTTCAGGCTGGTGCAGGTGGCTGATGCAGTTACTCAGTGCTGGAGTTGGTAGAGTAGGACACTTTCCTTGAATTGTTAGTGCTCTTGGTTTTGTTTTGAGGAAATGATTTTATTATTTCCTGAAGACCACAGAGATATATGTCAGCTGATATAAAGTAGCCCTAAATAACTCTTTCATGGAGTTCTAATGGCCAAGCTTAATGTTTTGCACTCCATGGCTGTGCCAAGCAGTTTCTGCCTTTTAGACTTTTGTTGTACCTGCTTTGGCTTCATTGATAAAGGTTATTGCCTGCTTAGAAGGATAAGAAATACTTTTTAAATTTTTTTTTTCGCTTAAACATTTTTAATTTGGGATGGGGTAAGGTTAGACTGGAAGGGACCGTTCTTTCTGTAGCTCACCACAGGTAACAGGCTGGTTTTCAGTTTCTTATTGAATATCCACCCATTGATAATCAGTGATTTGATAGTTAAGGAGTTTGGAAAAAAGCAGGTAACTTGCCAGCTACTGACAAAAGGAGATTGTTGCTGGTGAAAACTTCGCACTGAGATTTGCAAATCAACTGACAGCAGATGGGTTAATGCAGGGTGCAGGGGCATATTGAGGAGAGAAATCATCAAACGGCTTAGGGTGGGGTGCTAGTACTGTCTATTTTTCTTTCTTGTTATAATGTTACAACACTATGTGGGAATTATGGGCATGATGATATTTCCAGTGAAGTACTTACCTTTAATTTTTCTATTTTTTTTAAAAAGGAAAACTGTTTTCAGGCATCCATTTAGTAAGGGCTCTTCTGGCTCTCTGCTTCTAGTTACAAAACAATGTGCTGTCTTTATATCCTGAGGCTTTTGCAATTTTGATTTGCTATCTTTTGCACTACATGCTTAATGTGGGAGAAAACAGATCAGTGTGGTGATGTATATATTTTTTAATAATGTCTACATTACTTATGTATTAACACACTCTGTTTTTGCAGTGTCATTCCTCTGTGTGTTCAGCTTTAAATGCCATAAACTGACTCCCCTTGTATTTTATCTAGTAAAAGCACTATTGACTGCAACAGAAGTAATGGAGGAGCTGGTTTCTGGAAGAAGGAAACTGGACTGGACCACAATTATGTTAATTTTTTGCTGTTTGTCTAAAGCCTACTCTTAGAGCTATTAAGTGTCAGTCTGCCAAAGTGGAACAGCAGCTGCAAATGAGAGTGTAGCAGGTCTTCATACTGACCCAGCAGGGAATGATGATGAAATTGCTTGTCTCTTTATCTTTTTTCATTATTTTTCTTAATTATTTTATGTGTGGCTGGCAGTGTAGACACTAGATTTCTGCACAGATACTCCTATTGGAAAAGTGATTGTTTTGTTGCTTTGGCTCAGGATGAGGCACACCAAAGCCCAGGTTCATAGTATTGGCTCATCTGCCTTACAGGAATAACATTTATGAGGAAGAGGGACCTGCCAGAACCTATTTGCAGCTAAACATGAGCTGGAGATGTACAATTTCCTTTTTAAAATTTCTATTAAAAAAAAAGTGTCCTGCTCTGATGAAGTCTGGGCTCATCTAGCATAAGACTTTGCTAAGACTACTGTTTTGTTGCATTTGAATTAAAGCACAATTTTAAGTGGGAAAGTAAGACTTCATATCCCAAATCTTTGTGGTGTTTAATGCACTGTGTGGGATGCTAAAAATTTTCTGATGTCTTTTGCTGACTGTTTGCCAGCAGAGGATTGGGTTACTTATCATGCCAGCCATTTGCCCTGGGTGATTTCCATTCAGTGATTGTGTGAATTCTTTTTAATAACTGTGGCCTATCCCTGAGATTAAGGAATGGATTTGACTCTCTAAGATTTTTACCATACTCTTAAGCTCTCCCAGTATTCTATTACAAAGCTCTCATCATATTTTCAGGTTCTAAATGATGGGTAGCTTGGCTGTCATGTTGAGACAACCTGCTGGCAGCAGGTACAGGTTTGGTCTACAGTTTTCTTTTTGAAGTCCTCATCATCTGGGTTTCTGGTTTGCATTTTTGTGAGTTTTTTTCGGTTGGTTGGTTTTTCTTTTGGTTGCTTTTGCAGTTTTGTTTGTTTATCTTTGTTTTAAACTTCAATGTTACCTTGCCTCTTCAAAATGGAAACTGGTCCAAGGATTATCATCCTAATTTAGAGGCTACTAGACAGATACTTGGTCTACAGCTTCAAACTCTTCGGGAAAATTAATTAAGACACTAGGAAGGTATCCTCAGAAAATTTTTGGGGATGTTACAGTTCCAAGGCTGAGACCCTTAATTGTTTAGGCCCTGTTTACATAGGGTCGTGGATACTGCTAGAAGAGCTGGTAGAAATACTCAAGGACATAGCCCATATCTAAATAAGCATCTGTTATCATCAGATTTTTTTTTTTTCTTTACTGTGTGGTCATGGTAGACTGAAAAATAAGATATTTTTATAGTTTTCTCTTACTTATCCAAGATACTTTGTCTTTAGGAAATTAGTACTGATACACTGTATGTCCTTGGAGAATTATTTTCTCTTAGGTGTATTCTTTTTCTTCCACATTTCATGTGTCTTTCCTAGCTTGTGAACTGAGGGGAAGGATAATTTGTGTTACATTATCTGCATGTAATCCCTTTCATGCTAAGGCACTAATCCTAGTAATGCCTTTGTGTGTGAATAGGAAGTTCCATTTAAATATAGGGAGAAGCTCCTCCGCTGTGAGAGTGGGTTGCACCTGGCACCAGTTGCCTAGAGATGTTGGGAAGTCTTCTTCCTTGCATCTGTTCAAATCCAGAATTGACAAAGCCTTGAGCAGCCACTCCAGTTTGCTGTGCTTTGGCCAAGGTTGTTGATCTAGATGATCTCCAAAGATCACTTCCAGCCTCAACTCTTCTGCTATTCTGTGTTACCCTGTGCAGCTAAACCGTGACTTGCTCAGTGAACTGTAAAACTACAGAACTCCGTATTCTCCAGTTTTGTACCCTACATTCCCCTGCTGCTCCTGCTCTTTCTCTGTCCCTTGTCTCTTGGACTAGGTGAGGACCATGTTTGTGGCTCATTTGGAGCTGTCTCTAGTGCTTGTCCATCTTTTTTCTTTCTCTTGAAATCCATTAAGGATTAAATTACAATTGAGCTTTCCGTAGTGGGAGTGATAGTTTGAATCTCTTGGGTTTTTTTTTCCCCAGACATTCATCACTTTCCATTAAATTTGTAGAATCTTAGAGACTTCCCTTGCTCTTTCAAACTTGGTTGAAACTTGATAATGGGTTCTGATGTTACGGGGGAATTGAAGACAGACAGCCTGAACATATACGTTTTATTTCCTTTAAAAAATCAGTTTTTAACAGAAAGCTGTCCTAAACAGCACAGCTTCTCTAATCTTCATTTGGTTTTGAGGGCCATGAGATGCTGCTATGGCAGATTGAGATTGCTGCAATACAGCTGCTCTTCAGATATTGCCCTCACCTTGGTTAAGATTCTTATACCAAAGTTATAAGGAAAAAGTGGTTCTAAAAGCACATTATGATTCCCTAATGCTGGGGGAATCCCAAGCTTGACAGGCTGGATTCCTGCCTACTCTCTGCTGCTGAAGCAGTGCAAAGCAAGGGCGATGGAGACTTGAACTTGGTCATTTCTGTTTGCAAGCTGAGCTCAGTGCTCGGGGAGTGTGGGAAGAAGGGAGCCCTCTCTGTATTTCCTCCATGTATCCATTTTGGTACAGTGGCAGTATTTGAAGTAGTCCTTTCCTGCAGAAAGCTGAGAGGAAGACTGAGAGCTGTTTGTGTGTTTGCAATGCCTGTCTGTACAAAATCGTCACCAAAGACAAAGCCAAGTATTATATTAGGACTTGGCAATGGCACAGGCACTATCGCCCTATTAAACACAAGCTTTTGTTTTTTTGTAAAGACACGGCCATGAGTGGCACAGCTTTTAAGATTCCTTACACTTTGTGAGCACCAGCCTTCAAGTTTGTCATTAGCCTTTGAAACTAATTAAATCTACCCTTTTCCCCCCAAACTTCCCGCTCCTGTAAATCAGTAAAGCTTGATTAAAATCAGTAACCATTGACAGTAAAGAACGATCTGTCCTAGAGTTTCTGGGGTTTGTCCCATGCTGCTTTTCTTCTGGGTCTGTGGTTTTATTTCATTGCTCATATTTATGAAATTACATCTCTTTTACTTCTGGTTGTTTCCTGATTGCGATGAAGACATTACTTAGGCAAATTCCCCACTCAGTTACATCTGTGCGGTCTCAGTGACTTCAAGGCCTTGCTCAAGTTTATCTGAGAGGAGAGTTTGACTCATGAGCAAGCTTCTCATTGATGGCAGCAGAGGCAGACCTCTGGCAGTGTTCTAGTTAAGAGCAGCCTAGGAATACATCTCTGCAGTGAATATTCAAGCAAATTAGAGCACTAAGTGGAATGATACTGTAAGCAAATTCAATTCAAACTGAAAATACAGGCCCAGCATTTTACAAATTACTGTATTTCATCCTTAAAGCAGAAGTCTGTCTGCTCAGCTAATACACAAATAAAGGCAACCAAATGTTTCAATACTTTTAGTAGTAATTCTTCTCTAGTATTCCATACATATACATACTGAAATTACCCAACCAGTCTGCATTAAGTTTCAGGATGGAGAAAATGTCCTTATATTTATCATTACTGCACCTTTGCTAGGGAAAGGAACAACCAGACTACCAGCATGATTGGAACAGTTGCCATCTTTATTAACAGGAGGCTTGTCCTGCTCAGACAAAATGCTGCAAAAATAGGCAGGGTTTCTGGATCTGTGTCCTTAATGCTGTCATCACCATTACTCTTATCACCACTGAATTAGATGAGTTACGGCTGCAAAGCCTCTTTCGCTCCACCATTTCTTATTTATTCTCAGTGCTCTGGTGCCTGTGGCTCTATGGAACCAGGTGGGCTGTGGACTGCTTCACAAGAGTTCTTAGCAACCTTGATTAGAATAGCAAAATTAACATCATATTTACTGTTCAAGTGTCTGCTCTACTGCAAATTTCTGAAGAGTTCGTCAGAGGGGAGAAACTCATGTGCTGTAGGTCTTTTTCTTCTCATTGAAATGGTGGAGGTTGAAAACATGGCAAGGCCAAGGATCCGGATCAAAGGGTATGTGTAACTTGCAGTCAGAGGTGGAATTCTAGCACTGGTGGGTAGTGCTATTCTCTTCTGGCATAAAAAGCAGTGAATACAGGACAGTGAAGGTTGGAGAAGTGAACTAGAGCACCTAAGAACCTTGCCCTGTGTAGAAGTCCAATGTTCCCCATCTTTTACTTTATTATTTACTTGTAGCAGTTGTGCCTTTGTTTCGGTCTCTTGATAAACTCTGCATCAGCTACAAATCAATATGATGTGTCAGATATGGATAAGCTGAGCATTTTAATACATAATGCATTGTACACTTTGTGTGTGTGAGACTTCATTTCAGGGTTGCTTTGGGGTTTTTTTTGTGCTTGTGTGCACAAAATACCAACCTTTTGCTTGATCCTGTAGAGTTCTAATTCATCTTGTGCAAGATTATTCTGTATTCTCGAGGCTCTTTGGATTAAAGGTACTGAACTTCTCAAAGGATTGGGTCACTATTTGTACTCTTGTGATCTCTGAAATGGTACAGAGTCCTAGCTGGGACATTTCTTGGCTTCAAGAGTAATAGAGATGTGTACAATACAGGGTCTGTTCATGTCATTGTGCAGTTGTAAGGCAGATTATTCAGAAACAATAACTGTGTAGTCTTCACTGGCCTTAACAGGCTCAGTCACTGACTTGGGGTGGAGCCTTTGGCAAGTAAAAAATTGTATTTTTTTTATGATGCCCTCCTGTAAAACTAAGATAATTCTTGACTTCCCTTTGGGACTGACAGGGTTAGCCAGCTAGCATAGATAACTTTTTCAGAAATAAAAAGCATCATAAAAAGGCCTGGGATAACCCTACTATTTAGGTCTAGTCCTTTTTTTTTTTTCTTTTCTTTTTTTTTTTTTTTTTAACCTCCTCAGGATGGACCCGACCATACAACCTGGTCTCTCCAGTTGATGATATCTGTTTATGCTGTATTTGTCTTCCATAGCTTCTCCTTTTGATTACTGAAGTACTGATATATAAATGCAGAAATTCCTGTGTCTGCATTTAAAACTGAAGTTGTTCTAACTATCTAATAAAATAGAAAAATTGCTTTGATGTTCCCATTTTGACAATATGTGGCTATGCTGACTTTTGTTGCTTCTTTCCTTAGGGGCATTTGTCCCTGATCTCTCAAACAAAATGTCACTGAGTAACACTATGTATGATGCTGTGTGTTCTAGTTACAAAAGATTTATAACTTGGTCACTTTTATTTATGCCTCCATGGAGCTGGTGGAATTCTACTGCAGTGTTAAAATGCAGCAGTTTCATTTTCCTGCAGGCAGCAGCCCTCTGGTGGTGTGCGTTTTTTTTCTTTTTTTTTTCCTCTTTTTTTTTTCTTTCCCTTTTAAGTCATCTTTGGAGATTCAGATAGACTGATAGAGAAGCCTTTAAAAGTGCCTCAAATAAAGCTGCCACGTAGTCCCATATTCCCTGTCTTTTCCTTTCTAGTCCTCACCTCATCACCACCCCCAACTCAATTTGCAAGTGGAATGTAAAAGACAAAGAAAGGTTAAAAAATGAACCCCGTGGATAATACTAACAGTCTTATTTGGCAAACTGATATTTACCAAATACTATTCCCATAAGTTTCAGCTCCCAGAACTACTGTCTGGAAAGGGTATAGGTCGGTGTGAAGTGGGTGGCTCAGCTCCCGGGTTATTCTGAAGACTAGACTGTTAGGAATGCAGGCATTTCTGAGGAGGCTGCTGATGAACTTGAAAATTGAAATATCAAAGAATTTTTTTAAGGGATGACCTTAGGAATCTGTTACATGGGCGTTAAAGATAGTCATATTGTAAGTTACTGTCTGGAAAAAATATTTTGGCTAATGGGGAAGGAGAATCTTCTCATCAGTGCCCTAGGAGTGAAATTTACCCTTTTGCTAGTATGAGATTTAGCTATAACTTGAGTCCCACTTAAGACCTATTTTGAAGTACTAAGTTCTGTTCTGGGAGGTAAAAATGGGAGTTCAGAAAACAGATAAAATAAAATATTGCTCCTTACTATTTTTGAGATAATAAGCCAGAGTTTTGTGCAAATGAATTTTGAAATTATTGAAGCTGTGCCAGGGATGCATTTGGCTTGTTTCCTTTCCAGGACTACAGTAAATGTCAAAATCATGCTGTATCTGCGACTGTGCTACTGCGTAAATACTCTACAGTCTGTGGGAAGACATGCAGTTTTGTTAACAATTGAATGCTGAAGGGTTTAGGGCAAATAATTCCAGTTAAGATTAGTTGTTTTAAAATGTACTGATTTTTGACTGTGGTGTTTGAAACCTACTGTGTGTCTGTGAAGTGAAACCAAAGTTACTGCTTAGGTTTCTGTGTTCTTTGTTTTGTTTGTGGTTTTGGGGTTCTTTTGGTTCATTTTAAAGAAGAATGGGATCGGTAAATAAAAAGCATTAATATACAGAATAACTTCTGTTATTTTAAGTGGTGGACAGTGGTTGTGGTGTATGAGCCCTTGGCAGTATTTGGTTGAACTTGATACTGTGGACAGCAGGTAATATGAATCTGAGGCCTTACTTGATAATGCTTTAGGTCACTTGTGATATAACTGCTGAAAATTATCAGGAGGCATTTGTGCCAGCTAAGATATGTGATGCAGAAGTGTTGTTTCACCCATGATGCTTTTGGGTGTGTAAGTCTTGGCTCTTTTTGCTGGGTTTGCCTCGGTCAGGAAGCAAAGGTCCAGCCTAGTGCACAGTTTGGGGGCGGAGTCTGACCCATGCAAAGAACTCTCAGTGCACGTACTGTACATATTAGAGGGGCAGTGACAATTTATGATCTTTAATACTTGTAGTTAATGTGAGAGAATAGGAGAGGTAAGGCATCACTAGTTCTTCCCTAACCCACAATCTCCAAAACATGATTTTATTTTTGTTTATTTAGATTCCTGTTTGTGGTTTAAAACATAGCACTGTGACACATGCTGCGTTAGGTCACTGGTCATTTTTTGCAGGCAGAATAAAAATTGGTTATTGCCTACTTAGGCATGTTATAAAAAAAGGAAAATGAAAACAAAAATCTTGGGCCCTTCATTTTCTTTTTCCTCAGTGTGCTTGTTAATTTGGCAGTGAGAGGCCTAAAGTGAACAGCTTTCTGCCATCCAGTGGAGAGGGATACAAATTTTTAGACTAAATCCATTAGAAGAGTAACAATGCAAAAGCTTCAGTAAGGAAATTAACTTTTTAAAAAACCTGAATTTTCCCTGTTTTGCCACAAGCTTATGGTAGTTCAAAGGTTTAAAATAAAAAAATAAATTAAAAATTGAATTACTAGGCTGTGGATGAGGTGAAAGCAAGTCATATTTCAATTCAAAAAGCAAAGTTGTCCTCCTCCACCCCCACTGGTTATTCTAAGTACTTTTTTCTAATGAAAATCTCAAAACATGTTTGTTTCCAGCCTAAAAATGAATTCAAGTGGTTTATGGCCATTGCTGGAGGTAGGGTGTTGAACATGGTAAGACTTTTGTGTTGATCCCAACACAGCTGTACGTGCATCCTAGGAGCAATTAAATCACCAAGACTTTATTCCCTAACCCGAACAGAGAAGCAGCTATGATTATAGGGTCAGTAGTCTGGCTCAAATGCGCAATTTCTTTGGTTTCCTATTGTCTCTTAACTTGCAAAAATACTGAGATTTGAAAGGAAATTGTTTAAAACTCATTTGCCTTCTTGCTGGTTCTGGTTTTGTGACTGGGTACACCTGGTACTGTGACCTTTGCAATGCAATGCTTGCCATTCTAATGTTGTGCTGTGAAGTTGCACAGATGTGCTGTTTCTCCATATTTTCGAAGTTGTGTAAGGCAAGGCAATTCATATGCAAAATAGTATTTAAATATCAACTTAAACCAACACTGTCCTGTAGTTTTTGGGTTCTTCTGGTTATAACAGGCTGTTTTACATGAGACTCTAAAATTCTCCCTGGTCATCAGATTTGTACCATTTGTATGTTGTTCAGAGATTGTGTTTTACAAGAAAACTCTCACGTAATGATGGGTCAAATTTATGTTCTTGCTGCACTTTTTTTGTTTCGTGTTGCGACTCTGGTGCTTCATTGGCGTTTCTTTGGATTTACAGCAATTTTACACAGCAGAATAATACAATATCCTACCATGGACCTTGTTGTCTTCCATGTGTCCTTATAGGAGTCACCGTACTGAAGTCAGCAAATGGGTTCTACTGGAAAGCTGTTTCAAGTGAGGATATTTTGTAGTTGCTGTCCTGAATTACTTGTAAACAGCTTCAGCAAAGACTAGGCCATAAGCTGTAAAAGTTATAGATAGAAATATTAGTCAAATATGATTTGATTATAAGCTATACCAGGAACCCCCCCCCATGCTGCTTTCTTTTGTCAGCTGTGAAGCTTATTTAAAATGACATATACTGCTGAAGAGAAGCATTTAGTAATTGAAATGTAAGTGGGTGACAAAGAAACAATACATATGCAGCAGCTTTTCTTTTTCCTCCAGATTTGTGTTTCCATCTCTGTCATAGTAGTAACTCTTGACAGTATTGGAAGTAACTTTTTTGGCTTTCTTATTTCTCTGGTGCTATATTAAACCTTTATTCTTTGGCATTCAGCAAGTCAGTGGTATAGGATCATCTTACTGCTCTCCCTTTGATTTTTCACCCTTTCCCTGTGGCAACTTTCCCTGCTGGATGCATGTGGATTTAGCTTGATTCCCAGCCTTGCCAGCAGCATTGTAAAATCGAACTGTAGCATTTGAAAATACTGCTCTATTGAAAAACAAGCTGGAGCAATCCAGACTTGGATTTCAAAGGGAATGGAAAGATCTTGATCCATGCTGCTTTTGCAAGCTCAGCACCATGGAGTGTGATTGACTGTAAGCTCACTCATATTATGAAACACTGAAAGGTATTTAGTGTAATAACAGGCTGGAAAAGTGGGATATGTGACATCATGAAGAAGCCCAGAGTCTGTCTCTCTCCACAGGCAAATTGGTGCTTTGCTTATGCTGTTGTTAAAATGGCTTGATAGCTCTGAGGCTATTGAGTCTTTCTTTAGTCTTCCATTGCTTCACAGGAAACAGTTTAACCATGGGTTACTCCATGAGCAGCCTGAGTTTGTATCCCAGAATATTGGTTGGAGTTGATTTATTTTATACAGTGTAACTGAAAGATCAGATTTGGTGACTATGGGCTAGATCCTCAGCTGGTGCTATTTGGTTAAGAGCCTTGGATTCCATGCTGCTGGACTGACTCTAGTTATGGATTTGACCTTCTATGTAAGGGCAGAGATGAAACTTTTTAAATTTGGGAAAGGGTCTAGATCTTGGATTTTCTTGTTTCAAACATTGCTACTTGACAAAAGTTCAAAACTACGTGCATTCTGAAAGGTTTTGGTGTCTGAAGTTTTAGATATTGCACCTTTTCTGCAAAGAGGTGCATATTTGTTTCAGTCTTTGAAAAGGCCTTTCTGTAAACTTGTCTGGTTTTTTTAAAACTTTCTTTATGTAAGTGATCTCTGAATTTATACCAACTGTATTTCTATGTTGATACAATAGCCACAGCTTGGATACTGCCTCTGTTCTGAGCTATCCACAAATGCCCACAATTCTCTTAGACAATTGACCTTTGGGCCTAGAATTCTTACGCTTGACCTCTAGTCCAGAAATGACTTCTTTTTGTCTCAAGACATCTCAATAAAAATCTGTATGATGAGGTTTATTTTGTCTGACTGTTGGAAGCAGGGCATGGTAAGGAAGGGGAAGTCAGTAGTTCAATTCCTTGCTGGAATTTAATCCTTGAGAAAATAAGGACGGTCCTTCATTTGAGGTTTACTCGGTACTTTCCCAGTACTTAGCTTGCTCCGCATCAGACTTCATAATTTTTATACTTGATTTTCATTAGAAGGCCTATCAGTTGTTAATTTTGCATTAGTACCCATTGATAAGGAGTCATGTGGTGAAACACGCATAATTAAACAGAGGTGCTTTTGGCTGCAGGTAAGATTTTAAGTCTGAGGCTTAACCATCTTTGAATTTCAGGAGAGTGAATAGAGGAAAAGTGGTTTTTTTGTTCCAGAATTGTACATAACCACATACTTACTACTTCTCTGAGTGAGATGCAAAACTGTTAAAGGGCCTGTCTTTTAGATCTGTCTTGGACTTTGTCCAGAATCTCATGCCATTTCACACCATCAGCCTAGTTCTACTTGTGTATGTCTGCTGCAGTTTCTAACCAGGCCAGAAGAAAGCTCTGAGACTGCTGTGGTGGGTCAGGATGATACCTGGATTTACTAATTTAAAAGGGTCTTGGTTGTCTCTGTTCTGCACTGCTGTCAGTTTTAGACAGTCTAGTTCTTGATGAGCACAACAGGAATGTTGTGATAAAACAAGGCTTTTTGTGTCAGGCCGGTGCTCCCTCTTGTTACAGTGTGGTGTAGTAGATTTCTTCAGTGGTCAGTTGTAGAAATGCTGCAGCAGCTGGCTTCAGAATTACCAATAGTAGGATCCTTTTTTTTTTTTTTTTTTTTT
>VZTH01018634.1:168974-279864 GCA_013397815.1 Aleadryas rufinucha
TTTTTTTTTGCCTCTCATATCTTGGTTAGTAATTGCCTTCTATCTGAATGTGTCAAAGATTACCAGTTGATTTTTGGTCTAATATAGGAATATTAATCTATTCCCTTATTCTATCTTTATGTCTGTCTGTACTTTGGATGGATGTGATTTTACGTTGCCCCAAATGAATGAAAGGAAGTATCAAAATCCTTTTCTCCTTTTCCTTCCTTCTCTGTTTAAAATTTTATTGCCTTTTATTTTGTACAGATAACACACGTCCTGGTATTAAGGGGGCATTCTTAATGTATTATCTCTATCTTCCATCATCCTGTGTTTGTCTAACATTATGTAGTATGTCTCTCTTTAGTCTGATCATCAAAACTGGCAATCTAGATATTTTCATTTGATCCTGGTGTGATCCTCATGCACTCAGTGTTTTTGCTGCTGGTCTCTTAATGTTACCTATTTCTACTATGCATTTTTGAGGTCAGTATTCCAGTCGGGGATGTATCATTGATTTATACATTGGCATTATCTGATTCTCAAGTACAGTTTTAGATTTGATTGTTCAACATTTTGTTGTCAGTTTTGATTACCTCTGCACATTTTTTGTTGATATTTTTATTATGCTGTCTGAAGTAATGGTAAGTCTTTTCTTGAATGACTCCAGTTAACTTGGGAGTCAGAAATGTATATTACTATTTCACATTAGTCTTTCTATTATGCATTTATTGACACTGAATTTCATCTACAGTTATGCTGTCTTTCCTCCAAGCTTTGATATTTCATTGTTTTAAGTGCTTAAGTGAGACTTAAGTATTGGTCTAGTGCTATCCTACTGTGCAAGGGTATTTACCCCTTATGAACTGATGCATCCTGTCACATTAATCAGGGATGTACTGTGGATTTCCTAGGGCAATATAAAGGATCAAATTTCCCAATTAACCCCTTCAGAACTGCATTAAATGTTGATGCCAGATCTAGAATGTGTACCACAAACTTGATGTATCATGATCTCTAGTTCTGGTGATCTATCGTAGTATAACCATAGAGGAAAGTTCAGCACTAGCAATCTGCTGGATACTTGCAATATCCCACGGTTAAAAAGGTCACAACCGGTGTATCCAGGTGTTGAGAGATTTGTAGCATTTTCTTGTGTTGCTTCCTCTATTTGTAAAATAGGTTTTTGTCAAAGCAGGTCCATAAAGGTTCCCTCAGCTAAAACATTAAGTTTGAAGGGACTCATTTATGCCCATCTGTCCTTTTGCTTTTATTAAAAGGAAAATCCATTTCTTCTTTGCTGTTTCAAGGAAGAGTTTCTAAGTAGGTGAGAAAATGGCTGGACATGAGCAGGTTTGATTTCTTTAGTTACCACTGATTCTGAGAGTCATTTCTTGACACTTCTGTTTTGTCACTTGTAATGTTGATAATGTGCCTCACACAATCTACTTTGAAAGCTGAAGACTCAGTGTACTATAGAAGCTAAGTTGTTTTGTGTTTTTTTAAGTGTAGTGTTTCTTGATGTATAACAGGGTCTGCTGATATCTGATTTGGTTTTCTGTTGTTCTCTGAAAATATCATGAAACTGACAGACCAAATAAAGTGTTTCTCCTCCATATCCCCTAAATGAGAGAGGAAACGCTCTGAAGATGATTGTTCTTCCTGCTTCCCCAAAGAACCCAAACAAAATAAAACTGCAGTATAAAGGGCATAAAAATGTGAATAAATGGAAGAATTTTTTCATCCCTTCAAGCTTATCATTATTATTGTTGTTATTATTGTTATTGTTGTTGTTATTGTTGTCATTGTTATTATTGTTATTATTGTTATTATTATTAGTTTGGTGCTTCTAGTTTGGAAAGAGAACTTGTTGTGTTCAGTGATCACTGATTGCTGTAAAATTGGCAAACTGTCCAGCTGTTCAGTGGATGCTTGTCTGATCATGGAAATCCTGTTTATGAAGTAGAGCAAGGGGAAAAAGAGCAGAACATGCTGGTATCTTAGTGGATTTAGTTTTACACAGTAGCATCTGCTGAACATGCAGTGACTCTTTTACTTAGCAATTAGACTAAACCCCATAATTATTTAATGAGCATCCTCCCTCTTTCTCTCCCATTTGTTTTGATCCCTAACCCCCAGAAGTGCTGGCTTCAGGGTCTGTGTAAGGCATGGCTTAGTCTGTGTACCTGCTGCCCACCCTGGGTATTGTGTATGGTGATTTGATTTATTTATTAGCCTTTATTTTTTTAATCTGTGAAATTTTTGTAGGGAGGGAGGAAAGAAACAGGACCTTTAAATGACAACCCACAGCTCCTCTTAACTAGTGACAGATGCCTTCTGACATGACATTTTAGAGACTTTGAGACTCCTGATAATAATATTTGTGGTTCAGGAATAACCTTGCATATCAGAAGGTCTTTGTCTGTCCTGCATGTCATAATGAGTTAAACATTGTGGTGAAACAGCACAAAACCAAAGTGCTGTGTCTGAGGCTCCTGCAGCCTCTTTATCCCCTTGTTACCTTTAGGAAGAAAATGAAAATAGATGCATCTTTCTAGAGAATAAGGAAAAAATGTTGCTGAAAGGAAATAGCTGCTTGTGTGTGCTGCTTAGAACAGTCCACAGGCTATGCTGGAACTTGGCTCATTTTTGGGCAGTATATGGAAACAGAACTGCAAGAAAGCTGATAGGAACCCTGTTCAGAACCTTGCAAAAGAACTTCTGGATACAGTAAATCACTTGTGTCTTAAGCTATTCTAATTAAAATAAATCTCTCTTACTTATAATTACCTTTTTAGATTAACTTTTATTTGTGATATTAGATGGGAAGCCAAATGAAAGTTGGATTTTGGTTTCTAGAATCAACTTCTCCAGCTTACTTCAAACAGGTCATGCTCATTTGTGTCAACATTGCAATCAGTTGCTCAGGGAGAATGGTTGTGTCATCAGAACTGAGGATCATGATTTAGATTCAGCAGTGGAGAAGACCAACATCTGGATTTTGTGCAAGTGCTCAGGAATACTATTTGTTATCTAGAGATTTAAGGTTGGAAAAATAAGATATAGCTGGCCTGGTATTTCAAATGATGCATTTGCTTATAATGAGATTCTTATACAACTTATTGGAGTATAGTGAGATTCTTATACAACTTACTGGAGTTATTTCCCAATGTCGCAGTTAGAAGCTTTGTCCTGATCATGCTTCAGCTTTGAAATGAGTTCCCACCAACGTGAACTCCTTATCAGAGGCGTGAAGCCACTCTCTTGTAGTCACCACATTGACTGAAATTTCCATGGAAACACAAGGCCAGTGGAAGGGCTACACACAGCAAACGAACTCAGGAAAAGAAGTAGGAAGGGAACACCCAAGCCTGATTTTATTTATATATTTTTCTTTTCATCTTATCTGAAGTGTAGCCAATATTAATGAAACCTTTCCTGCATATCATGTTGGACCTACATGTTCTGCCCTTAGGACTTGCTGAAGCTGTAAATTAGGAAGACCCTCAGAGTTTTGCCACTTCCTTTTCTTCCTTGGTAAGGATAAGTGAGGGGTCTAAAGCATCGTTCTCTGCTGGGTTTGGTGTGAAGGAGTCTGCTTTCAGTTCTTTTTGATCAACAGGAAAATTCCCTGTGGTAGTGAGAAGCCTCTGCTTCCAGTGGTGGTATCTCAGTACTGGAGGTGGCTCCTGAGCAGGCCTTGCTATTTGCATTGCCCTGGCATTACATGTTGCAGAATAAAAAAGTGTGCTTGAAGCAGAGCTCTACCATGCCAGTCATTCACTAAAATAGGGTCTCTGAGATATTCAGTGACATATGTGAGAACAATTCCTTCTCTTGGCCACATTATCGTAGAAAGGGAGCTGTAGCTGGCTTCTCCCTGTGGCTTGTTTTGCTTTCTGAGTAGAGGTAATCCACAACAGAGAAGTTGACCTTCAAAACAGACAGTTCTGTAGTTTCGATGATGGTGATGATGATCTGTTTTTCCAAGAAATCTTAGCTGACTCCTTGTGTAGTATGGAAAGTTGGCTGAATCATTCATTTCATTCAAGAATTGTTTTCTCTTGCAAACAATTTGTTTATGATGATGCAAAATGGGAAATACTTTTTTTCTAGAACCTTCCCTTCTATTCTGTTTTGTACTGAGTCATGCGTTGGAAAATTATTCTTCTCCCCTCTCCTGAAGTCAGAAGGAAAGTGAGGATTTAGTTTCACAAAAAAGTCTAACTAGTAGGGAAACCATAAGCCCTAGATTTATCTGATGTAAATTCAGTGTATCTCTGTTGAAGTTAGGATTGATGTAAACTGGCTGGTGCTCTGATCAGCTGTAGCACATGTTGTTACTTATCGTTCTGCAATGTGTGTTGCTATTGTTTAGCATTACAATCTGAAGATGAATGTGGCTATGACAACTACTATTTTACAGTGATGAAAAATACATGGAGTCAAGTTAACAAATGTTAGGTATTGCCCTTTAAATATCTAACTCTTGATGTGAGAAATTCTGTCAGATAGAGAAATTATGGTTTTGGCTTCTCTGTAGATTTTATCTTAGAACTAGAGCAGAAGCCATACTGACAAAGTAGAATACCTCCTGTTGCTTGGCTTCTTTGGGTTTGGAGTTGACAGCAATGTGAGAGGATGAGTTTCAGAACACCTCACCAATTGCCATGTGTGAATGCTGATAGGTGAAAATTTACTTCACTGTTTTAAACTAACCTGGTTTGACTTCTGTTGGTACAGGATTCACTTAGTGCTGGAGTGGATGCTCCTTTCACAGAGGAGGGTTAATACAGAAAGGACTTTCTGAGAAGGATAGTTCTGCTCTCCAGTTTCCCTACCCCAGTTTTTAAAGTCTTATAGCTGCAAAATAACTTCGGAGTCTTCAGTTGCATCTAAATATTTTTTCTTGACATTTTATAATACAACAGGAACTTTATTTACTCTTTCTAGTTAATTCTCTCTTTATTGCATAAATACTCCTCAGATTCCTGTAGTCTTCCTTCTTACTTTATGGAATTGTGAGTCTGATGGAGCCATCAGATTGCCCCTTCCAATCTGACGCTTAAGTCTCTCTGAGGGATCATTGATATGCCTTGTTTCTTTAGAAATACTGTAAGGACAAAACACAGGCTTGCTCCTCATGTTGGCTGCATTTTCTGAACTGCATTGGAGTAACTGCAAAACTTGTAACTGCATCTAGTTCTTGAATTAAGACCCTTATCCCTTCCCTCAGTGGTAGCTTTTCTTTGTTATCGTGGCTTGACTGTTGTAGTTGAGTTGCTTTTTTGCTTCAGTTTAAGTGATGGAGGAAGTCTATGAAGATTCCTAGAAAGCAAGTCATGCTCCCATCCAGTTTTGGATAGTCAGGGGAGAGATGCTGCTTTTCTCTATATGTCATGGATCAGGAGCAATAGCTGCCTTGAAAACAAAGCAAATACATGGAGAAAAATGATGAGAGGCCATGAAGTTCTGCTTCCCGTGGTAGGTGTGAACTTGCTTGTATTTTTGCCATTCTGGGCAACTTTATCTTTGCACTGCTGTAGACAGGAGCAGGTCATGTTGAAATGATAAGAGTGAAGTGTATTACAGCCCTGGGGCCCATTCTGTTCAATGAATACATACAAGCCTTTCTGAAGTGGGAGTTATTTGGTATTCTGGAAATATCAGAAATTAAACAATTGGACATCTGTTTTTAACATGGCTAGAGTACAGCTCTGTAAGGTGATTATAATAAAATTCCTATCAACTTTAGGCGGCCTGTAGAAAGGTCATAGCAAATCATATTGTAACATGGATACCTGGTTTTTTTTGTAAAGAATGGTCTCTGCCAAAGGCTGATAGTGTAAGTCATTACTTCTTCATTCATCATTCTTGAACACTTCCTATTTTCTCAACTATTCATGCAGCAGAGATCTAGAATCAATTCATTAAGCTGCGATAAACATCTGATTATTATTGTTACTGTTTTCATATTATATAAATACCTTGGGAGCCATCCTCTTAGGGAGCTTCATGCTGGCTGAGCAGTTGCTACCCAGAGAAACCCGCATTCTGAATATTAAACTTCACTGATATTAAGTACTGCCAGAAGCAAAAGGAAAAAAAAGTAATTTAAAAAGAAATTTATTTTTTATTCTTGCAAAACATATATTTATTAAAAAACTAATAGTCTTGCTTATTGATGCCCTCCTCTACTAAATATTTCCATAATACAAATAACTGATAAGTTTAAAGTAACTTTCTTCACT
This sequence comes from Aleadryas rufinucha, assembly GCA_013397815.1. Taxonomy (NCBI): domain Eukaryota; kingdom Metazoa; phylum Chordata; class Aves; order Passeriformes; genus Aleadryas; species Aleadryas rufinucha. The sequence goes on from VZTH01018634.1 coordinate 175,205, forward strand.
GTCTCACCTCACGTGTTTTGAAACAGGGGTGTCAGTACTCTAAGAAATGTGTTGAAGTTCCATGTGTATGCTAAATTCTTTTTTATGCCTTTGTCAATCTACAGATATCATCATAAGACCTTTATTGTAAGGCATTATTCAGTAGTAATTGTTTCTGAATGGCAACAGCTATTCTGAATGCCCAGCAGAATAGAAAAGTTTTTCACCATTTGTCACAGGGGATGTATCCTTCTCTTTGTGGGTCCATGTTGAATACATGGAGAGCATTAATACCAGTTTTATACTCGTGTTTGTTTAAAACTGATGTAAAGGTACACCGTACAATTGTATATATGGGTGACACCATACATAAAATTTATGGATTCTTAACATGATGATAGGTTGCACTGCATGTTCCTATTCCCAGTTCTCTGGTGATGTTCTTGATCCTTAGGAATTTACCCATCTATGTAATTTTTTGCTGTGAGAAACCTGTGTCACAGAGGCAAATCATTGTTTCTGGCAAACAGAAGGAACTGTCCAGCATTTTCCTAGCTGAATGTATTAAAACACTGATAAACTTGAAGTGACATTGAATGTTGTCTTTCCATGTTTCAAAAGCCTTTCATCTGTGCAGTATTTTTTTTTGGTACATGGGATACGTGTGGTTATGTATCTGTGTATCTCTCTGACTTGAGAGAGCTGTGGCTGATCACAAGGACAAGTACTGTTTGTAGCCTGATTGTAGCACTTGCTGATCAAAAGTGGTGCAAGCTTTAATTACTAAATTTCTTTATGAAACCTCCACAAACTTCTGAATTTGTGAAATACAAATTGAACAAAATTGGTTTTAACAGCAGTGGTAAACTATGATGCATTTAGGTATTCAGACCAAATGATAAAGAGCTGTGTCTAAATTATGACACAGCTGAGAATATCAGTAGAGATGAAAACAAACGAGAAGCAGGGCATAATACTCAGATTATTGATTTGTTTGGTATTAAAAACATCTTAAAAATTTCAAAATTAATGAGACATAAAATCTCCCTCCTTTGCAGCTGATTCTCATCAGTTAGTTATACAAGAGCTATCGCAGGAGAATGGAGCATACCATTAGCTGTTAGCTCAGAATGACTCTGCAAAATAGTCCTTAAAGCTCTACTGACTTCTCTCTGACAGTCTCCTAAAGGTCTCAGAGCTGCCTGTTGCTGCAGTGTCTCGGGCTGTCGTCAAACCTGGCTCTGAGTTGCATGGCAGAAACATCCTCGCCCTGCAATTTGCTTTAAAGCAACAGTGTCTGAATAATGTAACTTGGGCAGATAGGCCTCCACAGGGCTTGGCTGAACTCTGTGTTGACTTGTGTAGCAGTGAGGGTGATAAGTTTATCACCAAAAAAGTCGTGGTTTCTGCCAACAGCCTTTATGGTTTGATCTCTACATTTAATGTCATTTTGTTTGCTAAAAATGGATGCAGATGTCCCCACTGTGGAACAGTACTTTCTGGCAAATCTACTTTGTGACTTTGGGTATGCAGGCTGTAATGTAGTGTATTGCTCCTGGAAAACTTGTTCTTACTTGAAAATGTCTCTCAACACTATCGAGCTTTTAGTCCCAAACTGCCCCACTGTCTTCCAGTATGCAGATATTAATCACTATGATGCCTAATTTTTCATCACTGTCATTTTTTAATAGCTGCTGTAGAGAATAAGGGATGAAAGAAAGGGGATTAGAAAGACTGGGAGCCATATTGCAGTGAAGTTAGGTATTGTAATTACTATGTGCTACATGCAAATTATGTTCACTTGCAGTAAGTTACAGCTGGGTGAGAAAAAGGTCTTTTGAGTGCTCACCAGCATGTGATGAGTTGTCATCTCGAATGGTTTAAAACAGTTTTGGAAACGAATCTTCTCCCCCTTCCCAGTTACCTTGTCTGAGCCAGGTGTCATGCAGCCAGCTGGAAAAGCAGTTTCCATTAGTGCTTTGCCAAATGCACCACATTCTCTGAAGCAGGATGAGCCCATTTTTTGCTTCTCATATTTTTAGGACTGACAAGTAGCTTGGTTTACACATTTGGATTCTTGGTGTGTTTTGAGAACAGCCTTCCAGTCATTCTGAATTGCATTTGTTGCTTTGATAATAAGTTTTCATTATATGAGTTCTATTGGAAAGAAATGTGTTTTCTATGTTCTGCAGTAAAATTATAGAACCATAGAATGGTTTGGGTTGGAAGGGACCTTAAATGTCGTGTAGTTCCAACCCCCTGCCATGGGCAGGGACACCTTTCACTAGACCAAGTTGCTCAAAGCCCCATCCAACCTGACCTTGAACACTTTCAGGGATGGGGAATCCACAACTTCTCTGGGAAAACTCTTCCACTGCCTCATCACCTCATAGTACAGAATTACAGATTTAATCTAAACCGGTCCTATTTCAGCTTAAAGCCATTCTCCCTTGTCTTATCACCATATGTCTTTGTCAAAAGTCCCTCCCCAGCTTTCTTATAGGCCCCCTTTAGGTACTGGAAGGCTCCAGCAGATCCACCCATGTTCTGCTTATGCAGGGGGCCACCGAGCTGGATGCAATACTGCAGGTGGGGTCTACCAGAGTGGAGTAGAGGGAGAGAATCACTTCCCTCACCCTGCTGGCCACACCTCTTGGTGCAGCCCAGAATACCTTTGGCTTTCAGGGCTGCAGGGTCACGTTGATGGTCTTACTGAATTTCCTGTTCGCCAACACCCCCAAGACTTTGGGGTCTGCAGCGCTGCTTTCAATCCATTCCCTGCCCATCCTGTATCTGTGCCTGGTATTGCCCCAGCCCTTGCCCAGCACATTGCAGTTGGCCTTGTTGAACTTCAGGAGGTCTTGTGGGCTGGTCTCTCCAGCCTTTCAAGGCCCCTCTGGGTGGCATCAACACCCTTCAGCATGTTTGAGTGCACCACGCACCTTGGTGTCATTACCAGACTTGCTGAGGGTGCCCTCGATCCCACTGTCCCTGTCACTGATGAGGGTGCTAAACAGCACCGGGCCCAATACGGACCCCCAAGGAACACCAGTCATCACTGGTCTCGTCGTGGACATGGAGTCAATTGTTTATCCACTGAGTGGTCCGTGTCTTTCCAATTTAGAGACAAGGATGTTATATGGGACAGTGTGAAATACTTTGCACCAGTCCAGGTAGATGACATCAGTCACTCTTCCCTTNCTGTCACTGATGAGGGTGCTAAACAGCACCGGGCCCAATACGGACCCCCAAGGAACACCAGTCATCACTGGTCTCGTCGTGGACATGGAGTCAATTGTTTATCCACTGAGTGGTCCGTGTCTTTCCAATTTAGAGACAAGGATGTTATATGGGACAGTGTGAAATACTTTGCACCAGTCCAGGTAGATGACATCAGTCACTCTTCCCTTACCCACCACAATGTAACTCTGTCATAGAAGGCCACCAGATTTGTCAGGCATGATTTGCCCTTAGTTAAACTATGTTGGCTGTCTCCAATCGCCTCCATGTTTTCCATGTGCCTTAGCACAGTCTCCTGGAAGATCTGCTCCATGATCCTTTTGGGCCCAGAGGCAAGACTGACCAGCCTGTAGTTCCCCAAGTCTACCTTTTTCTCCTTTTTAAAAATTGGGTTTATAACAAGAAATATTTTTTTATACCAAAGGAGTCTGTGAGGCACATTGGCTGCTTATTTAAGGAAAAATAAGACTCCTCAGTGAACTTAATGAAGAGTTGAGAACCTAAATATCATGAGTAGTATGAGTAAAGTCAGTGAGGAAAGCCAGCTGCATTACTGCTGCCACCCACAAATGTGTCCAGTAGCCAGAATGACTGAGGTTTTTTATTGTGTATTGGCCTTTGGTACTGCTGATAAAGTGGGGAATCATGAAAGGCAGAGGGCAGTGCTCCCCACGTGTATAATTTTGGGTCGCAACAGTTCTTGATAGTTCTCAGAGAATGTTTCCTTAGTAAATGACAAGAGGCAGGGGGAGGGAGAGGGAAAAAGGTGACTGGAATGATGGTGGCATTTGGAAGGGGAAGAGCCTTGTCAGAGCCTTGACTTTGTACAGATAAGAAATATATTTTGTGATTGTGTGGAAGGTTGGGAGAAACTGCTGCACTGGGCAGATAAGAAGTGGGGTTACATGCTGGTTTATCTGTAAGGAGATGTAGTGTTCCTCTCAGACTTGTGGCATATTTAATTTAGATCGAAAAATCCTAGGGGATTTGCAGCTAATCATAAACTGACATAGATTAAGAAAAACCCTCTGAAAAATATTAGTGAGATATAATGTGTTGTATATAAATGGATGTAAGCAAATATACATAAATATATATTGTATGTGAATTAAAGGTCACTCTGCTATACAAGTGAAGGGCATTGTAGGTGTTTATTGTGGGAAATCAAATGTAGGTGTGCTAGGGAATCTTGCTGAAAATGGAGCAGGGCATGCCCTGTGGCTGTAGAGCTGTCCCCTGCATGGGCAACATGTTTGATGGCAGGACTTCTTTTAGTGCCAGGCTGGTCTGTGGTAGGAGCTCGCCAGAACTCTGTGTTGCTCTAAATTACACCAGACCTCAGGCAGCCCTGGGCAGTATTTGGAATTCAGAAGATAAATATTTTTGCTCTACATGTTGTTTGTTGCACTTAGTGAAGGAAATTATAATGGTTGATAGGGTTTTTAAATTTTCGTGTTTTAACTCATAGTGGTTGTGACAGTTGTTCAGTGAATTCACCCGCGTTCTGAAACAGGTACCATATGGGCAGTAGCAGAATAATTGCTTTGTCTGCTGCCCTTCTAATATATTGGAGAAATTAAAAAAAACCAAAAAAACAAAAAAACCAAACAAAAAAACCCCAACAAAACAAACAACCCCCCCTCAAAAAAAACCCCAAAATAAATTTTAAGCTTGTTTCCCTACCTGGAGTCTCCATGGCCTTTTCATTCCTGCAAAGTTTAGTGCTTTTTCTGCAATGTACAGTACACCTGCCATGCCATGGGACCTATGGCTGCAGTCTGTAGGCATCCTTAAACTGATTTTGATCTGACTATAGGTCCACAACCTGTAGAATAAAGCAATGTCCCAACAGGCCCAGGCTGAATAAACTTGCCCAGAACTGTAAGTACTTGGATCAAAACCCACCCAGCCAGTGCTGAGGCCTGTGCTGCTCTTGATTTGGTGCTCTTGGAATTGTGCTCAGGTAGGCAAATACCTGCCACAATACAGATGCAAAATGCAAGTCTTATGATGTATAACTTGTTAAAAGTTGAACTTTGACTACATTTTGAATTGTGAAATCTGATGAGGAGCTACTTGTGATACCTTTGGTTCTGTAGTCATAGGTATGAGAGACAAAGTGCCCAAATGGCACTGCATCTTTGGAGGGAGACCTGTCATGCCATCCAGCTGCTGTTCTGGCAGAGCTTCATGCTGTTTTTCTGTGTGCTACATGAGGGAAAATGGATTGGTTTATGTGAATATCATTTCAAATTATGTTCTGTTTTATTTCTCTGTTTGCGTATGTTTTGTGATATAACACTTTTTCACATACTCACAGATGAAGGTTTCACTATATAGCTGTTGCCAGACTAATGAACCTGGATGTGTGGAACTGTTGGAGCAGAAGATGCAATCCTGATTGAATAAAACATCACAAGGTGAATAATTTTAGTAGTATCGTGGGAGAGTAGCAACTTTGTTTACATAAAACCTGAATTTTGAAAAGTATCTGATTCAGAAATAGACTTTAGAAAGCTTTCATAGCATTGTTCCAAATGACTTACAGCAAAACAAAGCAGTTTTTCAAACTTACTACTAAGGCACCGATGTGAGGTTTTTAAATGTGTATTTCTAAGTTGTGCCTTCTTCCCAGTCCAAACATAAAGATATATTTTGTGCTTCCTTGTTGCAGTAGTCAGTTGCTGGGTTCTGAACCCACTGAAGAATTATCATGGGAAGATTCAGATGCCTGTTGAGAGTTTCACTGACTCCGTTTTGGCAGGAGAAGGTGTGCAAGCTGGTCATTTTGCTGAGACTTTGGTGCAGTCATATTCCATAATGCTGCTGACTGGTTCAGAGTCAGCTGCTTCCACTATGTTTCAAGCACACAGGGTGATGAACCAACTTTGGTTCTTTGTGCTTATAAAAGAAGCAGCATTTTAATTTTATCCTTGGCATGCTTTATAGACTTGTAATGCTGTTCCAGCCTAGAAATAATATTAACCATTTGTCTTTTGTAGAAACTTGTAAGTTGTCACCAATTCCTTATTTTTCTGGTTTTTTTTTAATCTCTTTCCCACCTGTTCTACCAATTAGTAGAAAGTTTGAGTTGTCTTTTAAGATACTCTATCTTTGTAAGATAAATTCTTCTGGATTAAGGGTTTAGATATTTACCTTTGGCTTTTGTGGGAGCTTGATTTTTATTTTTTGTTTTCAAAGAGGTAAAAGGTTGAGGAGTAAGCTGGACAGGATGTTCTTGTGATGGTGATGAAGGCAGAAAATGTGTCTTGAAAGTTAAGTCACTATGTAAATACATTAATTTGCTGAGTTGCAGAATAGCCTGGGGTGGCTGGCAGGATCCCCATCACATGAGCAAAGGTAGAGGGATTGTCCCTTCCTATTGCATTTCACAAACACCCTTTCACTTTCTAATTATGTGGGTTGCTTTTTGGTTTTAGGAAGAGAGAAAAGGGCATCCTGATTCCCCGCAATCTGCACTGTTGCTTGTTCCTTGGGACCCCACTAGTCAAAACAACGGGATTCATATGTTGACGACAGCTGAGAGACCAGAGTATGACCAGATGGCAAGGGGGAGCTGAGCTGTCTGTTTCTGCAAGCGATAGGCACATTATGGTTATTCTCTTCTGGGGACAAGGGGGTGGAAAGGAGGGGGAGGGGGAGAGAGAAAGAGGGAGATATTAGATAAACAGACTGTAGCCTGAATACATATGACATGTGGGAGGAAAGCTTTGTTAAGCAAGAACTGAAAGCCTCTCGCAGAGCATTAAGCAGCACCGCCTGTGCATTGGACTGAGCCAAACCAGAGGAAACACGAGCACAAACCTGTAACTGCTGTAAAGCCAGTGAGGTTCACCAGGCTCCTGCAGAGGTGCTTGAAACAATGAAGGACTGGAAGGTTTTGCTGTTTCCTTAGCTCAGCTTACTTTTTTTGGTGGGAAGGAAGGGTCATTTAGCTGCACATTTGCCAGAGGTGTGTTTTTCTTTCATTCTGCTAGACTTCTTCATCAGCTTCATATGTAAGGGATGGCTTTATTGGGTTCTGGTTGTCTGCTCTGTGCACCAAAGTCACTGCAAGTTCAGTCTAGTCAGTGATTTGCAGGTGCTGCTCAGCATTCTGTGTAGTTAGAGAATGCATCCTTGGTTACATCACCCTGAGCCTTATCTGGAGCCTGCTGAATTCTGTAAAAATTTTCCCACTTAATTGTATTAGGGTGTGGACTTGTCTTAGCAATGAAACTGAAGTATGCTTCTATCAGTTATTGATAACAGAGCTATCAAATCTTTCCCTACTGCCCTCCCTGGCTCAGCAGTGGAAGTTGCAATGTTTGTCTCATTTTCTTCTTCTATTTTTCTTACTGTTGTTCTTGTGGCACTTCAGTAAATTAGTAACTAGAACAATTGATACTTGCATTGCACGAAAAAGGAAGAGGGAATTTTCATTATTTTGCTCACGTGAGTTTCTTAGACAATGTCCGACTTTCTCTGATAAGAGACTTAGGAATTATTTAAGAGGGGTTTGATACTCTTTCCCATATGCCAGTAACTTTATTTTCTTTTTTCCCCTCTCTATTTTGTTTTGGCTTTTGCCTATGTGATTTGCTGACCTTGGTTGAGTAGTACTTTTTGAAGTAAGGTGATACAAAAGCAGCCTCATCCTGTTGTTTTTGTGGTGAACCACTCTGAAGCAGTCTGGTTTACGTGGGGTTGGGGGGGGAACATAACAGATTTGTTGGACTGCAGCACCTAACACCACAGCTCAATAACCTATTGGAGTGTTTGAGCACGGTCACCAGCTTGGCTTCCCTGCTGCTCCCTCGATAGCTGCTTGTGACATTGATCTGTGGGGGGTGGAGGCAGAAAGCTGATTTATAGATGTAGTCTATTGCCTGGAGGAGTGGGTTAGCTGAGACTGCATTCTGCCTGGTTTTGGTCACAACAATACAAACACTTTAGGGGGGGGTCTTTGCTACACAAAAAAATGCAGCTAGAAAATTTTAAATGTTGATACTCGTACATATGTAATGAAAGCCTTAAAAGAATTTAAAAAGTTAAGCAACCCAAAACCCTCCACAAAAGCAAACAGAAAACACACCCCCCTAAAAAACCGCAACAAATAATAAAAAAAAACTTCACCAAAAACCCCACCAAGCATACAAAATAAAAACTAAAGAACAATCAAAACAAAGAAAACTACCAAAAATGTTTAAACTCTTTCTGGAAAGATGCTGAGTGTGGTAATGCCAGTTTTCTATTCACTGCTTGGAAAGCCTTTTGCAGTTCCATATGGGACACCATCTTTTAGAACTGTTATTTTAATTAGTGAACCAAAAAAAGCTTTTTGCTAATTACTGTTGCTTCTCTAGCTTTGCAGAAGCCCCTTCTACTGTTAGATAGCAGTAGAACACCTATAACTGTAATGTACTGAAGATTGACTTTTTGATTTTTATGCTGCTTACAATGGCTGCATGAGAAATGCAGGAAGTTTTGTGGTCATTATCTGGGATCAGATAATTTATGACTCTGTCTTTCTATGAAACTTCTATCCCATTGTCAGGGCTCATAAAAACTTAGGGAAAACTCCATTTTGATTAGATGCAGATTTTCAGTACATGACCTTAAAAGTTACCTCCAAATAAAGGAAAAAAATAAAATATTAGATTGTTTCAAGTTTTCCTCTAAAATTACTGCAGTGACATTGGGAATTTTTAAAAATTTTAAATATGAAAGCCTGTCAAAAACTACTATTTCATTTCTAATTTAAATGCTGTAGTTATTATAAAACAGATAAAAATGAGGTGTGAGGTTCAGTAGTAGCCATATAATAAATGTCATTAGGATCAAGATGTACCGTGTTTACATAATATAAAGGGACACAGATACCTGGGAGAAGGCTGGAGATTTCCTTGTATATGTAATAATAGTAGCTACCTCTTCCACTTTGTGTAGCTTGGGCTCTCAAATCCATATTTAGCCATGAAAATCGGAACAGAAGCCTATTTATCAAAAAATTCTAATTGTCAGTGTGAACCTATCACTTCTGGGACCTGGCATTGCCAGGTCATTTTGCAAGTCTGATGGGTTTACTTTTTTTAAAACAAAGGATTTATGTCTAAGGGGTATTAAAATATACAGCTTTGGAACTGGGAGAAAAGAAACTGGTTTTAAGCCAGGAAAGGTTAGCCAAAAACATCTAAACCAATGTGGTGAACATAAATTGTGTGATTATTTGGTAATTTTCTGTTCTTCTGGAATTAAGTGGCATCTTTTGTTGCTGGCTTTGTTAAGAGCAGAACTGTGTCCATCCTAATTTTTCTCTTTTGGATGATCTATTAGTAGTTTGGTGTGGATAGTTTTTCATTGTGATCCTATTTGAGCTGGTAGGGAGGAACCATAATACAAAGCTGCATTTAACCACTTAAGTTTGTTGTCTGTTTAGCCATTCCAGTGTTCACAGTCTAGTTGGGACTTCAGCCTCCAACTCAAGGAGTCAGTGAAGTTAACAACTGGAATAAAGATTCAGAAAGTTAAACTCAGGTTTTATTCTCCTCTCTGCTTTTAAGTTACTTTAACATTCTAAAAGCTTCAGGCACAGAAGTTCGTATCATATCCCATTAACATTCAGTTTGATTGTCTTTGGAGTACTTGTACATAGAATTAAATAAATGAAAATAATAGACCTTGAAAATTGTGCCTGATGTGTCTCAGTATCCATTTTCCATATGTATGAGAAAGTTGTACTCATCTATTTTACCCATATGTTGGATTGCTAAAGTGGGAATCGAAAAATGCTCAGCAGTCATCAGAACAGAGGTGCCCAGTACTTACAAAAATGACAGAATACACTTTGAATCATGGCTTTGTTTTTCCTCTTTGCTTCTCTTGCTCTTTGAGTTTGCTGCCAAATACATTTGAATGTCACTGTATCCATGCTGTTATAATCTGAGACTTTTCATCCTGTGAATAAACTGGCAGCTATTAGTGGCAGTGGAGATGTTTTTATTTTCAGCTCTTCAGCACAGCACAAGGAGTTCTGAGCATTGACAACTGCATTCTTGGGTTCATCCATGTGCTGAAATGAGACGGGTAACCCTGTTTTATAATGATCAATTTTCTGTAGAGAAATGTCAACCGTAATTGGAACTTAAAATGGTTCTTAGTGATGGCCACTTTGATTAAAAAGCAAAGGAGTGAGATGTAGGAGGTGTCTGGCAGGGCTTTTTTCAGCAAAAGGCAGGTTACTAGAGTTTTAATGTTCTGCATGTAACCTAAGTACAGTAGTTTACTGGATTTAGTTTACTGCTACAGACTCACATTTTAATGCACCACTTTAATGTATCCTATATGGATCACATATATCTTACATGAAGACAAGTGTATATGAGATTAATTTCTTTCTGTATTGTTCCCGAGTTCAGATAAGGATTGCCTGCTTTGTGCATGAATACTTAGTCATTACATTTTCTTAATCAAAATTAATAATACACCAGGTGTGTTTCTACAGCAGGGATCTCAAAGTGCTTTAGGAATGTTAGTTTCGTAATACCACTCAGATAAAGTGCATATGATTATTCATATTTTGCAAGTGAGAAAACTGATTTGGACAGATTGAATTACTGAAAGATGTACAGAAATTGTTGATGGAATTAAGAGCATTATTTGGAGATACAATGTAAAACCTATTGAAAGTGTTTGGATTGTGTCACTGATTCCTGGTTCTTTTGCAGTGTTGTAGCCACAAAACTGAGCATCCTTCAATGATCAGGCCACCTTGAATAAAAATTCAGTTTTCCCATAAGGTTTCTGTTTTACCCAATCTTTCAACTACCTACAGGATTTCTGAAACAATCATGTTTCATGGTTACAGCTTTTTATGTTTCAGAAGTCACTTGATGTTGGAGAATATCCTCATGGGAAGGGAAGGAGGACAGGTAATCATCTGAACATTTCATGTATTTGTTCCAGCTGTGCAGACAAACCAAGCCCTTTCTCAGAGAGCTTCTCAGAAAGCAGCTGCATTGCTTAAAGCTGGTGCCCTTTGTGCAATCTCATCGATTGAGATCTCAGTTACACTTGTACAGGAAGTGGTAGGAAATGGAGGCATCTTGATGCTTTTTTTTCTTCCCCTAATGCACTTATTTCTCATTTTATTTGAACTTTATTTGCAATTAAAGCTATCTTGAACATTGCACTTAAGAAAATTATAGTTCTGTCTGAACTGCAGTCGCTCAGCTTTGCAGAAGCGGAGATAGATTGGGACAGGAAAAAAGTCTCTGTTTTCAATCCCCATTCACAAAGGACTGAATTCTCCTTTTTCTGAACTGATATGGGTTTAGTTTTTGTTCTTCTCCTTACTTGTTCCCTGCATCTCCCAAGAACTGCCTGATAAGCTAAAAGTAACTGTACGAAACAAAATAAGTCTTTGAACTTTCTACCTGAATGCAATATCAATGGCAACCAAAGAGATAATTTCTTTCTAGTGTGCAGGTGGTATCTGTGGCCTATCTGACAAAGGTGTTTCTCGCTTTTTCAAAATTCTTTCTCCTGCCCACTGCAAAATGAGGTGGGAAAGACAGTGTTTCTTTTGATTCTCTCAGGAGATCTGCAGTCAGGTTTCTGTCTTTTCCACAAGCTGTGTTTGCCTGGGCTTGTCCATCATTCTGTGTGTCTTAGCTTCCACTCTGTAAAATGAAAGTAAATGAAGCTTCCTTTCTCTTGCTTTTCTGTTTTCTTAGTGACTAGAGGAAAGAAAACTTGATCTGGACTGAAGCTTTTATAGTACAACACAAATAATAACGAAATGGATGGAGGGAAATGAATCCTTTCTGGCTTTTAGTTTGCACCTTGCACTACTCATGATGCAAGTCACACCTTTGACTGAGCAGTGCACTGCTGCCTTTGTCTGCTGGAAGAAAGCAGGTTTTCTTCAGTTCTGGCTCTTTCAGAAGATTTCTCAATGTGTAAAAAGCTTCTTTCCTCTATTATTGAAGATGTAAGGTTACTGAGAGCCAGAGAAATGGAGGGCAGAATTCTGCAATTAATTTTTATGGCAGTTAGTGCAGATGTTAGTCCAGAGTTCCCAGAAGAGCTTTGAGATTAGAGCACAACCACAGGAGTTTTTATTTCAGCTCCTGGCAGAGTGTATGGAGATCAGTAAAAAAGCCAACAACACGAAACACCAAACCTAACCCCCACCTATTTTTAAGTCTACAGGTATCTGGAGAAACAGAAGCCAATAGGATGATACTTGAATATTTGGCAGGGTGTGGAGAACTTCAGTTGGCCCTTAGTAGCTGCCTGTCCATTGCGTGTCAGATGGGGCCAGTCTGTGTTTTACAGAGCCACTGCTTTCTTAGGTATTTAAAAAATCAGGGCTGTTAGCCAGCGTCATGTTTTTACAGAGCCAGGAGGATTACTTTGAATTGTCATTAACAAATGGAACAAGTTGATATTGGAAAGGAACAGTCCAGGAATACTTTTAGTGTTAGTGCACTTGAGCTCTGCTTAATTACACAGCCCATTTAGTACCGCTCCGTTGATAGCACAGCATTCAATTTATGTTGTTTACTCTATGCACTGCCATTTGAGAGACTCTATCTGTCAATGTAACATTTTGGCATGTCAGTGCTGAAGATTTGCACCTCACTGTAAGGGCATGGGTGTTACTTGCCGTTGAATGGAATAGGTGCATATTATTGCTGTCACCTTAGCGTGAGCTGTGCTACAGTGTGGGATCAAATTAATCTCCTGGGCTGCTGAAACAAGGTAATTGTGCCTCTAATAAAAATTTATTTGTTGTATCCTAGTGGCATGTAAGCAAAAACTTGTAATGATATTGACACTTGGGAAACGTGTATTGCTACCTAGTATAAATCACACTTCATCTGCTTTTTCCTAGTAAAATTTTGTGGGTTGCTAAATTTCCCTTCCTGTCATCTTGTTCCTGTCATTTGCAATCTATTTGTCACCTCGTGTAGTTGTAGCACTTGGTCCAGGATCAATACTTGGTCCAGAATGTCTGTGACGTCTCTGAAATACTTCCCTGTGATTCAGTATAAGAAATACAGATTTCTGCTTGCCTCTGAGTTATAAACATGTTGGCTGCTTGTACAAAGGATGGAGAGGTAGTAGTGTCAAAAATACTGAATTTCTAAAAGCTTGTTGCAAACAGACTCTTGGTCAGAGGAAAGAAACCAGGTTAGTGCTCCATTTTCCACATCTAAGGAAAATACTATAGTGGAAGCTCAGCTTTTTCTAGGTACCAGAGAATCAATACAAGAGAAATACATGACTGAACTACAGAAAAGTCTGATGTGAGCTTGCCCCTTTCAGAATCCAGAGAATCCAGTGTGAACTGAATACATGTGGGAGAACAGGTTTATTTAGTTGTGCTGCCCGTGTAACTACACCAACAGCAGGGAGACACTGGTGGTTTGATGTGATCCAGCATGACATCTGGTCCATCTCAGCAAACATTCGGGCAGAGTTTTCCAAGGTGGTAACTGAATAGCTTATCTGATTGCATCAGGTTGAATCTAAGAAGAATGTAGTCCTTAAAAAAAATGTTGGGATTATTTAGTAATGCCCACTATTTGTAGCACAGTAAGAAATGGTGTATACAAGCTCTGTTCTGCTTACTGAAGGTTGGGAGTTATGCCTGTTGGACAGCACCCAAATGTAATTCATGATTTTTGATGAAGGAAGGTCAGCAGTTCTTGGCTGTGACACTTACTGTATTCAAATATATAGTTAACCTCTGGACACTCCCAAGGAACTGTAGGGATAGCTTGTCTACTTGGAGACGAGTGTGGTGAGTTTGCAAAAATTGTCTCCCCACTTAAGTTTTTCTGACTTAGCCTTTGAGGCTCAGTGGTTGCAATTTCTGTTCTTGGCTGGCTGCAGAAAAAAAATATTTTAAAAAAACCCCCTATAGTTCCCTACATTAATTAGGGAAGAGGAGTCATCCATGAAGTTCTTCTAGATATCGATTTTTACTATTGTAACTGGGGGCTTGTAGGAGTGTCCCACTGGTGATGGGTTTTGGTGGGCAGCTTTGCCAGTGCCTACAGAAACTGCAACAAAGAACTTGGATTCCTGTTGAGCTTTCATATGGGAAGTAGCAATCACACTTTGAAGGGCCAAAGAAAACTGATCTTTACAGTTCCAAGTCAGCCTTGGAAGGCATAGTATGCAAATATACTTTGGCAGGAAGTATATGGAATATGAAATTTATTTCCTGGCATCTTCACTGCAAATGCTCCCTGTGGTGATTTGGCTTGTTCATCTTTAAAAAAAACAACAACCAAACAACAAAAAACAAACAACAAACCAAAGCAAAAGAAAAAAAGCTGAACAAAATGAAAAATCCCTACCAAACCAGTTACCACTTCCCTTAGTATGGAATACTGACAACATAATGCAGTATGGCCAAAGGATGTTTGTGATCACAAGGGTGGAAGTTTGCGCTGGAATCAGGCAAAGCAGTCAACTTCAGTGACATTTGTGATGGTGGGGGGGAGGAATTGCCTTCAAGCTGAATGCTTGCTTTTCACCCAAGAAATGTCCTCATTTGTTAGAGCCTTCTTGTCTTTCAGTCTCATGAGTTTCTGCTGTGTTTGAGGAGTGTGAATTTTATTTAAATTCTTGCTGATGAAAAGCAATGGTGTCTCTCCCCACCACAGAGGCTACAGAGATGTGTTCCAGTGCTTCGCTGTGTTTACAAGATCTTTACCCCGCCCCAGTAATTAACAGGGCAGATCTCTGTTGCTCTGTTACAGGGTAAGGTTTACAGAGCAGCCTATATCTATTCTCTGGCAAATTGCAGTTGCCAAAACACAGGATAAAGTACTAAAGAAATTTTTTCAGCTGCTTATGTGGCTGTGTACAGATTCATAGAGGAGATTATACAAATCCAGTGTTACAATTCCTAGGAAGTTTTGCAAAAGCTCTCTACTTTGATAAAACTACTGTCACAATGTTCACAGTATCACTTAGCGCTCTGTCCTCTTTAGTGAAATACACATACACCACTTTCATCTGTTGCATCCTTGAAGTCTCCAAGAGATTTATGTTGCTAGCATGTGCAGAAGAGATGGAATGTGTTCAAATGCAGAAATAGTGGGTGACAAGACAAAGTCAAATACAGGAGGATTGAGAACAGTACAGTGAATGCTTGTTTCTGGCTCCTTGTTCTGATTGGTAGACTGACTGTTGTCAGACTGGACCACTGGCTCAATTTAGTATGGCAGTTCCAATGTCCCCAAAGAAGTCACCTAGGTGCTACATGCTTTCTGCAACCACAAAGTTATTTTGCTCTGTGCGCCCTTCAGCTGCATCTTAAAAAACAGCTGCAGAAAAAAATCAGCACTATGTGTATGAGTAGCCCACCAAACTCTGTCCCTTTGCTCCTTGTTTACAGAATAAACCTGTGAAATTTCTTGAGTTTTCCCATGATTGCTCTGCAAAATAGGGCACCACTCTCATTAGTTTGTTGAAAGCTCACAGTTGTAAGATCAGCCTCTGGAACTGTAAACTTTGCCTGGCATGGAGATTTTGTTTGGGAGTGATTTGTTTGGATCTATGAATATGCAGAGGATGCAAAAGCTTTTTCAAATTGAAGCTTTTCTCTGAAGTAGAAAGCCAACCAGGCTTTTGATGTAGTTCTTGTATGTAAATGGTCTGAACACATACATGTTGATTTTTCCCGAGGGTGGACGTGTTTAAAAGTCATGATCTTACTGTAAATGTTCACACTTGTTCCTACCCACCACTTACCCATGACTGGAAGATAAAACAATATGAAATGTAACCATGCACATGCAACCACAGGACTGATCAGTACTTTTCCTTCAGTAATCTCAGGATACTCAGGCATAAATGAGGTATTACTTAGGACCATTTTGCAACTCTTAATAGGGTCTTAGAGGGTCTGAACAAGTGTCTGAACCTGTTGAGCTGCAAACCATTTATGTATTGGTGACAGTTGTTTTTGGGTACTGACCAACCGACAGGGAAATAAAATGACTTAATTGTCTGTGTAGTGTGGACATCAGGGGCTTGACATTAACTACTTCAGTCTGGTGATCTATTCCTGTTGCACCAGTTTACCTCCAAATGTAAATCTAGCTCAATCTGACCCACATCACACAGAGTAACTGTAGGAATAAAGCCTCCACTGCCTGAATCCGTGTCCTGTTCTGACCTGTGCATTCCTTCAGTGAAATGTGAATAGTGGAGCCCTGGCTGTGTCTTCCTGTTCATATGCTAAGAAGGATTTCTGTCAGTCACACAGACTTCAGTGACTAAATTGAAAACTGATACATTTATCCAATACAACTGGTTTCATGTGAGTTTCTGGTAATTGCATTTCACACAAATAAAGCTGACTTTTCTGTGACCAAGTACTTCTCTGGAGGATTTGGCTGTGATTTTCTCCTTTGTCCAGGTTTTTATTTTTCTTTAGTGAAGCCTTGCCATCAAAACTAAATGTGTAGGAGCTAGATATTCTCTGTAACATCCCTTCATTACTAGAATAATTCCCTGAAGGGTGGGATTGGGAAGTGTAATATAATCTGCAGTGTCATGTTTAGGAGATTGCAGGAGGATTATTTTGATGTTCTATTTATATGAAGATTTTTTTTTAAAAATTTAATGAAAATTAAGGAAAACCTTTGATTTTTCTAGAGAAGGATTTTGAAGTTGCAGCCCTAGGTGTAAAAGCTTGCCTACAGCAGTTACAGGTGACTGTGGAAAGCCATTGAGACTCTGAGGTCTGTAATGTGTGCCATAGGGATTTTGATGTCTAACCAGGAGAAATGAGATTTACTGGTATTTATTACATGATTCCCAGTAAATACTGAGTTCTTTAAAAGCAATCCCTGAAACAATGCTTGAGAATAACCACAGAAGTTGTATTTCACTCTCTTTAAAATATCCCTATTTTTAAATCCTAAATATTCAAAACAAATACAGACTATTAAAGTCATTGTTTTGAAAAGTGTCCCTAGAGCTGTTTATCCAAATAGCAGGGAAGTATTTATGGTATTTAGGCAAGAATAATCTGCTGTATTATTTCAGATAACTCTTGCTGTATGTAATTTTGGGAATATTTTAATCCTCCTAAAAATTCTTTATCCCTTTGTGGTATATGTCACCACTGTAACCATAATCTATTAAAGGTACATTATCTAATCTGTCTGTTAGATATGTCTTAGTATCTGCATGAAGTATCCATTTATTTCAAATGTGGCTTTTTTCCTCTTTCCTTAAGAAAGGAATAACACTGCAGTGTTACTGCCAAGCAAGTCAGCTGTTGTAACATGCTGCTTTTCTCTAAAATGAGTTAAGGTAGCGTATCAAATTTGAATATTTCCCAATTTTCAAAGGTGTTTTGTGATGGGTTGATTCTGGCTGGATGCCAGGTGCCCACTGAAGCTGCTCTCTCTGCCTTTCCTTGACTGGTCAGTGGAGAGAAAATATAATGAAAGGCTTATGGGTCAAGATAAGAACAGGGAGAGATCACTCACCCATTACTGTCACGGGCAAAATAGACTTGACTTGGGGAAAATTAATTTTATTTATTTCCAATCAAATCAGAGTAGTAATTGGAAAATAAAAACAGGTCTTAAAAATACCTTTCCCACATCCCTCCCTTCTCCCTGGGTTTGAATTTTGAATTCTCTACCTCCTCCCCTCCAGTAGCTCAGCAGGACAGGGAATAGGGGTTGTGGTCAGTTCATCACAGGTTATTTCTGCCACTCCTTCCTCCTCAGTGGGAGCACTCCTCACACTCCAGCATGAGGTCCCTGCCATAGCCGACAGTCCTCCACAAACTTCTCCAGTTTGAGTGTTCCTTATGGAATGCAGTTCTTCATGAACTGCTCCAGCATAGGTCAGAGTTATCAGAGAGCAGCTCCCACCATCGCTGATGGGATCAGCCTTGGCCAGCACTGGATCCATCCTGGAGCTGGCTGGCATTGGCTCTGTGGGACATGGGGAAAGCTTCTGGCAGTTTCTCACAGAAGTCCCCCCTGTCGTCCCCTCGTTACCAAAGCCTGGCTGCACAAACCCAACACAGCTGAGTAAGAACACATCAGCCCTCCCAAAAAGAGAGGGGCCAAGCACATAACCTGTGAGTGATCTACAGAAATACACACAAGGGCAATACAAACTAATAATTGTTCAGGAAATGCTGTAAAGATGAGATGGGTGTCTCCATTAAAAATTATTTTGAATTGGATTTGTGGGTTGGTGGTGGCTGGTGTGGAAGCTGCAGGAAGTAAATATCATGTATTAAGGATGATATGAGGTTCTATACCTTACTTGCCTCAAGATATTTTGCACTCAGGATATTACTGGATAATGTGAGGAGGCACACACTGCAGTTGGTGCAATTTTTGGGTGGTGCAATTGTTGGTGCAATTGTTCTAATGGGTTTTTTTGGCTTCAAACTCAAAGTGTAAGTGACATCTTGGAGTAGTTTGGGGGTTTTGTGCTTTACCCTTCTCCCCACGCCCCCCCAATACCTCATCCCTCAATAGACACTTGACAATTTTTATTTTTAATTCGGCCACGTATAGTAGCAATATGTTTTTTGTATTTTGATTTTTTTTCCTGAGTAAGGAAAGTAGTAAGTAATAAGTAAGGGGAGGTGCCTTGAATAAAAATACATTGTATCTAATCTTTCAGTGCCTGGTGATGGGAAAACAAAGAAATTATTTATGTATGAAATTTCAAAACATGTAAAGACACAAAAGCTTGGAAATCTGATGTTGTCTGTTGTCTTGCTATGTTAGTGAATCAGTTTTAAATTTTCACACCTTTCATAGATGGCTTAACACCCTGCATTATTCAATCTTTGAAAGACCTGGTAAATACTTTCTATTATAAAGTATAGAGGGCTTTTAACAAAGTTTTTTATATTATTATTGCTAGATTTATAGTGGTTTGGTTTGCTTTTTACTATATTTAAGAGGGAAACAAAGACTGAGAAAGAAAATATTTGAAGTATTTGCAAAAAAGGCAGAATTAAAGTGAACAGAACTTAAACCAAGAAATTGGTACAGATACTGGAATATGATCAAATACAGGCCAACTAGTGCAGAAGCAGAAATTTTGATCCTGGATTTGCTCATTTTGGTAGCCTCGGAGGCTACATCAAGTAGGAGTGATATTGCTTCAGAAATGAGATCATCCTTTGTAGTGCTGTTCTGCAGCACTGCGTGAAGGCTGTTTGACAAGGGAGCAGTTTCCTGACAGATGCAAATCTGTAGGACATGATTTCTTTTTGTTGTGACCAAAGTTGACCTGTTCACAGTTCTGGCATAGTATCAGAAATACTCAGTCTGTTTGTAGCAATTTTTTTCCCCATACCATTGATCAGGTCTTTTTCTCTTTGTTTTCCTGTTATTGGTAATAGTAATAATTGATAGCCAATAATGGTAATAATTGCAGAGTGACTATTTACAAGCACATACAGTGACAGGACAAGGGGAAATGGCTTCAAACTCAAAGGGGCAGGGTTAGATCAGATATTAAGAAGAAATTCTTTACTGTGAGGCTGGTGAGGCACTGGAACAGGTTTCCCAGAGAAGATGTGGATGCCGCATCCCTGGCAGTGTTCCAGGCCAGGTTGGATGGGGCTCTGAGCAACCTGATCTAGTGGAAGATGTCCCTGCCTATGGCAGGGGGGTTGGAACTGGGTGGTCTTTAAGGTCCCTTCCAATGCAGGCCATTCTGTGATTCCACTGGGATAATGCTGTGAATGGAGCTGTTTCACTTTACCTTGTAGTGGAGAGAAAGGATAGAGGTGTAGGGATAAGTCTTTGTGTGCAGGTAATCTCTGCTCTATTCCTGCACATCCTATCAATGCTATGGATGGTTGTATATCTGTTGGATTTGTGGATTTTTTTCTGAGGAGGCCAACATAATAATTCATTCTGGAGCTATTACAAAAAATAGAAGAACTTGTGATAGCCACATTCTCCTTGGCTCTTTTGGGAAGCCCTCTGTTTATAAGTTTATACATAAACAGGACATTCAGATTTGTTCTCAGCGCTCACAAACTGTGCAGACTTGTTCAGTGAACTGTATTCAAATCAGGGCAAACAATTTATTTGCCCCCCAAATCTCTCATCCTTAGATAAGAGGTAAAAAAGATCCATGTGTCCATTGGGTTACAGTCTCTATTTTCTGCAGTCCTGCTTTCTTCTGAAATGTTGGAGTGATATGTTATTAAAACAATACTTGCTGTTGGTTATATTAAGTGTTGGCAGGGGAGATGCCCAATCTGCATCTTTTTGCCTGTGATGTTTTTGTTTGTTAAGTGCTCTTTTATATCACAACAGGAAGATCTGAGGCTGTTTGTATCATTCTTCCGGCACAAACTGAGTTGCACTTTGGCTTTCAGGTTCTGCTGTTGGCAGTTGTGCTCCGTGTTGGAGCTGTTGCTTCACCTCCCACCACCCAACTCAGTGCAGGGTTAGAATGATGTTTCCTCTCAGCTTGGAAGTGCAGAGTCATTTAGGGAAGCCTGAAGGGCATCTGTCTGGTCTTGTTAATTGATCATTCTTGTTTCCACCAGTCACATATTTTGATCACCTTGTTCTGAGAGGAAATACAAGTAGCTCTGTACTGCATTTGGGGGGGTAAAAAGCAGAATTGTCTTCAGTTTGTAAATTGATGGAGCCGTGTGTATGCAACACTGTGACCTTCCTCTAGGCTTAATATTTACAGGCCAGTATCTCCAAGCACTCTGACTACATGAAATAAAGGTCCAGGGCTGCT
This sequence comes from Aleadryas rufinucha, assembly GCA_013397815.1. NCBI lineage: Eukaryota > Metazoa > Chordata > Aves > Passeriformes > Aleadryas > Aleadryas rufinucha. Next base: position 196,208 of record VZTH01018634.1, read on the forward strand.
TTGGGATATACACAGATGTTTTTTGGATTAGTGACAAAACCACTTGAAAACCAGAATCTTCTGTAAGGTGAAGATTTTGAAAGGAGGCACTGTGTAGAGGGTTGAAATGCTTTTAAACATTGTGTCCATGGGCAACAGGTAAGTTGGGACCCAGATTCCAGGGATAAAGGTTACAGTTAAGTAAGTATCTGCACCTGTTTTTGAATGCTTTGGTTATGATTGCTTGTAATTCTAATTGCACCTGTATTTAAGATTTTATTTATTTCCTTTTTTAGACAATGACAAATAATAATCCCTTGGGGTTCACCTAACCTGAACTGTTGGTTTGTTGCCATCAGTAGCTTTCCCAGAAGGAAGTCTTGCATGGATGCAAGAAAATGAAAAAAGGTCTTCTCAATTGCTCTCTGTGTCTTTTGTTTAACTACTTCTGTTTAGGATTTCTGACCTTGAAAGTAAGACACTGTGATATAGGGACACTCAAAATCCTGGAACATGCAGCTATAAGACAATTTCTTTGCTTTTAAAAGACTTCTTTTTGTGAAATACAGCATTTCCTTATTTCAAAAGGTTTATGTACCAGTGTATGTTATTATCATGGTATTTTTCAAGGGTTTTCATTTGTTCTGTGTATACCTTGTTAACCTTGGCTTATAGAGGTATCTGTTTTTTTCACCGATGCTTCTTTCTTTCCCTGTGTTTGTGTTAGTGTTTATAATGGAGTTATATGTAATTGGAAGCTGGAATCATCTTCTGAGAGTTTTGTTTTGAGTGTTATTCATGGCTGTGACTCTGTATGTGAATTCAGTCTGGCTACCTGAGGGTCCCCAGTGCTACCACACCTCACACCAACAACTGAGAAACCAATGGAAGAGCTGATTTTATTTTGTTAGGGTTTTTTGTTTGGTTTGGTTTTTAAAATGAAGGAGTTATTTGTTCTGGATCATCTGCTTCACTATGTGCTATAAATTTTGTTGTCCTTTTGAATTCTTATCCTAACATTTTAAAGTGGCAGGGGGTTTGGAAGGTTCAGAAGTTAGTGATGGGTGTGTGTCTATTGTTGGCAATGCCTATATTTTTAATTAAGTTTTGTTATTGTTGGGATGTTGATTCATTGCAATTGAAAACCCAAGCATGAAGAAGAGGGGAGGCATTGTTGACAGAAGGAGTGTTTTTAAACCTGTCTGTACTTGACAACATTTATAAAAAGAACCATGGAGAGCGACTGCTGATTCAAGAGGCTTGTAAAGGAGAGCTGTTGATATCAGTAGCAAAACTCCTCAGCGCACACAAGTTCTGAGAAGAAAATAATCCCATGTTTTGGGCACTGGATGACATAATAAGGTCACATGCTCTTTGGTATGTGCGTCAGAGTGCCTGTGAAGGTCATAAACCAGGTATGAAAAGTTGAGATGCTAGCAGTCAGTGTTTAAGAAATGCTCTTTTCCGTAAGTTGTGAAGCCCTGTTAAATTTAGTTGCTAAGCATTCTGCCACGTTTTGCCATTGCTTTGAAATTTTCCTGTGGAGTTTTGTGACCAGATGTTACTGAGAAAAGTGAAGTGAAAAGTGGGAACATCTGTGTGCGGTGCTGCCTGCTGGTGAAGTTGTTCTGGTCAAGTGAAACAGATAAGACCTTTAGGGTTTAGTTCTTCACTTGTAGATTCCCTTCATCCCATAAATTGTTTCAGTACTGAAGAGCTCTTTGAAATTTACAGACTGAAGTACTGGGAATTAGAGTGGAAATGACTATCTGGTGGAAGAGACCCAGTCCAGAATCCTAATTTGCCAGGAAACCATCCCTTGAGTAATCACTCATGCACAAAGACAGGTTCAGTCTTTAAATTTTAGTGATTCTTGTTTTAGCTAAGCCTGAGAGATTAGGTTAAATTCCAGATGCCTTTTCCAGATATTATTAAATTCAGTGGAGGGAATGGAGGTCCAAAATGGTTTGGATTAAACTTCTCCCATGATAAGAAAATCTGAATAGTTTATATTGTTCCAGAGAGGAGGTTTCTTTATTTATTCCTCAGCAAGAGAACTTGAATTTGGAATTGTGGATAGCTGACAATAAAGAGGACTCTAACAGGATTATGGATTTTTTAGTGGTAAAATATCTTTGCCTCTATTTAAATATATCCTTTAAAAATTTCCCATTTCTATTCCCACTCGGTCCTGCACCTTTACAATATTATGTAGAAATGGCATCAATGACATCTTTCTTACTGTTAGTAAAACTTCAAAAGAGAGCACAGAGTCTCAGTGAAAACAAGTCTTTGAAAGTTATGGGTGTGGGGAATGTGAGTAAGGGTTTATCACACAGGCTTACTAAAGCAAATGAATAACCTTGTTCCTCTGTGAGTCCCCCTTCTTCCCCCCTTCTCCAGATAACAACGCTTAAACTTTACATAAATAGCTGGAATACTGTGCAGGGCCTGATAAGCGGATTTCTTCATCCATGCTGAGTCTCCCTTGTATCACATATCCATTCCATTATCTTGTGGAAATGCTTATTGCAATTTCTTCCATTTAGTCCCCTATATACGTTATCTGTAATGCATAATGGAGTGTGTGTATGAATGAAGGACAATATCCCATAAAGCAAGAAAATTACTTGTAACTTGCAAGCAGTGGAGCCTTAATGGTATGATCTCATTATGTTAGAAAAAAAAATTCTTAGTATCACCCTTTATACAACAGAGCTTGATTTATTTTTCTTTCTTTTTTAATCTTCCAGATATTTAATCAAGTGATGCTATAAAAGAAATAATGATGTTGAACTAAGTTATTGGGTATATACCATGAATTCTTCTTGTAAATTCCCATTTAAAGGAACATTATAAATTTCCAGTGTGTTTCTGATGTGAGAAGCATCAAATTAGGAACTTTGAAGTAGTATAATAGTGGTAAGAATACATTCTTTCCTTTTCAAGAGTTGTGTTCTAAACTTTGAAATATGCAGTGTAAGTATATTTGAATTTCTGAGTGCTCTAGTTTACTGTATGTAGATATTTTAAGTTCTGAGGTTATTCAACAGCATTATTTTAAGAGGGATTAACCTAAGGTCTTAGCAAATACTGGTGTTCAGTTGCATTTGTGTAGCCTGCAATGCGCTCATTTCTAATCAAATTGTAATCAGCAAATAGGTGTTAGACAAGCTGCCTTGGGTTATCCAGACAGCCCTCTGTCATTGGAGGGTTCTTATATTTTGTGCAGAATGGAGACATTTCTTCTCATCATTTAAACATTTTATTTGCCTACGCTTGCTTTGAAGAATTTTGAGTATTGGAACTTCTTTCTTTTCCTCTGGAGACTGTTTTGCAGTTTGTCTTTCTTTCCTAGATGTTATAGTTGTCTGCATTGCTACATTTTTCCTTTTTTCCTTGTCATTCATGCTTGCATTTACCACAGTAAATAACTCCTTTTGGCAACTGGTGCATGTATTTTCTTGTATTTCTAATTTATTTATTCTTCAGTCTTAATTTCTTCTTCTTTCTTTCGTCATTCACTATTAGGCAAGCTGTGAATATCCAGTCTTTTTGGTTTTGTTTAATTTTAAATATCTGCAGAACAGTCCTTCCAGGCAGATAATATTTTCCATAACTGAAAACCTTCAAGTTGTACCAATATCTCTTTTAGGAATGGAGTGAGTGGAATCAAATGAAAGACTCAAGGCAGAATCAAACACGGGCTCCACTGTGTTGCCAGTCTCCTTGTGGGACTCGCAGCCCCGGGAGGTGGTTCTGTAGGTAGCAGTAGGACCATGGCTGCGCATCCCCCCGTCATAGCCTGGCTCTGGCCTGAGGAAAGAACTGCGGGGAGTGACCAGGCAGGGACACCAGGGAGCGGCAGCTGCAGAGGCGGCACAGCACGGGCACAGCCTGCGCTGCTGCCCTGCCCTCACCGCTGGTGTGCTCAAAGCTTGCCTCAGTTTCTCCTCCTTCATCCTCTCACATCACCTTAATCCAGGCTCCTCCCTGCCCTTAGCTTTGCGGTTAGGTGTCCTCTTGGAAGTAAACGCCCCACACACCCCCCTGCCCCGTGTTCCTCAGAGCATCCAGATGATTGCAAGCCCTTGCCGTGCTCACTGTATGTATCTTCAGCCTTTTCCCTGTCCTGCTTACTGTCTTCTGTTAGACTTGGGGAGCAATCCCAGCTATGTTTCAGTACTTGCAGAGTGCCTAGCACTATAAGCAGATGCTGTAACCATTTTTTAGTTAGCCTTTAGGAACTCCAAGCATAAATACAGTTGTTACTACTCCTGTTAGTAACATTGGTGACCTGTGTCTATAGATTTAGCGGTATGGCACATAAATGTCTCCCTTAGGTGAGTATTGGAGTTTCTGATATCTCCTCAATACCTATCTGCTTTTCCTTTCTCTGTTCTTTCTTCTAATTTATTTCTTATTTGGCAGTTTTTGATATATTGTTTCACCTTGACAGCCCTGTTTATGGGTGTCAGTGGACAAAAGCCTTCAGTGGATTTTTTTACTCAAACCCCTTAGTTTTGGTTTTGTAGTTATGACCAAATATCTGTCAAATCTGTCCTTAAACAAACAAAGCAAAACACATTGTTGTATCATGTCAAACGTTATTAAATAGCTGTCAGGTACTGCTTCATATGCAACAACATTTCTGTCCTGGGTGACAATCGAAATGCTTATTGCATATGCAGCATTGAATATTTAAAGAGCTTTTAGACACTTGGTGAAGTGCTGGCTATTTTTTATTTCTACTGGATTATAAGTGTCTTCTGCTGTGCCAAGTAGCATTGAAGGGGTATTATATTTTGAATCATTGCAAGGTTCTGTTCTGTAGTCTTTCTAAGGTTTCTTTACTTCTTAAAATAGCTGTTGTAAATTTAATGTTTCCAAGGAGTATTATTAGCTTATTGAACCTGGAACATAAGCTTCTGGAGACATAGGAATTATAAAATCTTTTTGTAAATCATTAATGGCACTGTGGGTAAAATGCCCTTGTGTAAAGGAAAGCTAAGTTTTGTGGTGTGTATTTTCAGTCATTTCCCCCACACCTCCTACTTTGATGTATGCAACTTGTCCTAAAATTAGTCTGAATTACATGGTCCCCTTTGGCTGTGGGAGAACCCTGTTGTGTCCAGAGCCCCGTTCAGGTTACTGGATTTCTGTGTTCTTATAAGACCACAGCAAGAAATGCACTGCAGGGTTTGCCTTCAGTGAAATTGTTATGCCTACATTGCTTTGAATGCTATGTTTGCTGGCTAAAATATTCAGAAATAATTCTGGCGATCTGCAGTAACGGCTGATTGGGATTGCATATTTTTACCTCTCTGTATACTTTCTTTGCATACAAAAAGATCTCTTTCTATGCTGTGGTTGCTTCTTTTGAAACACCTGAGACTGTAATTAGGTGTGAAAAAAGGAAGTTGCTATCTTTGTGTATCCTCCTGTGCCTGATTCTGGGGTCCTTGGTGTGTATGGTGCCTAAGCTTGAGTTGCTCAAAATTTTGCATGTAATGAATATTGAACATGGATTAAATTTGTAGGAGTTCATTCTCACAGGTATTCTGGGAACTCTAAAATAAAATATAAAAATTAGAGGGACCTGTAATGTGCAGCAGTGACTCTCCCGTTTTTCTACATCAGTGTAACTGCAATACTGTGTACACTGACACTGCCTGACATCTTAGTGCCTGCAGAAATGTTTGAGTGACTGCATGAGTTAAAATGAGTGTATTTGTAAGCATTGAAACAGAGAGATTCTGGGAAGTGGATGTGGCATAATTTGGAAGAGGGTTAGGAGTTTTGAGGTTAAGCCAGCCAGCATCTATGGAATGGAATTAGTGCTGCATGCTTGGAGTGAGAAATACAACTCTTTTTCCTCAATTCACCTTCTTAGCCACTGTTTTTCCTGCTGTTTGTGTCCCCTTGCATTTGTGGTATCATGATGCAGACCACTAGAAGGACAGGCCAACAGCACTCCATGTACTTTTCCATATTCCTTTATGCATCATCCCTGCGTCTTTTTGGTGCAAAAATAGAAGGAGCAGGGTGGCGACAGGGGAGCTAAAACTGTTCCTGGAGGTAAAATCTTTCCTGTTAACTAGAGTTTGCCATAAGATTTGTTCAAACACCTAGGTTGCTAACAGTAATAGACAGATTATAATGTGGCTGCCCATCCATTTTGCTGAATAATTGCTTGGTTAAGACAAAGGGGGAAGAAATGGATGTTCTTGTTCTTCCCTGTACCTCTGTCACTTCTGGCCAGGAACGTCCTCTTAATTTCTTTCCCTGTCTGCATGGGCTGTCAAACTCTCAGCTCCATTCTATTATCCCCCATTATCCCCACTTTCATTGCAGTTACCTTACCCCGTTTGGGTGTGGGCTTTACAAACACAGAGAAAGGAGAAAGCCATAGCCAGTAACTGGTGTCAGTGTAAGCTGCTGTGGGAGGAAGAAAGTCTCCTTTTACTCTGCAGTAATCGATAGCCTCCCACCCAACTTAGAAAACAACCTTGGGGTTTTAGGGAGGCACTTGACAAACCAATGTAACAACTCTCCTGTGTGGAGGGAATCGAGGGTTTTCCTGTGTGTATAAACCCACTTCAAGGGACTTAATCTACTGAGAGCCAAGTGAAGTGTGAAGCTTTCCAGAAGGTAATAATTACTTTGTGTAAAATAAGGTATGAAAATAAACATCATTACAAAAATTCAGAGCAGATAAATTATAAAATGTCGCCTCTCTGGCTTCTTACGGAGTGTGAGAAGTTTTTGAAGTGGGAAGCAGAGACTGGTAGTGATACATCTTCTTATGGGCACATGAAGGTTAGGAAGTAGTCACGGTTGTGCTCAACCATGAAAGGGTAACAATGTACCCTCATATTTGACTAGAAGGGGGCTTTTATGCTTTGCTGTGTTTGAATCAGAGCAGTATAGTCTCTCTTACCATTAAAATGGGTCATTAGTTGGAAATGGATTCAAATATGTGTTTTAAGACACATTACATGCAGTGCCAGATTTTTGGCTTCAAAGCTCATCCAAGTACATGGGTTCTCTCTTGCTGTTTTGGTATTGTGTTGTGACGGGATTAAAAACCACCACGACGTGACTCCAGCTGAGCCATTGAATGAGGAGAACCAGGAAAGGCTCCTTTGGTTTTTGTTCCAAAGCAGAATCCTTTAGTCAGACTGACCTGCCATGGACAACACCTTTCAAATAAAATGAAGGGTAAGAATTTACTGGGGATTTTTGTATCACCTCCAGCAAGAAGCAGAAGCTGGTTTTGGGTTGGGAACTTGGGAGAAAAAGGCTTCCTTCTGGTCACAGTTTATTTCTGCATCTGCTCTGTTATTCAAGCATCAACTTTACACTAATACTTATCCCAGCCTTTTTTTAGAAGAACAGTTTTCATGGCACTTGGACCTGGTGCTGGAAATGTGTAAGAAGGAAATAGGTAGTCTTTATCCATGTGCCTCTTTCCCCATTTCCCTCTCTTGTGTAGATAAGAGCATATGTGTATGTATTTGTACGTTTAAATGCACACACAAACACAAAATCCAGGTATATAATTAAACACATTCACGTAACATAAAAAGCTGGAAGATTTTTGTTTATTTGTTAATGGGGAAAGAATTTGGAGCTCCTGGAAAGGAAGAACTACTCTACTTAAACTAAACTGAACTGGGAAAAATAGCAATAGGCAAATGTAACACCTTGTTTTTTCTTCTTTTCTAAAGTTGTCTTCTGTTCCTAAGTGTTTTTAATTAAATACTGTTTTGAGGCATGTGACTTACCAACAGTATTCAAAATTTGAGCAAAAAACAGGAGTAATTTGTGATGTTTGCAGACCTTAAATTTATTTTGTAAATAACATTAAAGTAATAAAAAGGTGCTGGTTTGTTCAGATTAAGTTATTAATGAGCAACACATTTAAGAATATTAAATCTGTATAGAGAGATCTTTCAAAGCCTCTGTGTAATTAAAGTTTCTCTTCATGAGTTTGGAGTACCTTCTTTCTTAATTGGGTATAGGAATGACACTTTTGTGTTGTTAGTAAACAGGGAAGTACTGCTGGGTCTTACAATTAGGTGCTGGAGAAAAGAGGTGAATGATCCATTTTCCTGTCTTTTGAGGGTATTATAGTAAATACGGCGCAAATATGGTTCTGCTGAGAAAAGCAGAGAATGAATAATGGCGTATTCAGGAGCAAACATCGGCAGAGCAGACACTCAGGAACTGTTTTGAGAGCAAACTAAATCATTGTAATTTGCTCTTCTTATTGGGGAGATGAGAATTGTGAGAGTGGGACTATTAGCACCTGCTGGTTTGCTTCTGGGAGAACAGAGTTCCTGAATGAGTTGTGAGTGTGCCTGGCTCAGATCCTAGGAGATCTTCACAGAGATGCCACACTTTGTGAGTTCCTCTCGACTTCTTTTGTTAACACATTGTATGTCATTTCCCCTCTTTGAGTGACAGAAAGCAGGTCATCTTCCTGGGTACACTGGTGAATCCTCTGGAATCTTGCCCTGAATCCAGAGAATCAGTGGGTTTTGTTCTTTATCTTTAAATATCCTTATCAAAGTTTCAAGTCATGTTTCTGTGATGTAAAACTGATTCACAGGCTTGTGCTTTGTGAGGAGTTGTGCCCAAATGTCAGGATCTTGCTGAGAAATTGGAACTATTCCATTGTTGTTTTCACAGTAGAAGGGAACTATTGTGTCAAATGTGTGCTATAATACCTGTAATGCAAGTTTATACCCTGCTCTCTGTTTTTACAAGTATATGTTATATCTACTGTCTGCACTAGGTTTAAAGCCTGACACTGAATTACAGAAGAAATTTAATGCACTGTATTAGAAACTCATATGACTGCTCTAGTCTCCAAAAAGGTTGCTCCCTTGACATGGTGAGCTTCAGAAATTGATTCAGGTGCACTGAGAATTGATTTGAGGAGTCTCTCTGGCCTTATGGGACTACAGTGTAAAGAAAGCTCAATAAAAGGATGTTGTAACAGCAATCGGGAGCACGAGGCAGTATCCAAGATGAAGGAAATTGGAATAGGTGAACATTCAAGGGGCACTCTCACTCTGAATTTGCGTTTTAACTGATTAGGAAAACAACATGATAGTAAAGGACAGTTTAGCGGTACAACTTAAATTATTTATTTATTCTTTACTCTTCAAATTTTTTTCTCTCTTAAGCTAGATCTATTGGAAGGGTACATAAGCCACACTACCAAGGCAATTCTCAGGCCCACTCTTTATTCTTTATTTTTCTTCATTATGTCTTTCTTGCTGAAAAACCTTATGTCTCAGTTATACTTGTAGTATTTTTCACTAAATGAGTTTTTGATGACTAGGAAAGGATACACACTGCCAAAGAAAAGGGTGTAGTTGGCTACACGTAAAGAAGTTGCTAAACGTGCCAAACAAACTGGAGAAGACAGGAAAATGAATTTTAAAACAACAAACAAAAAGATTAATCTTGTCTACCCTCTCCTAGTCAATAATCTTAGTAATTACAGGAATAGGGGTACTATTACTTAAAAATTAATGCTGTTGTTTTTTAATATCTTGGCTTGCATACTGGAGGTCAGTAGAAGCTAATTCTGGAAGAGATTGTAGGTAACCACTTGAGATAGATCTTGGGTTAGAATACTAGTCTTTAACTAGTCTTTAACATAGGGAAACACTGTAAAAAATATATCTTCAAATAACAGAGAAGTCCTTTTGATTAAAAAGATTAGTAAATTTGTAGATTTGGTAAATGGAAATTCCTGTTGTACAGGGCAATGAACAAATTAAATATATATGGCTCTTTGGAGGTAAGAAGTTACCTAAGGTTTAGAATAATGGATAGAAACATTGGCCTGTCAAGTCCACTATATTGATGATGAGTTCTTATAGCTATCTCCTTGTCCTCTGGATATATCATTCAGTTTTGTCCCCTCCTTAGACACCTTTTTTGTCTTTTAGTTCTCTCCTGGGATTGTTTTATGAAGTGATTTTCTCTACTGAGCATGCAAGCGCACTTGTTAGGATTTGATATATGTAAGCCACATATTTTATTATGGTGGATGTGTTCTTATAGGATTCTTATTGATTTTCTTGTGTTCTCGTCGATGATGAAGTGAAGCGATAATAAAGCATGGATATGCTGGGTTTGTTTTCTTTACCTCTGCTGTGACTTAGACAGGACATTGTAATTTTTTAGATATGCCAAGTGCAGCGGAGAATTAATCTTTCTCTCAAGTGAAACAATGTGGGATTACAGCAGTAACTGCTGATACCTGCTGCATTTATCCTTTGTAAATAGCTTTTTTTCTTTTTGCTGAGAATCATCATCACTTCAGTTTTTCCTTTTACACCATACTAAGGTTGGTTTGGATCTTTGTTCACTTATTCCTGCTTCCAGCAAAGCCAGTGCTAAAATCCATACTGATCAAAGGGAAGGTCAGACACAGCCATATAAAATAAATGCAGTGTGAGCATGAAATGATGTCAGAACACATTAGTTTTTACATGTGTGGCAAAATGTTTACCTACTTACTGATATTTCTGAAGGAGTCTTGTCATTGTGGTACTAACATGATAGCACCTTGACAATAATTTGCTTGGCACTGGAAACTTGTATACCCAAGGTCATTGATCCTTCATTTCCTGCTCTTCTGATGATTGGGGGATTCCAAATAAATTCCCTGTTTTGCTGGAACACATCAGTTTAAAATATCTTTAAAAACAGAAAATAAAGTTGGACATTTACATGTTCTATCAGTTAAAAGTAAATCTCCCAGAGGCTGGTGAAGTTTCTCAGGGTGAATGTGGATATAAACAGGCTGGAGGTGTAACAGCTACTGTCACCAAAGACCACAAAGAGAATTGGAGAGGAGGGGAAAATAATGTGATTAATTAGTATTTATTTGCAGTCTCTGAGAGGATGCCTTACCAAGTATTAACTGAAACATTTCCGCTGATTACCTAAAAGTATTTTTGGTCTATGTGAAAAAAAGAAAACAAACAAAAAAAAAACCCTGCCTAAATCTGGAAGAAGAAAAATTTAATTTGACTGATGGAAGCTCATATGTTGTCAAGAAAAAAACAAAACACCTGAGGACAATGCAAGAAGACCAGTTGTATGTTACTGCCTTCCTGGGGTTTGGGTCACTGTCCTGAAATGCTGGCAGTGCAGCTCTGCTTCAGATGAGTCAGAACTAGGTCCATCAAGCAACTTTATAGAATGTTCTCTTCCAGTTGGTCAAAGCTGGACTTTGCGCTTCCTACCTTTCTTAAAACTATCTCTTTTTCATTTTTCTTTTTTTTTCCTTCTTTTCTCTTTTACTTCTTTGTTTTGTCTCTGAAAGTTAAAAAAAAAAATAAAAAAAATGAACAAGACTTTATTTCCTAGTGAATAGAGATTGCATCTCTCCTCCCAGGGCTTGCTCAGGGTCAGTAACAACTTCTGCGAGAATGATTTATTGACTTTTCTGCTCTGACCAGAATTAAAACTGTCACCAAAGGGCCTGTAGTCCCCAGACACCAGCTTGGCCTTCTCAGTCAATCTGCCAGAAAGAGAGCTTTAGTTACATAGCAATTAAAAGACTTATTTCATGGTGAGTAACTAAAGGGAAGTGGAGGGCAGAGAGAGAAAGGTTAACATGCTGAGGCAGAAATAGTGCAAAGCACTAATTCTGTACTTATATATAGAAGTCTCTCCCCTCATCTCTCATTGTTGTTCATTTTCTACTTGTACTTTGAATATTTCTGTTTATTTATTGAACCAGCTTTGAGAACTTTGGAGGCTTTATGAGAAGGGTTAAGATTACTGGGGTTTACGTGCTACTTCATGATACCTTACTAGATTCATGAGGGATTAAGGCCTATGTGATCATGAACAATTTTATCATCCTTGTTTGTCTTCCATCTTTTTCCCATTCCAGCTGTGGATCTGTTAGCCAGTTTAATCCAAATTTGACCAGAAAGGTAACAGCCTCCACAGTGCAGGAGAGGGGCTTCATAAATGCTCTGCTGAGAAAAGAGCATCACAGGTATAACCTTTATTAGGCACCACAGCTGCACGTGAAAAAGCTCTGTTGCGAGAATTGTAGCCAAAAAAAAAATTTTAAATTCAAGTTTGCACGTCACTGGAAACCAACTGTCACACAAACCCATAGGAAAACTGACTTCATCATTACCTTTTCTCATGGTCCTGCTTGTTTTGCCATCAGCCTCATGTTTAACATCCCTGGAAAAGAGCTGTCCCTGTGGAAATTAGTGCAATGTCAATGTAAATATCAAAGGCATTTCATTAATACAACTCTTGTCATTGGAACCAAGCTCATGCATAATCAAAGCAGGAGGATTCTCTTTGTTTTGCCTTTATGGCAGTTTGGAGAACTGGTGTCTTCTCATGTACTGTGGTATGCCAGGGAGGAAACAATGCTTTTTGGATGGTTGGGTGAAACGATGTGCTTTTCTTACTGCTGTTGGTTTGTGGCTCTGTCACTTGCTGCCTGGTGTATCCCCTAACAAACTTGGGGCCTTCAGGTCTTATACCTGCCATTCTGGCAGCACTTGGTGACTTACACCAGGTCTATGGAGCTGGCACCGTGAATTTTACCTTGTCAATAGGATTTTATCAGGAAATTGTTCAGCAGAGCTGAGTATATCCCTTTCTTACTGACAGGGCAGCCAGTTTTTAATTGGATTTGTAGAAAGACACTTGCAGGCGTATTTTTTAACCACAGCTTCCTTTGCCAGCTGGCTTCCCATGATGAGGAATTGGTGTCAGAACTCAATACTACAGAAGCACTGTGGGGATTGAAATGTGATTCAAACCCTGTTTTGCTAGATTCAGTAAGTGCATGATGGATATTATAAAGAAAATAATGAACTTCATTGAATATGTTGATCACAAAGGGATTAAATAACATCTCTGACTTGCTGAGGAATTCTGTGACACAGCTGGGAGTTGAAATCCAGATTTCTGCATCTCAGTGCAGTGTTTTAATGACCAGATCCTGCAACTATTCTACCAGGGAAATGCTCAGCACTAGAGCATCTGTATTCCAAACTGGCTTTAGTATCACACATGGACTAGAAAGTAGATTTTTTTTTTTCCTTCACTAAATCCTCTTTAGCAAATAAAATTTTGGTGGCACTTAATGCCCAGAAGTATTTTTGAGATTTATAGCAAATAGTGAACTCAGTATGAATTCCTCCTACCTTAGTCTGCCAATGCATCTCAGTGTGTTCATTGCTGGAGCAAATAGGTGTCATGTCAGTGTTGAAAACTATTTTACCTGGGAGAATTTCATGGGAGGTGAGCAAAGACTCTTAGAGCCAATTGAAGAGAACCCATTTAATTCAATGTGCATACTAATAAATATTTGAAATATCTCCCATAAGCCTTTGGTTGATTGGTTGGTTGGTTTTTTAAGTGCACAACTTGAGATGGCCCAGAGTTCTTAGTGAAATGTCCATTTATTTCCCATTGATCAGATCACAGAAAGCAAAATATAAAAAAAGTTCATGGCAAAGTAGAAAGTTAGTGGCAGTATAAATTAGAAGCCTTAGATAAAAATGTTTTAAAATGTTGACTTTCAGTGTTGTCATTGAACCCAATTTGAAAACAAAAATCAGTAATTCTTCATTTTCAGGTTTGGACTAAAAGCTTGGTAGTAACCTTTCTGGAGATGAGGTAGAAGTGGTGTCGTTAAAACAGCCTGTGGGATGATGCAGGAGGTGGTTCTTATTCCAACTCACAAATAGCTGGATTTGCTGGGATGATATAGAAGACAGTGATTGGCCCAAAATTAAGTAGACTGTGGTTTTTGTTAATGCTTGTTTATTCATTTTCACAAAAGGTTGGCACGGGCCCTCAAATACGGATCTTCTCTAGGTCTTCATTGACAGACAGACAAGAAAAGACAGGACTGGGGGGAAAGAATCAGGAGGGAATTAAAAGATTGCTTCTGATCAAACCAGACTTAAACCCAAAACCAGAAGAGCTCTGCTTTGTACCTGTGAAAAATACTCTTTCCCTTGTTAGCACTTTTCTAGTTTCTGTAAACATAAATCTACCCAGCTTGTGATTTCTTTGTAGCTGCTGTCACTGCAGCTTCACCCTCGGGTAAGATGCAAGGCAAAGTCTCTCAAAGGGACCATACAACTGACTAGTAAAGCTGGTTGTACCATAAAGTTTCTTTTAAAATAAAGACCTTTCAAATTAGTCCTTGAAGTGGGTTATGATCTTCTTAAGTGATCTCTTAATGAAATATGTTTCCTATTATAGTTTTAGGGTTTCATCCATACTCATCAGATTTTAATTCATTGGCAATACAGTTTTGACTTCTTTGAAGAGTGGCTGTGACCTTTAGTGAATTTTCTGCTTTTATGCAACTCGTGGTTCTCTGAATTAATGATGACAGAAGAAAGCCAGGTCTTTAATTTGTTATAAATTTTACTCTGAAATGATGCCTGTCAGTGATAATCGTACAATGTAAAGGAGTGTTGGCAGCAAACGATAAGAAATGTCAAGGAAAGGGCGGAAGTGGGGAAGGGATTTTTACATACTGGTATCGTGCTATGTCCTCTTTTTGATAAGCTGTAATGACAGTGGCTGTCTAAGCTGTCAGGGTACTGAAGGGCCCTTCTTGAGACATATCTCTCCTTTATCGACAGGCAGGGAAGTATCTACATGCACCTATACGCCTGTATGTGGGGGCATAGAGTCTCATTCCTTTTATTCTGGATCAGAAGAAAAGATTAAATGCTAAGTGAAATTCTGATTCTCATTTGTAATTAATGTATTTCCATAAAGTCTTTGGTGCTGTGTGCATAGTAATTTCTCCTGCACCTGTGGTGTAATATTAGGGAGCTCATGTAATTATAGATAACTTAATGGATATCTGTTTTGTATATATTATGCAAATAGATATCTGTTTTAACCTACAGCTGTGATATATAAGGATCATTCATTTAGGCTGGAAAAGATCTCTAAGATCATCGAGTCCAAGCATTAACCTGATACTGCCAAGTCCACCATTAAACCATGTCCCTAAGTGACACATCTGGACATCTTTTAAATGTCTTCAGGGATGGTGGTCAGCCTGCTCCAGGGCTTGAAATTTTTGCTAATATCCAAGCCAGGCCTGCCCTGGCACAACTTGAGGCCATTTTGTCCTGTCCTATTGCTTGTGGTATTCCAAGGAATTTTAGTTAACTGTCAGGCTTTCTGAGAAAGGGATGAAAAGAACCTTTGCTTTCAATGTCTTTGCAGAATTGCTGCTGTAGAATGTTCCAAATGCAGATGCTGTGAGGTTTCTTATGACTTCTAGGAGTGTTAGATATTTTAGCATGGAAAAATGCTGTCTTCTTGTTAGGTCCCGGCTTCATGAGATACTCGTTAATTAATTAAGATATTGCAATACAATCAAATACTCACAATGTGATTGTATTTGGGAAGGGGCTTTTAGGCAAAATGAGATAAATGAGGGATGGAATTGTTGTCAAAACCTTGATTTCTTTGATTGGGTGGATTTGCCGGTTGCCTATCTCCATGCCCTGCCTTCTAGTGGGTCTGTGTCCTTTGCTTTTTTTTTTTTTTTGAGAATAGTACTGAAATGTTCCCTGCTGACCTAACTCCATGAAAATGAGAGAATTTGCAGACACTCTTAGGTCCTTTAAGTAATGTCAGTGAAATGATCTTGCTAATCTTGAGCTTAAACTTGCAGTCACTGTATGAGTTTAACTTCCAGTTGTGCCAGCACAACTTTTGCCAGAGCAAACGAAGTGAGGAACACCTAAGCAGCACATGAGTAGAGATTGTGGAACGTGAGATGAAAGCATCTGGCCTGTGGGGAGAAATACCACTTTAATTTTAAAAGCAACTACAAGGAAAGAAGCAAATGGAACACAAAGCTATTCTGTTTTCCCATTCTGATGACTCCAGTGGTGTACAATTATTGGGGTTTTTTTAATGTTTCATCAGAAATATACCTGATATGATGGATTATCCACTCTTCCTGCAGGTTGAGACACATGAACAGATGTAAAAGAGCAGTTTGGCAACATCAGCATTCAGGTTCACTGGTACAAACCCCTCTGAAGCATTCAGCTCGATGGCTGATTAATGATTTAATTTCCAGCACCTTGTATGAATAGGTTCAATTTTTTTTCAGTGACTGCTGTGGCCTTTCCGTTGCATTCTGGAGCCCCAGCCAGAAAACTGCCATGAAGGAAACATAGAAGCAAAAGTGTAGTATCATGCTGCTGGTCTGGGATGCAAAAGTAGCATCTGAAGCTCTTCAATTACCATGTAGTTCTTAGAAAAGCTGGAAATGTTGACTCTTAATGTTTTGGAAATATATCCCCTAAATCAACACTCTGTTAATTTTGCTGTTTGATGGATACTGTAATGGCATTCCAGAGTATATTTTTAATGGGAATTTTTCTGTCTGCTTCCCTTCCCTCACTCCTATTTTTTTTCCCAGTGCTGTGACATAACAGTTTTGATGAAGAGCCTGTGGGACTGGATGGCAAGACTTACAGACTAGAATGTGTGAGAGATGATGATGTAGCTAAAACCTGTGTGATCAAAGATACTTGTTGTGTTTATCATGGTGGTTTGCCATATCCTCTGAGATGCACACTTACTATGTAGCACCAGAGAATGACTTCAACTCTTCTAATCCAGAGGTAATACAAATGCTGGGAATCATGATGAGGCTATTATGTGACTTAACAGTTTAAGTCATACTGATTAATCTGTCATTTATTTTGTTATTAGAAACAGGATTTCATTCTGTGATGATTTCCCTGAACATTTCTTTATCTTTTTGAACTGTCATTTGGTCAGCTGCCCTCCAGGGTAGAATCAGTCAGTGCTGAGTGCAATCTTTAGCAGCAGTGACCTGGAGGGCACAGGGAATGAAGAGAGTTCCTCCTCATCTGCTTTTCTGTAAGGTAAGGCTGGACTGGCAAAGCAAGGACTCCTGCTGCTCATTCCGTAGCCTAGCCAGCCATCTTCTGCCTGCTGAAACACAAACAGATGCTGTACATCCAGGGTTCTCATTCTCCTGCTGCTGCTTAACAATGCAGCATGCTATCCAAAAGCTTGGAGAAGCCTTTAGGGCCCCTTCACTCAGCCCTCCTTCCTGCCTTTACATGACCTGCATATGCAGAGGTACAGATCCCTACATTAGACATGCAAAAGGTTGCTAGCCATTAGGAGTGGGAGGTGTGTTTAAGGACATAACTGTTGCTTTGCTGCTTAGTTCAGTGTGTAGTTACATCCCAAATTTGCAGTCCAGAGACTTGGCTGGAGTGCATTTTACTTTCCATTTTATGCAGCAGTTCATATCTGATAAAACTAAATAATACAAGTGTTTCTTGGCACTGCAGAAACTGGTGGAGCTTTGTGGTTTCTGACCTTGCTTCTGCCACTGATGTAGTGCTGTGAAAAAGGAACGGGTGCCTCGAGTCCTGCAAGCACAGTGGTCTAGAAGGAGTTTTTAAAAACAAAGCTCTAAACCAATGCTGACATAAGTACATAATTTTAGAGGGGCTAACTAAAGTGGGGTTAGCAAGAAGCTGCTGTTAAAGCTGAATGCATCAGATTAAAAAGGTGTTTGGTGAGCTAAGGACATGTACTGGAGAGGATGAGTCAAAACAGATCACCTGTCATTTGGAGTGCAGCTTGTGAGTCCTAGAGATGACATTTTTATTGAAATGTAACTTGAATCCTGTCTCTCTTAAGACTTCACTCAAAGATCCTTGATTTGGTTCTAGAATTTTGGTTTATGTTTGAGGGCATGCCGGACGCCTTATTGATCACATATTTAGTACCAGGACACAGCTTTTGAGGGGCAGTATCAAAAGTGGAAGCTTTGGAAGGCCAAGTGAACAACTTTTAACCATGAACTTTTGTGTCCCTTGCTGCCAGAAACCTTCAGATGGTATTACTCTTGTGGTATGTGGCAACTGTACTGAGACCTAAAGGTTTAATCCTTAGACTTGTGAAGTCAGTGGCCCAGCTCTCAGGGGCATCAGTGATGTAGGATGAGGGCCTGAAATGGCAATTCCATGCCTTACTGGAGGTGTCATCATGGCAGCCTCTGCTACTGGGCAAAACTGAGCATCCTCAACTTACATTGTAGTTGCTGAATAAAAAAAGCAGAACTGTTTTTCTGTTTTGTATTAGATTTGTATTTTTTGTCAGTATTGTACTCTTGTAGTTTGGAAAAGTAACACTTCAGTTCCTTTTAATAATGGAAAATGTCTATCTGAATCCATGACTTAGATTTCATTTAACAAACAGTTCCTTCTTCCTCCACCTTCTTCCTTGTTTTGTTGTCACACATGATACCAGGGTAAGGATGAAGAAGAAATGGTAAGCTATTGAGTAGTCAGCCTGGGGCAGGTTAATGAATTAAAATGAATGTGGATAAAAAAAGTTACACCAACACTTTCTACATTATTAAAATAACAGGTTTTATTAGGCTGAAAATGTCTACACTGGTGTTTGTATAAGTAACTGTGCTCAAGAGAGATCAGTGGCTGCTTCTGTGTTCCCATATTCTGTTCATTAACTCATTGTAGCTTAACGTGGTTTTTGTTACAGTGCTGGGTGCAGTATTTTCATAAAGCCTATGAGGGAAAAGGGACGAGCCCAAACACTCAGAGAAAGTCTCCTTAACACTCAGCTAATGCAGCCATAGCAGGATGAGAAAGGAGAGTGTTTGCAGCCTCTTTTGCAGTTTATGACATAAATTGTTAAAGCAACAAGATTTTCTTGCTCTCTGTCTGATGGATAGGCCAGATAAATTAGAGAGATAATAGCTCATTGTTTCCTGCTCTTTGAATAGCATTTCTCTATTGTCTTAAAGCCTCAGTGGAGTGAACTTCACAGAGTGGGCTTTGTTGAAACAAAAGCACTTGTGCCCCATGTCACCAAGAGAGCTGCAGTGGAAATGCTAATTTGATAGAACTGAAAAGTGTTTGAGGTGGAGCCAGTGGGCTAAATACGAGATCCTCACCCTCAGCTATTTGCAGTCTTTGGTTTTCTGTCCTGGGTGAACAGCCTGTTTCACAGAAACCTCAATTTTTGTGCCTTGTCATTTCACCAATTGCATCATGCAGTCAGATTTCAAATGCCTTAAGAGTAACCATAGTAACTGCAGGTCATTTAAATAAACTGAAAGAAAAGGAATTCCCTCCCTCATAAAACCCTTCAGTCAAAGGTACAGCAAGATTCAGATTCTCCTCTGCTGCACACTGGCACTGCTCCACTGGATTTTATGGTTCTGTGGATTTGCACAGGTTGATCTGCTTCTAAAAGTATCTGCAGAGCAAATCAGCATAAGTGGGTGTAGCTTCCCCAGGAAGACAGAGCAGTGACTGCTGGCACCGGGATAGATTTGTGTCTTTGTGTATGTGGCTGCCTGTCTGCTCAGGCGAGTGCGGATGCAGCCGCTCATTCCCTTCCCCACTCCTGAAAAATGTCACGTTTGTGGCTGACACAGAACCTCTATTGCTCTTGTGCTCTTACTTATAGAGCGATGTCAAAGCCTCCAGTTTTAGTTTGACAGTGTTTCTGTAGTCAGTATAGGATGGGCTACAAATTTAATCTTTGATGTTCTGAACCAGAATTTTAATGCAGTTGGGTAGGCCCAATTCCAAGTGCAACATGCTACACTTGGCAATATCATGGTGTCATCCATGCAAGAACGCAAGGAGTAAGCCAGGTTTGAGTGTCTTTTTGTTGTGACAATGAGAAAAATCCAAATTTCCCTTTCACTCCTAACCTGAATTTATGCTTACCTATAGCTCGTACATTTTGCCTGTTCCCTTTGTTTCCTAAACTGAAAATCAGGATGCTGCATTGCTAGGGAGACCCTGAATGTGTTATTGAGAAGATTTATCCATCCGCTCACTGGTTCATGGAATAATTCCCCCAGATTCATGCTTACATTGATTTCAGTGATAGATGGTGCTGGTGATTCTAAATGTCAGTGCTTCTTACATCTCAGGATCTCTTCATTTTTCCTCCAACTTTATAATGCAAGAGGATAAACACATTTAATTTAGATTAATCTTTAATTGTTAACTTCTCTAAAAAAAAAAGAAGGACTAAGCTAGGTAACTAATTCAAGTGAGCAATTGTTCCTGACTCCTAAGCTGAATGTGCTAATGAAGTAGTTATGAACTGACTGGAGATTCTGGTGTCTGAGCTGCTTATTAAGGAAACTGTTCTATCTGCAAAAACAGTTTAATTGTCTTGTTGGGCATATCAGTGACAATTAAAAACCAGGCAAAAATTTGAGTCTATTTATAGATTTAATAGCAAAGAATATCTTCCAACATCTTTCATGCAGGGCTAGTATTTAAAATCTTGGTGATTTTAAGTTATTAGACTTCCAAAAACCAATTTGCTATTAAGGAGTGATTAAGAAACTGATTTCAGTACTGGCTATTAGAAGCTTATCACTTGGCCTTACAGCATTAGCATTCTCTGTTCTTTGAAGACATTCAGGCAATTTTTGAGGGGCTCATGCTTAAAGCTTGTTACAATAACCATACTGCAATACAGGCATTCTCATTCTTGTTGGGCTAACCTGGAGACTAGTTGGATGTTGACTGAATTGTTCATTAATCTCTTTCCTTTGAATTTGGTCACTACCAAAACAGTATGCATTTTTGGTTTTCATCATTCTTTCTCAAAATTCTTCTTGAGAATGATTCTTGAAACCCCTTCCATAATCACACTTATTTTCAGATATTTTTCCTGCCCTATGTTCCTCTAGTTGGGCAGACTTCTCCAACTAACTCTTTCCTAGGGGGCTGTCATTGACTTTGGTACAACTGCAGAGATCAATAGTCTCTGTGGCAGTGTGCTGAACAGGCAAGTTTCACAGTCATCCCAGGAAGAAGGGTGTAAAGCTCCCTGACCTTGTGGAGATGGAGAAGGAAGGGAAGGTGACATTTATACCTCTTGGCGAGGAAGTGAGGATAAAAAGGAAATCTAATATATCTTTGGGACATCACCAGTTATAGAAACTGTGAATTGGGGTCTCATTTTTCATGTGTTAAATAATATTGTTGTCTTTCTAGCTGTGCAGAAGTAGTGTTTTCTTTCCCCTTGCCACTTCAAAAGTTTGCTCAGTTTGTGATCAAGTTCTCTTTTTAGGTTCACTGTTGTTCCATACATTAGAATTTTTAATCAACTTTTGGTCCATAACCCACTTGGAAAAAAAATTATTTCTTCAGTTTCAAATTTTCAATTGTGAAATATTACCAGCAGCACCTATTGAAATCAATCCTTTTGCATTTTATTCTCTGTTTTATAACAAGATAGAGATTAAATAATGCATCCTTTAATAGGGTACTTAAATCTAATGATTCAGTGCTGCCACCTCTGCTCCCCCCCACTCCCAGATTAACATCAATATTATCTAAAATGTCTCAGATTCAATGGTCTGACTTAATCTAGAGAAAAAACAAAAGAAAATACCAGATGAGAGCTTGGGTAAACTTCCTGGAGTCTACAAATGCTGATCCACAGCCATTGCTCTCAACGGATAATCATTTACTGACTTCCGTGATCTTTGGAGTGGGCAGAGATAAGGTAGCAAAGTGCAGTGCAGTTTGGTGGTGGTGGGAGTCTGGAGTTAGTTATAGCCCAGACTGTTGTATAAGCAGTGGAGAGTTTAGGGGTTAAGAACTGTTTTGAGAAGTAGAGAGAAAGTAACATTTCCTCTGCTGTATTTCATATATATCTGATAGGATTGTGACAGTTTTAGAGCTGAGGTGATCTGAAGTATTTCATTCAACATTTAGAGAATCTGAATCCATCTCCAGTCTCTTCCTTCGGAAATGTGGCTTGTATTTCTGACTAAGGTCTGCAAGCAAGTACTACTGCTCTGGGCTACAGGAGGCTGACCAGTTGTTGAGCCAAAACATTACATGTAGAGCATCTTGAAGAAGAAAATATTTGTACAATGGGCAGCAATATAGATACACCATGCACGTTGTGATGGAGAAATAAACCCACACGTTTACACTTCCAGTCTGATTTTTTTGAGGCAGTGATTTACAGCCCTATTACCTCTTGGCAATCCAAGGTCTGGAGAATAATATCCAGCCATCTGCTTGTGCCCCTGTAGGGCAGTTTGTAGCTGTGATGCTGCCTTGCAAATACATCATTGCAACTCACATGCTGAAAATCTTGTTGCATGTCTTGGATCCTTTTTTTTGTGTTTGCCTGCAGGATGGTGGCAGATGTGCCGGATACACATGTGAGTTTTGTGCGATTGACTATGCTGTAAATAGTTGAAATGATGATCTGTGATGTTTTTTGCTTTTTTCTTGTTGCATGGCCGAGAAAATGGGGAAGGACCCTTTGAGGAAAGGCTGGCATGCAATAGAAACAAGATTAAATGATTTTTAGAGAAGATAAATGCCACTTCTCATAAATAGTTTCTGAGCTAATTGCCTTGCTAATTCTTCTCTTGATATCATATTTCTCTCTTACTGGCATTGTATTTGGATACTACATAAACTAATTGAGGACCTACCTGACTTTAGTCTGAGTTCTTTACTATGAATACTATGCATACTACTCCACAGCAAATCTAAGTTCAGATATGCCCTGCCACTGAAAGTCCCTCTACTTTGGTTTTTTTCCTCCTCTCTTTCCTGGCAAATCTGTGAGGACTGATGCTGTTCTTCAGAAAAGAAGACAGATAGCATTGAATGTTGATGGCATGCAGGGTTGCTGATCAAGTTTCTGTTCCTACCACACTTCCACAAACTGGTGAGATCTGTTATCTCTGGGATTAAGTTTTGCCATGCTTGCTCTGTGCCAAGGAGCATGGTACTGTGAAAAACCTGAGAAACAGCCTTTTCAGAGCCTGTGTGGTTATTGAGGTAGGTGCAGTTACAAGTGGTATTGCTGCATTTCTGAACTGGAGAGCACTGCTGGCATTGCTGATGACTTCTTTTTTTTGTTTGTTTTAAGATATGTGTCATTACTCCTCTTGGCTCCAGGCTGTAGAGAGTAGGTTCAATGGGAATAACACTCAGGAGGTGACTGGGGTCAGCAGTGCTATAGGTAATAAAAGTGAGAAGTGGGCAGATGATATAAACGCCTGTTTTCTGGTCATTAATGTGATATATCATGTAATCTAGCTGCTTTTAATTATTCATTATGTTGGAAGGGTTTACAGTAACAGACAAAAAGCCAGCATCCTGGAGCATAGATTGAGAAGCCATTCTGAACTGCGGAGTGTGCAGGAATTAGCTCTTTATTTTGCATCCTTGTGTTTCTCCACATAATGAAGATTTGGTTCGTAATGTCCCAAAAGTGTCTTGTGTTACTGTCATTACTCATTCATAACCAACTCTATAAATGAATACCTGGCAAGGAGAATACTCCTTGAAGGGCTGTGGACAAAAGCATGAAATTTCTTTGGGGTGATTCTTGTTATGCCTTATTTATGCCTAAAATTACTTAAAAAAATATTCTGTTGAAAGTGGGAGAGAGTTGCAGTAGTAATAACTGCATCTATTCAAGGTTGATGTGTGGATCACTTTTAGAAAGGTCGTTCTAGTTTTAGGGGTAGTTTCCCATATGTATATATACTCTACTATTTATACAGTATATGATCTACTATTTATGCTTCTAACACTGGAATGTGCTTTTCCTGTTTGCATCATACGTACAGTCGTACATACAAAGTGAAACTGGATTCCCGTATGTGGGTTGTTTTTTACTTGACAGGAAGGTCTGAATTCAGATGGCTTCTGTTTCAGATGTAGACGCTGTGCTTATGGCAGAGGTGTGGTACGTTTGAAAAGGTTATGCCAGCAGAGTTTCACTTAGACTTGGGTGATGAAGAAAACTCTGGATATTGATGAGGTTTACCAAAACTTGGTTTTTTGCAAAGTTTTCAGGCTAGATCTGCCAGGCTAAACTGTTCAGTTTTGGATACTGAATTCAGTGGATCTTATTCTCAGTCAGAAAACTACTCTGATCTCATTGTCTTGTTCTATAAATGTGTCAGTAAAGATATGGACACAGTTTATTGAATAAATAAGGAAGGAATGACTTCCATGGAATCCATGTGTTTTCGGGTATGCAGATGCTAGATAGGAAAATGGGGATAATGATGAAATGAGGCCCGGCAGAGACTTGGAACAGACCCTCGTGAGGCCTTGCAACAACGACAGCCAGCCCAGCTTCCCAAACCTGCTTCTGTAAAGAGGTTGAATGTAGAAACCATGCAGGATTTCAGCTGCCTGTGTGGAATCGGTGCCAGTGGGATGGCTATTCCTGCTGGGAGGCACTGTCTTCCTGCAGAGCTGCCCCACAGCCCTATGGGGTGTGTTACTCCGGTGGTGAGCTTGAAGAGAGGCAAGCAGTTGGATGCAGCTCAGGATCATGCCCCACATCTGTGTGCTTGCCTTGGCACACACAGCCACATGCTGACCATAATCCTGTATTAGTGGCATTGCCAACCATTCCTCACAGCAGCAGACACTGATGTCACAACTGGGAGATTATTTTCTCTTAGGAGATCTGGCAGGAGAGGGAAGGCCAGATTAATGGGGCAGGTAGATGAGGAGAGGGGAAATTATTTATTAAAGCCTAAGCCTTTATCTAAATCCTTCTGGCTCTTTCACAGAAGAGTTTCAACAAACTCAGACAAGATGCTCATATAAAATTGTGTTTTACTTATTTTTGCAAGTCTGGTCATGGAATTTATCTGTATATGTCTACTGATTTCACTTTCACCTCCTCCCCAAACAGACTTGTTCTTCTGGACTTCTGTACTAGAACAGGTTTTCTTCCATGGATTCAAGGGATTCCTTGTTTTGTTTATTCAGTGTAGACACAAATGCTCTATTTGAGGGCCAGGTTGTGAGGAATATGTAGGAATCAGTCCATGTTTGGGTGGGCTGGAGGAGCAAGCTACAAGATCTTTTCCAAAGGAACTGTGTATTCCAAGTTAACATCAGAACAGCTGCATTGAGATGCATTGCTATTTGCTGGGGACATGCTGTCCATTGATACAGAACAGTATTGTAACTATAAAGATTATTAATTTTTACGTAGCTTTATATTTATTTATATATGTATGCATGTATCTCCCTTCAAAATCCTATCTTATTCCCAGTCCAGTCATTTGATCTGATCAATACTTCCTCAAATGTTGCAGGTCAGGAAAGATGTATTGTACATGTCACTCTCCAGAAGTTAAATCTGAGCTCATGGCCTCTGTCACATATCTGCAGAACCTCTCTGGATAACTCTGCTTCTTCACCAGTGCAATTGAGAAAAGGATTTGACTACACGTAGGATTTTTGGGGTTCCTGAGGGAGTAAGGCATCTGTTCTTTTTGAAGGGCAATGGCCATAGGGTGCTTAATTTTCTTAAACTGATTTGAAAAATCCAGACCCAGTGTGAATATTAACATTTGAGCAGGAAATAAGGGTGAATTTGTAATCCTCAGTAAAGAGATTTGACTCAAAACTCAACAAAAGAGAAAAAAAAAAGAGATAACATACTTCAATTACCAATTAGTAAAGTTTTGTGGCCTTTGTTGAAGCTGCAAAGGTTTATACCATCAGTCATTTGTTGTAGTAAGTTTAGTTTTAAAACTGAAGTATAGCCCCCATGGAGGCTCTTCAGAAATTAAGGTAAGATCAAGGAGAGGGGAATATAAAGGGAGAAGGAGAAAAAAAAGAAAGGATGTATTGGTATTTTTCAGACATTAGAATTAACTCTCATGGTCTGGGCTAGGAAAAAAAATAAAAAGGAAAACACTACAAAGCTTTGAAATTTTTTTCAATATAGTATGTGAGGTCCCAAAAACTGATCTCCAGGTCTGGAGGTTTTTTTTAATTTTAGAAAACGCATTGGTCTGGTCTTGCAACTGTAATGCAAAACTACAATTAGTTTACTGCACACCCATGTCCCACCTCTGGTGTTTTTGGCTTTCTGCTCATCACTCAGTGTGATGTTGTGCTGCTGGTCTTCTGTTAAAACAGTTTGTATTGCTTGGGTTTGCCTCATGGTTTCGTTTCTGTTACTGATTTTTATTTTTTTTGTTCCTGTGGATTAGCAGAATGCAAGTTTGGGATTTTCATCTGAAATGTACATTGTTCATCTAGACTTTTTGAATATCATTGTGTTTTCAGACAGGTCAAAGCCTGCTCCTTAATTTTAGATAGTTATCCATCACCCCTGGGCCAGCACTGCTTCCAGATCGATTGCGTGGGAGTAGCCAGCCAGCCATGGCTGTGTAGAGTGATCATTGGGATAGATATGCTACTTAATTATACAAGTATTAACTTACATGGCTAAATCAGCAACTTGTTAATCAGTTTGACCATGTGATTTTAATACCTAGATTTCTTCTTTTTTAAATTTTCTCACTGGCATTTGTTTTAGTTGCTTGCTGACTGGTTTCAAATTATGGATGTTTTCATGAATTTTTATTAGAATTTGTTCTTGCTTTTTAATGTTATTTCTTGCATGTGCTTTACAAATGCACATTAGGCTATTCAGTTTTACTGGAATGGGGCTGTGTAGACAAAGCAAAGACAAACACATGTTCACCAACAGCTTTTAGCAGAAACATGTTCACAAAATTTATTCCCCTGCACATGGGAACGAAAAAAAGACTCCTTGCGTCTGATTCACTCATGCCTGACAAAGCAAAATAGATCACATCCCAGATTTAGAATGTCAAATCCCAGGAAAACAAAAGTAATGAGAAAAACACTGAATAGGCAATGAGCTTGTAAAAATGCAGACAAAAAGTGTGGACTTGGTGCAAGGTCTTAGCTGCTGCGAGTTGTTCCGTCAGGTCTGCTCGCGAGCGGCGAGTGCTGCATGCCTGGTGGATTAGGGGGCTTAAGAGGCTCCAGTCTCTCTGGAGGTCTCTTATCTCACGCAGGCAGCTCTCAGTCTGCTTTGTGTACCTGCATGAAACTCATCTGCTCTAATGGTGTGACCACAGTGAAAAGGGTGCCAGTGGAGCAGGAGACTACACAGCTGAAAGGGGGAAAATGGAAAACAAGCCAGAAAATGAGAATTGAGGACCAAGCAGGATAGAGGGGATAGTTGCATCCTGCGGTTTGCAGTTTGCCTGCGTAGCCCTTGAAGCCATAGGGAGCTACATTGCTTTGCATATCCCCGTGTTACACTACATCTGCAGAGCTGTAGGGGCAGCAGTGGGAAACCCTGCATTGCTCCTGTTCTGTGAGGAAATCGTGCCTTCGAACCGTTAGCGGTTTTGACCTATTTTTTTGGATATTTATTTCCTTGAAACCATTAAATGACTCTGAAATAAAACCATTTTGACTTCTCCAAGCTGTGAGCGTTGAACAGGTTAAAAAGGGAAACAAGCTAAAAGCTCTATT
Source organism: Aleadryas rufinucha (assembly GCA_013397815.1). Taxonomy (NCBI): domain Eukaryota; kingdom Metazoa; phylum Chordata; class Aves; order Passeriformes; genus Aleadryas; species Aleadryas rufinucha. The sequence continues at coordinate 223,603 of VZTH01018634.1, forward strand.
TCCTTTGCCTGAAAATCCACTGATGCAGGATGAAATTAAAGGCTATAAATAGCTCCTGTCCCTTCAACTTCATCATGCAAGCTTCGGCTGTGCGCAAGGATTAGAAGAAGACAGAATGGATTTCTGTGTGGCGTCAACAAGAGTCAAGGATTATGCCCACTGTGCACATTGTATTGTTCATTTCTCGTGGGCCCTTGCAGGGAAATTAAATCCCTTCTGATGCTCAAGGTGCAGGAAGCAGAGTCGGCTTTGAGCAGGACGCGTGCATTGCAAAGCAATTTTACACAGTAGCACTTAGCTTCCTGTGGGTCTGCTGCGTCAAGCCCTGGCTTCGTTTCGTACAGACAACCCAGCACAGATCATAGCAGCAGGGGCTGGGGCTTTCCACGCTTTGAGCTGGAGCTGGTATCAGTGAGGTGTATTGCTGCTGAACACATTTTGAAAATAGGTTGGTTGTATGTTTGTTTGTCAGGTTGCCCCTTCTTCACTCTGTTGCCTTCTCCAGTGCAAATCCTGTGTTGCCGAGCATTGCTCTGTAGTGCCAGAAGGCTTTCACAGTGTCAACTGCAAACAGACCCTTGTGATAGGTGTAAGCTCTTGAAGACAGGATGCCAGATCTTTCCTTAGAGGAGCACTCAAGGTTGCCATGACCTTAGCAGCTTGAAAAGTTATTTTATCTCTTCTCTCCTCGCCACTTGTCTTTTCCACCCATACATTGTGTGTGTCATTAGAAGACGTTGTTTCAGGAAGGAGCATTATAGTGAATTCCTCTTTATTATTTACAAAAAATAGAAGCATAGAGCAACAGTATTTGTCCAAAAGGTGACCAGATAAGTAAACAAGCAAACAGCTCCTTTTTGAAGCAGTTTATAAAACTTTTGCTTTTTCATATTCCTGTCCTGTGAGATGCAGAAGCCCACTTGCTTGCAACTCCTGTATATTTAGATGAGGTTTGATAGCGCAAAGCAACTTTCAGAGTTTGATCCTCAGCTTTATATGTATTTAGAGCTCTATAATTACAAGTACTATTAATATCTCTGGTTTATTTATGGTAATTTCAGAAGGGCAAGAGAGGAGTAACTTCAGACTGATGTTTTATTGCTTTATAGCTGATGTCTGAACATTTAAGTAAGAAAACAGTGGTAGTATTTGTTGTTAGCTGATAAAAGGATTTTATGTACATGCTGGTTTTTTCACATCCTAAAGATATCTTGGGACTGCTAGGATTGCAGCTTTGTTGTGGCAACACTGTAATTCTTTCACTAAAATCTCCATGAGTCAGCATTAATGGCAGTGTGAGAACTTGCTCCAGTACTCAAATCTCCCCCAAAAACCTCCCTAAGAAGAAAAATGGTTGAGGATGTAGAACTTGCAGTAGTCGTAAACAGCAGGCAAAATCTTTTCTTTAGATTGAATAAAGCAATTTTGTTGTTCATTCTTATGGATACATGTAGTATTAGAGTGTGCATTTTAATTTCCTATTTCTAACAAGAAGAAAGGTTGGTCCTTTTTCCTGACCTTGTAGTCATGTTGACCCCATCTCCCAATTGGTGGAAACCATATTTCAGTCTCCTCCTGTAGTACTGAGAAGAAATCCATCCTCTGGGAATTCAGTAGGTATAAGGAAAATGCTATCCTTTCCTATACTCTGAAACCTAAGCAGATGTGTACTAACCATTGGGCTGTGAACCTACCACTTTTGCAGAAATGTGATATTTATGTTTTCCAGTGGAAAAAATTAGCTCACTGTGATGTTGGGACTTCCTTTAGGGGGTCAGTGGATGTGAGTCTGATTAGGAAAGGATTCACTGACAGGTACATGTCAAGGTTGTGCTGTCAAATCCCAAAGGCTGCTTCTTTTTTCTTTAGGCACATTCTTCATAGGTGTCCAGTTGTAAGTGTGTATCAGTAATTGCCTTTAAAACATTAAAATCAAGAACAAATAGGGAAACAAGGAATGCAGAATTAAGATTGCCTGTCTTAGAAGAGCTGGAAAAGCCACTCATATCTGCCTTGAATTAGAAGTGATAAAACTTAGAAGCTTTTGCTACTTTGTTCATTTGTTCACTTGCAATGTCATCAGAGACCAATAAAACAAAAAAAATCCTTGATTTGGGCTCCCTAGTTACTATGAAGAAGTTGGAAAGGCTGCTAGATGCAGATATTCCTTACAGCTGGGCTGTGTTCTCTCTTCTGTCCCCCTGGAAAAATGGAAGCTTACTAGGGTCCTGCTGACCTGTTCTCCCTCAGGAACCTTCTCATTGCCGTGCAGAGTAACCAAAATAGCATTTTGGCTTAATGGCTCCAGCACTTGGAGAAACATGTGCTTGCCCCACTGAGGCAGAGACTCCAGTGGTGCAGATTCAAGTCTCATTTGGCTCTGTCCAGGATGGCCACTATTAAAGAGCTCTTTGCCAGCGATGTGAAAGCCTTTACTGGTGCAAACTTGCCTGCACTTTGTACTTCAGATGTTCTAGTGATTGGACACCTTTGTGAATATTTTTGTTGTAATCTATATATTGATTCCTCTTCCCTGTGAGTGAACATTTTATCTCTGTGCTCTGTGGCAAAGGAAAGTTTATTTCTCCTCTCTGAAAGTTACGGCAAATGTCCTAAGGGTGACATGTAGTGTACTGGCTGCAACAGAAAAACAAGAACTGTGTTTTCAGATGTAGACAGGAGGAAAGGTAGGAGGGCTGGAGTGATTTATTCCATTATTTCTGAATTCTACCTGTTTCATCTTTCCAAATAATGTAATGCTGTAAACTGGGAGTCCTAATGGAATAAAGCAGTAAGTGCTGTAGCCAGAGGCACATAAGAATATCAATTAAACATACACTTGAAAACATCCATTGGGAAAGTAAGATTTAGTAGCTGTCATTGCAGCATGTTAACCTCCTTTAGCCCTCCTTGTCCTCACCTCTTTTCCAGGCTTCTCTTCCAAGCTCCAGCTCTTCACTCCATGAACTATATTAGAATGGCAGTTCTCCAAAAAAGCCCCTCAAGGACTTGCTATTTGGGGCCTAATTCTGCATCAGTCTAGAAATTAGCTAGTCCATACTTCAGCTGGTTCAGACCACTACCACCACATTGACTTCAGGGAATGGGAACAGACTCCAATCCTTTAAACTGTTTTACTACCAGGAGATAAGGGGGTGACTGCAGGCGTGACTGCTCCTCATGGGGTGGGTGCCCAGTGGTGAGGGCACTGTGGGGCTGAGAGCTCATTGTGCATCAGCCCATTCTGTGTATCTCTGATGTCAGGATGTGTTCCTGAACAGACAGATGGTATCACCCACCAGGGGATTATCAGGTCCTCCCCTGTGGAAGCAAAAATCTACACTCAGCACTTTCTGAGAAGAGGGAGAAAGCATTACAGCCAAACTCCTGAAGGGAGTAGCCAGCTGCTGCCTTGCCATTTTTGACCCTAACCTTGACATAACTCTTGGTGAAACAAATAGTGAAAAATGGCATCACTTCTCCCCAGTGAAGCCTTACAATATGTAGGATGTGGGCAATGGAGTCGGAACCATTACTATTCCTAGATATCCATCCAGTCAGACGAGCAGATGGAGAAGCACAAACTGTTCTCGGAGAGAGTAGGAAATATGGACCAATGCCTATAGCTCGATTTCTATGCCAAATACCAGTATGAAATCAGCAAGAGTAGGGGTCCCAGTAGGCAAAACCACCAAATTATGCTCAGTAAAACATCTAATAGGGGACAAGACCTAAGATACATTGGCTTACAATATAATTATATAAAGTTTGTAATCTGAAAACTCTCCCTTGCTTCTTGATAAACAAGGAAGTCTTAATCTGAGGGCTGTGCAATTTTGACACATGCCTAGTTTGTAGAATCTATAATCAGGACACTCTCATGACCAGAAAGACCTGACAAATCCTGCAGTGCACCAGCCTGTACATCTTGCATGTTTGTGAATTGAAAATGAGAGCAGGAGAACAGTGCTGTTGCTTGTATGTGAAGCTGTTACACAGCTTGTTATTAGCTGTGTAAGGAGATGGTAGATTTAATGTGAGGAGATGACAGGCTAAAGACACGAGTTGAGGCAGCACAGATACACAAGCAACCTCAGTGTTTGCACTTACTGCAGTTAGAAGTCTTTGCTAGTCTGCTTGTGTTTTGAGATGCTTGTTAAGAGAACAGAGAAGGGGCAAGAACCAAGTGTGTGATAACAAGCTGTACTGTTAACAAGCTGTGCTCTACAAGATGTAATGGAAGAAAAGGGAGTGAGGAAAGGAGATAAAAGACGCAGAATAAGCTGAGGTTTTACATGAAGCCATGGATTGACTATTGCAGACATCAGGTATTTGTGAAACAGTAGTTATTGCATGGCTTGAATGAGATGTAATTGAGGAAGAATAACCAATCTAGATGGCTGAAGATACAGCTGGAGGAAAAAAAGGAAAGCAAGTACTGATGATAACTCAAACTGCTGGTTCCTTACAGTGCTGACCACTGCCTTTACAAGGTTCTCCAGTGAGTCTGCAGTGCCTGAGGAGATTGGAAATTCTTGCTCCAGATGAATCATGCAAATACTAAAATTCATAATCAGCAACTACAGTGTGCCAGCTGTATTGTGCTGCATGAGCATTGCCTCAGTGCAGTCAATTAGCAGGGCAAGGAGAACATACAGTGTGAGAAGGAAATGGGAGCAGCTCACTGAGGGCTGTGAAATAGCTTTCACCATCGCATTATTTTCTAGACACGGTGTAATCCAAAACACTGTATTTGGTGAATCCAAAACACCGTCCACTTCCTCATACCAGACTGGAGGATCTGAATCTGTATCTGGCAGGTCTTCCCATGTGAAGCAAACAGAAAGGCAAGGCAGTGTTAGAAAGGACTACATTAGATCATGTAATGCGGCTCTTAGTGAGACCGTTGACAGAAACGTGGAACTATTTCCTGGAAAGGAGGGTAAAAAATCCATCAACCTTTTTCCTGAATGTGTCAAACTAATTAAAAAACCCCACAAACCCAGACTTGGGCAGATGATATCAGAGGTGCCTATATAGAGCTGACATACTGAAAATTCTTCCTAACTAAAGCTTGACTGTAGGGTTAAAAAAATTTGTCAGTAGACTTGTTTACCAGCAAACTAGTAAGCAAAAGCAGTCAGAATATTTACATGTCAACCTGACATAAACGGATCATAACATGACATAATTTGATCATAACCTGTAAGTGCCTGAACTGAGCATTGCCAAAGCTACATCAGAAACTATATTTTGGAGTAGGGAAAGGCTGGGATAATTCCTTCAGGCGATGGCATATGCTGGCTAGCATGAGCACTGTAGCCTAGAAAGCTGACCTCTAGATGAGTAGTTTTCTTCTTTCAACTCAGTCATTCTTTCAAGAATCATTTAAAAATACTTGGCAAGAGTTAAAGCTTAATAATTTCTCTTGCATACTATCAAATCAAAGCCTTTTCCAGGCTGTTTTAAAAAACATATTTTACTCAATATTTATGATTGTTTTACAAGCTTTGAAGTGGGGGACAGGGGAAATGTTAATAGGTACTGAGGAAGGTTACCTAGTGATTATGTTGTAGAGGATGTCCTCTGCTGTGACTCCTTAAATCAGTCATTCATAATGTATACATGTACTTCTGAGAGCAGCAGTGCCCCACCGTGAGACTGTGTTTTCCCTCTCTGTGACAGAAGGAAGATGTTAGGCAGGAATACAAAGTCTCATAGCTCCCATTGGAGCTGTGCTCTATTTTTTAGGCTGATGTTTGAAGGAGCTACACCTTTTCATCTTGGAACAGAAACTGGTCAGCACTCACAGGAGAGCCAGACCAAAGTTTTTTGCAAATCCAGAGAAGCCGAGTGCACATCTCCTTTATTCATACAACAGATCTAGATTCTCTCACAGAATTACCATTAGAGTTAAGTTCTTCTAGACACATAGACAATGTCCAAAGGGAATAATTTATACCTCCCTCTTCCTTCCTTTGTACATGCCATGTGAAGTAAAGCCACCCTGAGGCTAGATTTCATGGGATTCCTTCTTTCATGGCTTGTGCTTCTGAAAAGGTACCTACAACACAGGATTTCAGAGAGGTCTTTGAACTTACTTTTCATTTCCTTAGTGGTCATACTTTTGCTCCTAGGATCTATGGCTGTAGAGGAGATGCAGTATGTACTTAATTCTCAGGCTGCACTGAATGGTAGGAAGCAGGTGAGACCTGTGCCAATGGATGGGATGTGCGCTCCCTGGTGTCCAGCACATTCATTTGGGGATTTTTTTTCCCCCCATTTTTCCTCTTATTCACAAAATCTCGGACCTTGAAGGACATTTAAGTATCTGTCACCCATGGAAAACAGTGAGATTCTGCTGGCTAAAATACCTCTCTCCTCATCTGTGAAAGAGCGAGCAAATGCTGTTTCATGTTTATTATGAGCATAATTGCACTGAAGACTGTGAGGCACTCTATTACCCTACAATTGCAGAGAGGAGTCCATATTTATTAGAAGAACAGTATAAGATCAGTAGCATAGTGTCTTACACTGTTTCAGCCAACTATTGCCTCAGTTCATAAGGGACTGGAACAAAGGACCGTCACAGGAGAGTTAATGGATCATTGACCTGCTATATGGTGACTTTTTACATTATTAAAAAACATTATGTTTTCTGTATTTTGTGGGCTTTGCTGTTTGGATGCAGCATGCAGGTGACCTTTTGGGAATAGAGCTTTTCTGTATGTGTATTAAGAGCATTTTTAGAAATGGCTTAATGTATTCTTATGCTTTCTTTTGCTTCTTCAGACAGTGCCTGTCTACTTTATGTACAGTGTCTGTTGTGTTCCTTTTGTTTCATTTTGTTGTTTTGTTTTTTCAAATAGCACATTTACCACTTTGTTTTTGTGTATGTGGAAATGTACAAAACTCCCACTTGGAGTTTTTAAAGAGCCCATCAGATCATTTAATGAAAGAAGAGATTTTAGACCCAGTTTTTTGGGCAGAATTCCAGATTGGGAAATCACATTTTTCTCTCTGTCTTAAGCAGTTTCGTGCTTTTACCCCACTTCAGTAAAGAGCTATCACATTTCACTGTAAAAGATGCTGCATTTCAATACTCACCTTTTGAAAAGTGCTTTGGGATTTGCTCAGATAGTTCCTGTATATATTTTGTCTCTGTAGTGGTTTGCTTCATCACTTCTCCTTCAAATTAGAAAACTTGTCCTGTTTCCAAGAAGAAGTGCCAGGTATGACTTCAGGCTTACACATCCTACTGGATTTGAGATCTTTGTTCACTAAGAATATATTTATCTAGGTTTTAAGTATTGCTGTGTCTGTGCTCTGGGATTATAGATATTTCTGTTGATGAGTTGCAGTGGGCAGCCAGACAGAATCCAGTATGAATTTGCTTGTTGCGTTTGCATGTTAAGAATTATTGCTTTGTCTGTGGATTATGAGCAACTTGGTGCAAGTATTCAGTATCAAAATCTAATCAGGTTGTGGAATTTTACTTGGATTCTTAGATCACCTTTTTCATTCCAGAGTGGGTTTTATTGTGCCTAACTAAACATTTTAGTGGAAGTCTGTTTTAAGGTACTTGTGGGGCTCCCATAAGTAAAGAGAAACATGGGAAGAACACACACTACCAGAGGAACTCATAGGACCCTCTAATAGTGTTAGAGGAAGTTAGGGAAACTAACTACAAAAAAGAAAAAAGACAATATTTTCTTTCAGCTTCATATTTGTCTTGTGTATTTTGGTTATAAGAGGCTGGGGTATTACTTCAAGAAATACTGAGTAAGATATTTTTAAACAGCATTGAGATTTTTAATGGGATTGTGTTCCTTTAAAAAGATTTATTTCCCTTCACTCCCCTCCTTTAGATTTCTGCTAATAAAATCATTACTATACTCTTTCTAGTGACTGAACACAAAAGGATGAATATACAGGGGCAGAAATCAATTTCTTTCATTTGTGTGAACGTAAAGGCCGTAGCTCCATTTAGGTGTACGGCTGAAGACATGTTTCTTTTGCAAATAAACGATGCACCTTGATGTCATTTTATTTTCCCACTTTGCCTGTAATTGTTTTGAATTAAAGGGTGGATGCAGCCCTGGAGAGCTGGAGAAAGCAACCTCCAGGTAGGGATGTCCAGAGAATGAATGTGTGTTGTTTCCCCTGCCAGAGCGAGATGACCAGAGGATAACATACTGCTGTAGCAGGTCTGTTTACTGGTTTCTGTGCTGCACGTCTGCAGATGTCTGAAATGCCTAAATCTTAATAGTTCAAGGCTTTCCTTTCTGCTTCCTGTCTCCCTAATCCATTCTGATCTTCTAGCTGGGGCAGAGACAGCAACGCTCCCGTATTCATTTTATTTAGGAGGAGCATTTAGCAGTTGCTCTCCCCTCTAGACTCATTAATTCAGGTGAATAGCAAGCAGAGGGAGAAGGTGGCTTTGCCTGTGTTGCCACACCGCAATCTTTCTGTGCTGTGGAGCCTGAATGAGGAAACAAGGGAAAGAGGCAGCTGTGTTAGCCTGTTGTCACTGCCATCACTAATAGAACACGGTGATTTCCATCTTTTCCCATCTGCCTATGGGGGGAGAGACGCTGATAAGGCCTTGGGATTGGTTACAATCTCCTGAAATCACAAAGCAGATGGATATTGAGCAGATAAGCGTTAATCTGTCCTGGGAGAGGATTAATCGGGTGAAAGATGGCAATCTACGTGTGCGTGCGGGTGTGTGGGGAAGGGGCGGGGGTGAGAGTGGTGGGCAGCTGGTGCTGCTGTCATCTCTTCTGGTCCTGCTTTTCTCTTGTGTGTGTGCCATGATGGCAAATAAGGCCTGTTTCTTACACAAGTCTTATTACTCTAATTTTCACCGAACTTTGACTTCAAGAGCTGGGGAGAATGTGTTAAGATTTTTAAGCAAGCTAAGTCTTTCTTTGATTGTCCACTTCTCCTCTGTACTTTTAGCCAACCTGCTGTTTCTTTGTAGCTTGTGAGTGTGGTCTTTACCCCAGAACGTTGAATGGTTACGTGACATTTGATTTAAATTATTTTTCTGACATCTACAGCATTTTATCTGAGAATGTCTAAATGTTTTACAGGCATTAGTTAATTAATCTCCACAACATCTCAGAGAGATTAGGTAAGAATTAAAGACCTGTGTTTTTTTAAATTTGCTTGTGTGTTTTCCCCCAGAGCATGTGAGTACCTGTAGCATCTGTTGCCTGAATTTAGAGTTACAGTGCTAAGCACTTCTGAAATTCAGACCTTATATCCATTATTGGTGGGTATGCTGTGACACAGGGCAGTGGGATCAAAACTGGAGAGAAAAGTGTATCAGTGACAAAGATGGGAATAAATGTATGAATCCAGCCTTTTCCTCTTCAATCTTTTTTTCTGACCACAAAACAGAGTGCTTTTCTTATGCAGCACATTGATTGCTAGTCTCTGGCTTCTCTCTGAATACAGCTGTTTCTTTTTTTGCCTCCCAGTTGTGGTTCACATGGTTCCTTTTTCTTTCTGTCTCTCTCTGTGTCACCTAATTTGCTTTCCAGTGTAGAAGAATATGCAGTGATGCCAGTGTCCTCTCATAGCTATCTTCTGACGTGCCTGTTCTTTTCATTGGCTTAGTTGCCAGCATCTATGAAAGATGTGGCAGCCTTGTATAAAGCTGGAAGATTTTGAAACTGCCAGGGTTATGTGGAGTGCAGAAAGGCGCATTCTGTCCTGCTCTTCTGCCCTGGGGTTAGCTCTTAGTGTCTACACACACTTTAGCAGTGAGTGGTTGAACAGTTACATAGGTTATGTGTGAGAGGTGTAATTGCATGCCACGGACAGATTTTCTGAGGGGCCCTAACTCAGTGTCGTATTTTTACGTGCTCAGAACACCTATTTACATGTGTAAATAAACTTAATCAGAAAGGCATATAGAACAAGCCTTTTGCAGATTTAGAACTCAACCAATCTGTCTGCTTCTATTGGAGTAGTATGGCAAATGAACACTGTCTTTGGTAAATTGGGTGGGTATTTAGGGGCTTAGTCCATCTGTCACACCTGCGCAGTGAAGACTCCTGCTGGAACCGGGGATCTCTATAAAGTTTGCTTTGGGTGGACTGGAGCAGACCAAAGAGTGTGCAGTGTCTGTGACACCTGGGTTGGTTCTTGGCTTTTCCTCCTTCCTCCCTTGAAGGTGGCTATTCAATGTAGCTTTTTCAAAGCACAGTACAGAGATTTTACTGTCACAAGGTTGGGAAGAATGGCTGTTGTTTCTGTCTCTGTGGCTAGGTGAGTGCTGAGGTATCGTTTAGTATTAATCACCTATATTTAGAGGCATTTGTGTGAAAGTTTTCATTTTGCCACATTTTTATAATAAACCTGTTACTGTGGCTAGGACAGGCGTGTTTTGTTATTTTTGCTCCATGTTACTGGGGAACTTGCCAAAGGCGTGAGAATAGAGTCAGTCAGACAATCATGAACTAGGAATAACACGCAGTTTTTATTTTTATTCCTTTTTAGAGTTATGTTGTCAGTGGTAAATATTGATAGGAGTTTCCTTCTTGTAAATGAAAACTGGATATCTTTTAAATTATGTAGCCTGTAGTCTTCACAACAGTTTGCAGGCCTGTACTGCAGGATATTGGACGAGGTAGTAGAATGGTTCTTTCTGGCCTCAAATCTCTTACCTCAGTAGTGAAAGCTCAGGGCTCTACAGACTGGAAATGCTGTTTTGAATCACCTTATGGTCTTTTTTTCCACATATTGGGGTGAGGAATGCATTCTTCTGTCCTTATTCTTCCTGTAATTTGTAATCCTAGACTGAGTTTCTAAAAGTTGTTTTCTCCACCTTATGTTGTTCTTCGAATATCCTGGTGTTATTTTACAAGTTTCCTGTGGTCAAACAGTTTGCCAGAGTTTGACACAAGGGGTAGAAAAAGAAAACCTTTTCAGACATCAAGTTATTAAAGACAAGACGACACACTGGGAAAATAAATTGACACCAGCATGAACTGAAGTAGAAATACTTGTTAACTTGCTGTCAGACACAGATTTTTTTTCTTTCCTGAGAAAAATTACAGGCTCTAATTTTTCTTCCAAACCTGTTATTTTTTATGAAGATTTTCTTTACTTCCCTTACTGTTTTGTTCTGCATCCTTTCAGTCAACTTCAGGAAGTGCTTTCTCTATCTCATTATTGTAATTTCCTTGGTTAAGAGTGTTTAAATATTTGTTTTGTAAAAGCCGAAGTTTCTGACAGGTATGAGGACAGAATAATATTGGATTCTAGTAGCAAAGCTTTGATATGTAATGTTCATCAAAGATTCATCTCATAAAGAGCTGGATCTAGGGGTGCACTGGTCAAAGAAGAGAATTCTGTTGATTCCTGTGGTTTAGGATTAAATGCAAAATGGTGTTCTGCTAATTTTCCTTTTTAGTAATTCTCCACCTTTTTCTCTTCAGTCCCAAGGTGAGGGTTCTCTTCTTTTATCAAGGCAAGACTCAGCACAGTCTGTTTCACATACCAGAGTAAAAAAAAAACAAAAAACAACAAGAAAACAAACTTCAATGGATTTTCCTTTTGTAACTTGTTCAATAAGTTTGACGGACAAAATTTTTGTTCTAGGTGAGAATGCATGAGTATATTCAGTGGTCTCAAATCAAATTTAAAACTTCCTTCATACTGTGTTAATGACAATCATGACAGAGTCAAAGCAAGAAAAAATAGCATCAAAACAGAAAATATGCATTTGCTTCCCCCGCCCCTTTCCTTTTTCTGGCAAAATTCAACTGTGAATGATTCAGTTCATCACTTCATTCCACTGCAGTGCAGCTGACTCGTGGTAATCAAGGTACCAGCCATATCACCTCTCATGATGTTTGCAATTCCCTTCCCACAATGGAATTTTCTCTTAAATACCAGGCAGGTAAAAATGAAGTCCATGGAGGAAAGTGTTACATTTTATTGTGTTGTGTAGATTAAGTCAGGACTCTTGGATTTGATAATCTGCAGTGTGCTAGACAAGAGGTAGAAAGCTTCTTACACAGATGTTTACATGATTTTATAAAAGCAGACAAAGTTATGAAAAAAGTTACTGCTTCCCACTGTATTTGAGAGGATATATGTGGTGTACACGAGTAGTTAGGCACCGTGGGTATGGCATTAAAGCTTTCAGTGTACAAATAGATGTTCCAATTCATCTCATTTGAGAAAATTGGAGCCTTTTCGGCTGTGCTGGGATCAGCCAAGAAACTGAAATATAGATTCTCTCCCTACTTGCATGAAATGTTTTAATTACTTAACTTAGAGAGATGATTGCACTGGGAAATACTTAATATGATGTGCCAAATCCTTAGCAAATATAAATTGACATAGCTCCATTGAATTCTCCAGCCAAGGATTAGAGCTGATTGAAAAACAGGAAATGGCAATGAAAAAAATCAATCAGCTGAAAATACCTACTTTAGTTTAATTCTATTCATTCCCAAAGTTTTTGTTTCGTTTTTGTTTTCGTTTTACTTTTGATATTTTTTCTTATGCTCTGTGGCAGACTTGTCAGGTTCCTTTTCCTTCTTTCATTTTGCTTTTATATTTTTGATGATATAAAAGAGAATATGAAGGAACAGAGAATTTCTGTGACCAAAAAGATGAGAAGAGCTCAACTTGGAATTTTCCTTTCCGTGAAAGTGTCAGATTCTTTTTGTTCCAGTTTTTTTTTCCAGTATGAATTCACTTTTTCTTGCAAACTTGCAAGTAAATCTGTTGACTGAGAATGTTGCTGAAGTGTCTTAAACTTAAGTACCTTTATCACTTTCACTGCTCTACGCTCATATTTCTGGCCCTTCAGGTGGTGATGCACTGGTTGGTTCACACTTCTGTTCTGTATTATCAGGGTGGTCTCATTAAGAGTGCAACAGGAAACTACTACTGAGCAATACACTGAGAGCAGGTACTGGGTGTGCAGCTGCAGTGGGAGCTGCAGGTTGTGCCCTGGGTGGAGGACATGGTGGGAGCCCCAGGCAAGGGGCCGTGACCTGGTGCTGACCCTTTGCACAGCAAAGGGCACAGGGACCTGTGGCACCGGCCAGGTGACCGGGGACTTGGACACAGCAGGAGCCAAGGGCTCAGCAGGAAGACCCCGGACTATTTTGGGGAACAGACTGTGAGGGTGTAAAAGCCCAGGGATTCCTTTGTTGAGGGTCCCTCCCTAGAGGCACCAGCTGGAGCTGTTTCTGCATTACTGCACCATTAATAAATTGCTTTAAGGATCCAGAAATCTGAGTCTCTGCTGTGGGAAACTCAGGGTTGGGCTGGTAAGGAAACTCTGTCTGACTGTGAGTGTGGGGAGTGCAGGGAGCCAAGAGGGGCACCCATGGGGTCACTGGAGCCACCCACTCCAAAGGGGCCTTGGTCCCAGCAGTGAAAGTCTGGAGAGGTGGGATTGTGACTGACAGAGTGGCTCCTGGATGGTCAGATGGGAAAGTTTCTGTAACATTTGAAACATTGCCACTCTTAGGCCTGGGAGTCCTCTTTTTCCGAGAACAGTGCAGCAAGATACTTCCAGCCTGCTTTTCTTCTTCCCCCTTCATTTCTTAATGTAATTGTTTCTGGTTTTCTGCCTTCTCACTGTTAGAAATGTCATGTTGTTCAGTTATCAGCATGCTCATTTGGAGAAGTTTATTAAAGGTGATATAGACTTTCTGACATCCCAGTGGCAGAAAAGTAAAACGAATTTCATGGCTCGTTTGGTAAAATGCTCCTTTTTGAATTGGAAGATTTAATGTGACTATTATCTGTTTAAGAAAACTTTTATCCAAGAGACAGAGTGTTTTCCGTGGAAGTAGTAATTAATGACAGAGTGGGAAAGATGGTTCAACTGAATAATGTTGCGTGAAGTGATTTAAAGCAAAGGAAGGGTTTAGTGTGTTACAGGAACCACATTGCACTTTGGTTTGTATTTTGCATAGTTGAACAGCATTCAGGTGTGTGGCCCATCTTTAGTTTTAGTTTAGTCATTCCTTAAACAGTTGGAAGTGACAAACCTTTCCTACATTAGCGACTTCTGCTTTGTCCCTGTTCTGCATTTCACACGTGCAGCTGCAGTGAGAGATGCAAGTACACACTGAAATGCATTATTTAAGTGTGCTTGCTGTCAGTGCTTTCTAGGCTATTCATCTCAGTCAAGCAGGAAATCAGCCAGCTTTTCTTTCAAACCAGAAATTCTCAGTTCAAAAGTTAGTCCAAGTCCTTTATTGCTTTACATAAGTGAAAATTGAGATTAAGAGACTACATGTATTTGCTTAGTAGAGAGCATCAACTAAAACATAATGTTGGAAGGAGGATGGGGGGGGTGGGGGGTGAGGCCTAAATACATAATGGAGAAAAAAAATTAAGAATTGGAGTGATCTTTTCAAAACATGTTCTTGTTGAGACCTACCTGTTTGCCAGTATTTGCTACAAGCTTTGTTTTAGTGCATGAAGTTCAGACTTGAAGGTGCAGGAGAGCGTTTTGGTTTTGCTTGGTAAAATTTCACAGAACATGATGTTTCTCAAGCAGAAGTTTCTTATCTTTATCAGAAACTACTTTACCAAGTAAAACAGTGGTTATTAAATTCCATTAGCTCTATCCAGGGCTTTAGGAGAAAGTAGGAACTGGGGTAAATACCACGAGAGACATTTTAAGGATCCTTTGAATTTCCCATGCTAACGTTAGGCCACCATGTTTAAGAGAAACACAAATGAACAAAACTCAACTAGGATTCTGGATTTATATTGCATTGAAATCCAGATCTGTACTCTGAATAGTGATGTCTGTTGTACAGAATGCTGCTACTCTATGCAAGCTTTAGACTTCAGGTGCCCTGCTGAAGTATTGTCCAGGTATTCACTGTTTGTTCTTAAGAGGGAGACAGTTTTGGTGGAGATTCAGAAGAGACAGCGATTAGGAAGGTGCCAGGGAGGCAGAGGAGAGGAATTGGGTTGCTGCTGAGCTGGGGAGAGCAGCCCTGTTTTCTCTGGAGTGCCAAGCAGCAGCTTTAGGAGTGGTGTGTGTGTCTGTGTCCACTTTAGGAGTGGTGTGTGTGTCTGTGGGCACACCTGGAGTCTTCAGTCGGGACTCCTTCCTGCCAGGACACAGCACAGTGACCTGTGTGGAGCACGAATTCAGAGCTGCAGAGTCGTCTGTAGCTGCCATGGCTGACTCAGGAGCTGCTGCTGGGGACTGCCTTGTCTCCAGCTGCCACACAGGAGTCATACTTAGTTCAGGGGCAATTCATAACGCGTTTGCATTTTTTCTGGAATAAATGGCAACAGAATAAGAAACCACTTTGATATTTTTCTGGCACTGTTTTATTGTTCAGTGTGAAGTTTTCTTTTGATCTTTTATTAGACTTGATGTAGTCACAAATGTATTGGCCCTTGTTAGGATTGGGAGAACAGTCCATGATGGTTTGAGAGATGCCTTTCAGTCCATACCTTGTAAATTTTGCACTTGTTCAGGGTTTGTAAAAGTACAAATAATAATTGAGGAGGGGAAGAGCTGTTTGAAATAACTTACTATGAGTATTTTAGAAACGTGTTTCTTTTAAATAAATGCTGAAAGATAAATTAAAGTGAATACTTTGCTTCAATATTTTGTGTTTTGAAGACAGTTACTTTTTTTTTGTATCCAGACTTGGAAAATGATAAATAATCATGGTCTTCTGTAAGTACTGGCTAACTAAACTGTAAGTTTTAGAGTTTTCTTTTAGGCTGAGATGAAGGGAGACATAGTGATACAACAGACAAGTACAGAGGAAAACAAACAAAAAAAAGTTGCAAAATTCTGATCTCCATTGGTTTGCATGAGGAACAGTGAGAACACTGTTTTATGTACGGAACATGAATCATCCCTTAACACCCATTCTGCTGTACAAAAAGTCTTCTGCATTTACAATTGACTGGTTTGGCTGAAAAGTTACCATTGCTTTTAGAAATTATTATT
This sequence comes from Aleadryas rufinucha, assembly GCA_013397815.1. Lineage (NCBI taxonomy): Eukaryota > Metazoa > Chordata > Aves > Passeriformes > Aleadryas > Aleadryas rufinucha. The sequence goes on from VZTH01018634.1 coordinate 239,573, forward strand.
TCTAATGTGCATAGTTCCAAGGGAATATATGCTGCACATCTGTACTGCTTTATCAGCTCTTTCTTTCCTCAAGTTACACAACTTTTTCTGCAACTGTTCACTGTTTTTTTAAGAGACAGGGCCAGCAAAGCTAATTTCTTTGGAAGTGAAGCCAGCTCGAGTGGAACCAAGCTGAAGGGGAGCACTCATCTGCATCACAGTCAGCTTGTATTATAGATGTAGAAAAAGCTGAATATCAGGGTTTACTCTGGGGTTCAGATAGTTGTGCTTTGTTTATTCCTGTCTGGGAGACAAGGTACTTTAAATATTGTTTTGCTTTTGGGTGGTAAAGTTGGGAGATGATCTGAGGAAAGTACAGGTACAAAAGATTAATGACTTCCTGAAGACACCTCGAAACGTAATGGCAGAATCAGAAGAGGAATACAGATCCCATGGGACCCAGCCTGTGCTTAATATAAATTATTTTCTTTGCTCAGAGTACACTCAAATAGCAACTAGAGGAGGAAATTCACTCTCTCATTTAGTCTTGGTTTGTAGTCTGACACATAGCATGCCACATCTAGTAGTGGCTGCCAGTATTTAATGTTTGATCCTTTTTTCATATATATGTGACCTTTGAAATATTTCAGGATGGAAATAGATTTGGACTTGATCCTCATTTCATCTTCATCAAAACAAATCTGAGGAATTTTAGCCTGCGTCTTGCCTTTCCCACAAGACACTTTCTGGGATTCGGAGAGACATTTGCAGAAGAAGAAACTCTGAGAAATGCAAAGTATGTTGGTGGAAGTTGTGACAGACATTGCATACCCAGGGCAGTGTTTCTGGAAAAGCCATTCAGCAATTTCTATGCTCTTAAGCGTAACAAAAATTACAATAGTTGGTGGTGCTGATGGCATCTGATTGAGTGTGAATCATTGAATCATTGAATCATTGAATTCACAGATTTTACACTGGCCACCCTGTGAGATGGGAAGCAGTTTTCTGCATTGCACAAAGAAGAAGCTCAAAGGTGTAATAAATTAAACAAGTTGTTCAAAGTCACATAGTGAATTATTAACTGAAGAGGGCTTGAACTCAGGTGTCCTGAATCCTAAACCCCATGTCTCATTTACTAAGCCAGCCTTCATAGCAGTTCATTGTCCCATCACAGGGTTTGCCCTGAGGGTTTATAAGCACCAGCCTTTTTGTAACAAAGCTATTCAAGTAAAAAGATTATTTTTTCTTGGGTGAATCTGCTCTTTCCGTAATTAACTTTTCCTTTTGGACATATGAAAGATTTTTGAGTTAGATAGATACATATATGCAGGAGGAGTATGAGGGAAATGCATGAACACATGGAAACATCAGCCCACAGGAAATGCGTGAGTGCTCCATACCTTGCTAAGTGTAATTTAAAATAACATTGCCCTCACTATAATTCATCTCATTGTTCCAGTGAAGCAAACTAGCATGGGGTCCGATTAATAATTTAAACAGTCTTACCCCTCAGCTTTCTTCCTCTTCAGCAGAAGGGTTAGGATTTAGCAGAACACCATTGTTGTAGCTTTTGAAGACTTTAATTGGTGTTTCAAAGGGTATAACCTCATTCACTCACAGAGCATTTTTCATTCTTTTTCTCTTCTCTTCATAAGTTGATACAGTTCAGGTTTGCTTGTTTTTCAGGACTTTTTCCCCCAGAATATTTGTAAGTAGTTTGATGTACAAAGGAATTCGAAGAATTCTATGCTATCATCTCCCCTATCATTCACTGAGGTCCAAAGCCAGTCGAAATAGCTAAGAGCACTCCTTTAGTTTTATGCAGAACTGAATTTCTCAACACTTAAAGAAGCAGTGGTTGGAGACACATAATCTTGTCTTTGATTCAGTCTTTTCTGGCACCTCTGTTTCACTCCTGCTTGTCACCTTTCTGTAGTTTTATTGCAATATCTGAGTGGAACCTTTGTTATTTGCCCCATTCCAAGCATCTCTTGAGCAGAGAAAAAGTAAAGAACACTGTACAATATTGTGATAAAAATATTTTGAAATCACTTCATGTAATGGACAAAATAAAGCTCGAACAAAGATCCACTGACTTGAAAACAGAGAACCAAATTCCGTTATGTGAGTTAATATCTTTTCGTTGATTTCAGACATGTAATCAGTGGACTTACATCATTAACAATCTTGTACTTTAATGTTGAATTAATTTTGTATGGTAGACCATCCTTACAACACCCTGGAATCTGTTATCCTATTAAAATTCAGTATACTGGTGGATGTCTCTTTTCTGATGTTTGCAATGTAAAGCAACAGTTTATGTACTCTGACCACTATGGTCCTGCTCCACAACTCTAACCCTGATCTTGAGTTTATTGAAAAAAATTTTGGTATCTAAAAACTGGGATTTAAAAGTGTAAATTAATTTACACTAGTCTTCACCTTATTGGGGCAACTTAACAGCAAGTTATATGGGTTTTGGGGAAATTGTCATCCCTTTCCATCTCGGTATCATAGCCTATTCCTAGTTTTAACAATCAGTATAATCTAGGTACCAAGTAGTGCTCCAGAATTCAAAATGTGGTATTCAAATTATGTCTTTGTACCTTCCAAATTGAAAGAATAATTCCAGCTTTTGTACCTTGCTGTACTGAACCTTAATAGTAGGTGTGAGTATAAGCTAGCTAACAGCTGATTATCCAAAATTAATGATCAAATGTAAAAAATATCTTTTGACAGCTGTCTTAATCTTTCTTCTGAGAATCTGAGTTCTCTGAGTTTAGTAGCAATTCGCACTTTACAGTACCTAGTTTCAAACCTTAATTGTAAAATTTTGAGCGTAAATCCAAATTGCTGTAGCCGACCCAAATTTGTTACTAAAATCTGCTGATATCAACTCTCCATGTACAGTTTAGCATCATGCAAGGGGAAAGCATCACTTCAGCTTTGTAGTTCTTACTTTCCAAAATCGCAGTGCTAACCCTAGGATTTAGTATAACATCAGTAGTTGTTGCTACCTGAAAATTAGTAACAAGGCATTCAGAGTCAAAATACCCACTTTTAATTTCTGTCTGCTGTCTCTTGGGTAGTTGAGCAGTAATGCCACATGAGCATCCCCTGTGATGTGGAATCCCAGCCCACAGCAGCTACTGAAATCTACCTATGCTGCTATTTGGTTTTCTGTCACAACCCTGGAACAATGTGTCAGTTTTCCCTAATATCCTCAGCACTAAGAGTTTGCAGATCTGCCAGTTTGCAGATGACAAAACTTGTACCATACCTTTCTGGATTAGGAAGCAGTTTGCTGTGGTGTATATGAAGCTGAATTTTTTATATTCTTTTTTTCGCATATTTCTGCAAGTTACTGGGTCAGTAAGCGGTGGCTACCATAGCCCAGTAAGTACTATTCTTAGTTTTACTCTAAAAGAAATCCCCTAAATGATAAAAACCTGATTAGTGCATGTAGATTGCTTACACAGGTTGGGTTAGTAATGAACCCCTGGGAAACAGCCTTGGATTCCTTTCCAGTAGTTGGATATGAAAGGTGAGGAAGCCTGGAGTAATAATGTTAGCTCTGTTCTTCCTCTGCTTACGAGCTCAGTTCTTGCCATGCTCTCTGTCCCTTATCCACTGGTGTCTCATTGTCTCATGATTTCATTCTCCCCCACACCCCAATTTAGCATTTTTTTCCTTGGCTTTCACCAGATACCACTGTCACTCTATTTCACTCACTTCTTTCTGTCCTTACTATTACCTTTTCTCTGCTTAAACCACCCCTCCAACTCCATTCCAGTCCTTCCAAAGAGCTGGATCTGGAAAGACAGGAACACAGGAAGGAAGTGAATTCTTCCAATAGATGCTGCTGGCAGAGATTTGAGCTCATGAAGAAGAGAATGCCTTCTCTTAGGGCTTAGGGAGAGAGCTACTGGCTGGAAGTACACAGGAATGAGTGGAAGAGAGCTCTCTGCCTAGCCTGGAAAGACTGGAGAAGTCAAAGTTTAGGATAGAGGTGAAACCAAGCTTACAGTCTGTCCTGTGCACCATGGTAGTGTTGGTTATGTATAAGAAAGGGGATCCTGCTTTCACTATCAGCTATGGTTTACTTGTGTGAAGCCTTTTGAACAGTATAGGAGTCCTCCTTTTGCTGGCAGTGGTCCTTAAATGGCATCTGTGGCAGGATGGCTTTGGATTCTGGTGATGTCATAACATCTAAAATTTTGTGGTCATTTTTAAGAGAGCAGGCAGGCTCAGGTTTTAAAATTTGTATATTAAGTGAGGTTGGTTGAGGGCAGCAGTGGCTTAGAATATCCATCATCGAAGAAAACTCTGCTTTGGGAATGAGACCACTGATTCAGAAGGCAGCACTTTACACAGATTCAGTGTGACAATCCAATCCAGGAGCCACAGAACTTTAAATGACAGGTTGAGCTGAGGCTCTGTCTGTTCATGGGCATCAAAAGGTAATGTAACTTTACTGTTGAGTTACTAACTTCAGTGTCCAAAGAGAGCCTGTTATGCCTTGTCAGACTCTCTCCCTCAGAGTTTCCTGCATGTAGGAGCCTTTGATCCCAGTTTTTAAACGACTGTGTTGTGTTGTGGCACAGTTAAATAGCTGCCAGGCTTCATCCCAGTGATGGGAATGTGTTGTTGTCTGGGGAGTTGTGTGTGTAGTGGCTGATAAACTAGTGTGTTAATCCTGTTAATGCTTGTGTGAATCCACTAATTTTGACAGTGTTGCACTGTGACACAGTAACAGGATTGTATGGGTGATACAGGTCTGCAGCTTGGAGTGAACTCTGTCATATCTTCAAAAGGTTGTTGCTATGCTTAACAGTTCCTTAACTGTTTTCCTAGAAATTGTAGAATAATTGCGGTTCTCCTTAGGTTGCAGATACTGCGTCACATGTTTTCTGCAAAAATAGCTGGAGTTGAAAGCCCAAGCACAGAGTCATAAATGGAGTCAAGAACTGGATCAGTTTGGTAGCAGCTCACCAGGGGAGCTCACAGCATCCTCAGTAATAGCAACAATAATAATTCTTCACACTTACATTAAGGTTTTTATCTGTGGTGTTTGAAGAGTTTTATAAAGATAATACATTCTCCATTTGACAAATGCAAGACTAGAAAGTTTAATTCCTGAAGGTAGGAGTGACTAAACTAGAGAGACCTTGGTGGAAAAAAATTATTCCAAAAATTCCCTTCTATCACTTTGTGTTTTCCCTCACCCTATAAAATATGCTTTTAGTCTTCTCCAGTCTAATTATGTATTCTCTCCAAACCCAGATGTGTGTCACAGCTGGTCTAAGCTGGTGTAATTTCTCTGAAGTTGGTGGTTTTGCCTCTACCACTTATCTCTTGTCTGTGTTTTTCAGTTAACTTTCCTCAAGGTAATTTCCATTTCATTTGTGTGTTTATTTTGGCACCATATTTGTGCTTCCTCTCTGCTAGTGCTGTTTGAACAGCTTGGAAGGATGGATTTTGTTTAGACTCAAGAATCCCCTCAATATTTGTTTTAGAGGAAGGGAACCTGTGGGCATGCTGCCTTTGAACTGGTCCTTGCAACCATCTCACTGGGAACACGTGCCCTGTACCCCTTTTCTTCCCTCTGCAGGCTCCTACAGAAAGAATCCCATTTGTTTCCCCCTCTCACGCCTGTGTGCCGTGGTCCTGGTGCAAATGCAGGTGGTTGATCAGTTAGTACTGCCAGGCTTTCCAAAGACTTCTTGGGATTTCACATGGCTTTGAATGCTAATAAAAAATTTGTTGTTTCATTTCTGAGTCTTGTAAGTAAACATTTCCACTGTGGATGCACTCAGAGGAGGAAGCTGTTAATTATGTCTTGTGCCCCTCTCTCCCTGCTGGTACCTGTTTCTCCCTCATGGTTAGGGGCTGTTGACATAGGACCAGTTGTTTATCCTGCTTGGGGATGGATTCATACATCTCTGGTTAGGTGGTGGAGATAGAAGCACAGAAACAGGAAAGGGTGTTTTCTGTCAGTAATGGAAACAGAACATTTTTGGAGAAGTGTTCTCTTTTTATACCAGGCCTCACTAGCTGTTGTCATTTCAAATAATTGCTTTAGGATACTCCAAAATTCAGAATATTATAGTAGCATTCTTAGCTATTCTTACTGCTTAATCTTTTCATCAAACTATGACAACCAGTAATGAAAAATGAAATAGGAACCTGTGCCTTCTGTGTCTCCCTGTAATCTTTGATCTGGAAAGAGGTCACACAAAAAACCCTTAATTCTTTAATTTCCAGTTCTCAGATAGATGGAGTTTGAGGAATTTAATTTGCCTCCTATTGTCTCTCTGCCACCTTATCTTCACACGTCTTGTAGTAAGTTGTTAGGCTGCCCAGATTTTCATGGCACATTGCCAGTCATAAGAATAGCCTTTGTATCTTTGAAGCCAAGAGGGTTCAGAGGAAAAAAGGTAAATATTCCAAGAATGTTTGATGTATGGACAAGCTATGAAGCTCTGTGGCAGCAGAAACATGTACTGAGCTACTTCCAGTAGCTCATTAAAGCTGTTCCAGTGAGACAAGGGGTCTTCTAATATCCTGCTGAGATCAGAAATGTGCTTCAGCACTTCACACAGAGATTTCCTAAATATAGTCAGAACAATGACTTTAATAGTAGTGCTTTTATGTAGCAGCTGTAAGAGGTAGATCTCAAAGCATTCAGTATGGGAAGCAAATAGTGTTAATTCCATTTGCAGACATGAGAACTGATTTAGGCTGGGGAGGTGAAGTGAATTGCAAACATGATGCGGCAGGCCATGGACACAAGCATGAATAAAGCTTAGGTCTCGAGTCTAGTGTCCTGTGCCTGGTGACATTGCCACGTTGCTGTTATAAAGTACATTTTACTGTAGCTTGGATATGTATGTTCTTGAACACCATCACAGACAGCCAGGTCAATTGTCCAGCCTCTTCTGATACTTTCAGTTTGGAATTGGGCTGGATAAGTATCTCTCAGCATTGCTTACGAAGTTGTTGTGTACCAAGACTCTGTCCCAGATTCCAGGATACAGGCACATGACTCCACAGAGATCAACAGCCAGTGTACCTCAGCCTAAAAATTCTCTGGATTTGGCCCATCCTCTTTAGTAGCAGAGCAGTGCTGCTGCTTGCTCTTGCAGCCAAAAGTATCTGTGCAGCATGTGAGGAATGGCAGTCTTCCAGTTCTTCAGCAAGGCTGGACAATGTGCTATTAAACTGAGTGTATCAAATAGTAGGAAGAACACAGTCCTTAAAGGGCAGAGTGCAGACACATTATAAAGTGATCTATTTCTATCAGAGAGCTGCACCTGGAACAATACAGTGCTTCTGCAAGCTACCAGTCATGGTTGCTCTCCTATTAAAGGCATGTGACAGAGATGGATTCTGCAGTAATAATTTCCTCTAATCACTTAATAAAATTTCTGTCCCATACATCTTTCCTTTTGTATGTTTTAAAGCATTGTGGTTGAATTTTGTTGTCTGAGGGATAATTCCAAGTGAAAAATATTTACTGTAGGTCTTTGCAAGGTCAAGCATACACAACTGCAGGTAACTACTGTGCAAGTTTCTCTGCCTGCTCTTCTTTCAAATGAGTACTGCCTCCTGGACCTGCAGAATACCTCTTGGTTATCCCAGCTGTGCCTCTCTGCTCTGTAGCAATAACAAGTACTCACACTAAGGTATATGGTGCTTCTATGGGAAAGAAATATCTATATTTATATCCCCAAGGGGGAATTGGAGTTGATGACCTTTAAAAGTCTCTTCCAACCTAAATCACCTATGATTTGACCACACCTTCCAGGCTGTAAGGTCAGCGCCTTCCAGATTAAACTGAATTGTTTTCCATGGCAAAATTGAAACCAAGGTTTCTATAACAAAAGATGGAAAAGAAAACATGTTTTCAGGTATTTCAGGGTTTCTGCTTTTGTTGTCACCAGGTTGTATTGATGTAGGCAATGCATGGTGTGTTTGCGGTGCTGGTACATCCATGCCAACCTCAGCATACCCACTGGCGCTTGTGGGATAACTGGATGTGTGATGACCTGTTCTGTTTTCTCCTGTAAGCAGTTATAGCCGTATACAAATGTGTCTGTTTTAGCCAAATAGATGTTGATAGCCCTGCAGAAGAGAATCAGATGAAACAGGTTGCTCCTGGCAAAGGAGTACAGAAATTGTTAATTCAGAAGATTATGTGAGACTGCTTAATCAAGGACAGCAGAAGCAGAGTTAGCCTGTACAGCTTTTGTTACTGTAGGTCCTTTCATGCAGTAATATTTTTATAACGATGTTGTTTGCAATGAAAGAAGCCTGATAGTGTTGGAATAAATCTCTCTGCTTGACCAGTCCTCAAAGATTATTGCTTGTTTCTTATAGTTAATAGGGTGGACAAAAGTAAGTAATCGTCAAACTACAAGCTCAGTCTGATGCCAGTGCTTTAAATTAAATTACAGTTTTGGTGGGATCATTGGACCTCTCTCCAAGCTTTTGTGCGTAAGGTGCTGCCTGCTCAAATAAAGTGGCAATTTCAGACAAAGAAACCAGTGCTTACCCAGGGAGAAATATGAAGCCCTGAAAGTGCCAAAGCAAGAGGCTTCGCTGTGAAAGAACATTTCAGACTCTGTCACAATGTGTGTAGTGGCTTCAGAGATACCTGGTGGGAGAATCTGGTCTAGTGAAAGGCAGGGGTGGTTGGAACTAAATGATCTTTAAGGTCCCTTCCAACCCAAACCATTCTATGATTCTATGAATCTATTCTATGCTGTGTGTTGTGTTGTGGTAGGCTAGAAAGGAGTTTATACAATTCCCTTCAGGAAGGGGGAATAGGTCAGCACTAGAAAGCTCTTCTGGTGAATTAATGAGAGGATGGGGCAGGGTGGGAGAGAGGCAAATGGCTTGGAATGAGAAATGCAAATCAGATTTGAAAACAAAATTAAAAAAGAAGGAATGAAAACAAGGCAAAGGCCATTGGGGGATTCTGTGCTGCATTTTCTGTATGTGTTGGAGTGTTAAACCTCTTCAGGCCGCACTAATGATGTTGATAACAAGCCTGATCTTTTGATGTTTCTGAAAACATCAAAGTGAGGGTCCTAGAAGGCTTCAGTTCATCAAAATCCCAGACAAAAAGAACTTTGTTTTTGCTTTGGTTTAATAGGTATGGATATTTTATTACTCTCAATTTTCTGTTTCCAGGGGCTTTGGGAAAAGGAAGGAGGAGATAGAAGAAAAATAAGCAAGAATTTTGAAGTAGGCATGAATGGAGCTGAAATACAATTCAGAACAACACTTCAGAGAACAGTTAAAATCCTTCAAACTACTTTTTGTCTGTTCTGATTTGTGTAGAGAAGGCAGAAACCATCTTCCCTGGCTCTGTGTTTCAGTGAGGAGAGCTTTGTCAATTAATAACATCAGCAAGTCCCTGCGGCCTATAAGAAAGGAATTATTTTTGCAGTTACTTTGTGACATCTGCCACCCTTTTCCATTATTAAGAGCAAGGAAGACCCTTTCACTTCAGTGCTCAAGCAGTTTTAAGCTCTGGCTCCTATAGTCCTCCTGGAAGGACTACTTCCAAAGTAAATCCAGGTGTCCAGCACTGACACTGTAGCCTGCTCCTGTGTCAGGGCTGTAAAGAAGTTACATAGATTACCAAAAACATATAAAGGTGCTGGAATCAGGTAGTTGGGATATTTCTGAAGATTTCACTTAATTTTGGAAGCCGTTGTTTCTAATGATGTGAAACACAGTCAAGAAATCACCAGTACTTGTATTTCAAATACTTTTAGAACACTGCAAAATGACGTTTAATTCAGACGGCCTCTGCTATAACTGAAACTGCTGACATGTATAAAAAGGAAGAGCTTTTCAGAGAACTTCAAGCAGAATAGACTCACTCTTGGGTGCATGGGGGACAGTAACATAAATATTTTTAACTGCTCTGTCACAACGTTAAGCCCAAGTTTTGTACGTTTTGACATCGGTGGTACTTATGTGACTTCTCTCAGTTTTGAGTCAGATGTACATCTGTTTGATCACAAGTATTCACTTGGGCTGTAGTTTTCTGGCAGTAGGCATGAGAAAAGAATTAAAATCTTTATGTGACTAGAGTTTGCTGTGTTGCAAAACTGTACTGAATAACCTCTTTGGATGTCATGGCTTCTATGCTCTCTAAAAATGGCTTTTGGTATTTTGAATTTGGGTGTTGTAGTGCAAATCAGGCATTGTTTCAGGGAAACTAGAGTTGAAATACATTAATTTATCCAGGCAAACTCCTGCTCATGGAAGGCTATGTGCTACAGTACATTTTTGGGGCTGCTGTAGCAGCTCGGGGTGAAATGCCAGCAGTTTGTCCAATAATAGGCTGGTTTAGAGGACTTCCTGTCAGGTTCAGTCTTTTCATGGTGACCTGCATTGCCATGAGAATTCACAAGCTCTGTTAAGGATAATATGGTGGAGGAAAAAAATTATATTCACTGCTGGAACTACAGGGGGACGGACAGTTCAGTAAAATGCTCATTTCCTTGTATTTGGAAGCTGAGGGGCACTTTTTACTTTTAGTGGTATAATAACAAATGGTATTTTCTTTTATGGTTTAATTTCACAGATTTAGATGTACTTGTGATGGACTGCCCTGCTCCAACGGCCCTGTCTGAAAAGGGATTTCTTCTGGTGCTTTGGAGTTCTTACACTGTAGACTGTAGACACAGGGTGCAAGTCACCAAAAGGAGATCAAGAACAATGTCTGTTGCACTTTCAAGAATCATGAGGGCAGTGGATTTAGGACCACAATCTTGAACAGTGCAGTGTGCATCTATATAACCCTGTGTGGAGAGGATGAGACCCAGCTTTGTCTTACTCTTTGACCAGAATAGGAGGGAAGTGTGGTTCTAATTCACACTCATGTCTGGACTGACAGTCTGTGTCTGTGAAGGTCTCAGCAGAACAAACCCCCAGAATTTAGTTGTTATTCTTTAGGGTAGGAACTAGCACCAGATGGAAGTCTAGGGTTGCTGTACAAGATAGGAAGAGACATAGCAGAAATTTTACCATTGACTCTCCTTTCTGCCCTTCTTATTGCAGACCTTCTACCCCTTTATATGAGTGGTTGGTGGCACTAAGCACTCCTACATGGAGATGTAAATAATCACATTACAAAGCTCTTGTCTCTCTTTTTTTTTTTTTTAAGTATGAAAAACAAAGACTAGCCTTCTCTATCAAGATTAATAACTTTTTTTTCCTCACACTAACAGCTGGTGCATTGTTCCAGGTTTATTCTTGACTTTGCTGTGTTGCCACAGCTTATCCATTCTATTCTGATGCCGTTAAACTATAATGTGTATTACAATCAAATTTATTTGGTCCTGTCCTCTAGCCTCTTTCCTTCTGCCCCTGCCATCTTTCCAAAATGCAGGCAGACTTAATCAAACTCACTTTAATCCATCTAGCTTGACTGTTGGGAGCAGTGAAGTCACACTGACCACACTCCTGTGCTGTCGTCGTGTTTTCCTCTCTGATAGCACTGTGGACTGGGCTGTCTGAGTCTGGTCATCATCCCCAGTTGCTCTGAGCAGCCTGCTGCTTCCCACAGCATGAGGAACTTCTTTTCTCCATCAGATACTGCTTAAAACTCAGCACTGTGAAAAACCTCCTGTTGTGGCTCTCCTGCTTGAAGCTGATAATTTCATGCTGGGACTCTTAATTTTCTTTACTGTAAAAGAGGTTGTAGACTTTGTCTTCCTATGAATGTGTCTGTACATACCTAGGTGAGAACAGTGATAATGAAAAGTTCTCATGGTGGGAATGGAAGCATTGTTGGCTGATGACTGTCCAGTAATTTGCATTTGCTTTTCTTCTTGAGAAGTGCAAGAAGAATATGTTCACAGTCTAAATGCCTGGGGTTGTACAGGTGAGCTGGCTGCTTCATTGTTGGAATCCCTCTCCATATGTGTTGATATTTGTTTTGCTATTGTGTTTAAATGCCATCCCATCAGCAGTGTTAAAGGAGACTGAACAAGCACTCAGCACTGAAGATCCATGGTCATGGTTGGATACGTAGATGATTGTGAGCATGACATTCAGAGATGAGTTTCAGAAAGAAGAAAAAGAGGGTTTTAAAAATAAATAAATAAGAGATGCTATCCAGCAGTCCCAGACACATACCAGACAAGACACTTAAAATCACTGAGGTGTTAACAGCAAGTTTGCCTCACTTCATCAAATGCATCAAGCACAGTGCTTCTGAGAGAGAAAAGATCAAAACTCACACTGATCACCCTCTTGGAATTTCTTTCTCTTTCTGAGTGTTTTGTTGCTTTGCTTTCGTGGGTTGGAGGGGGAGAAGGAGTGGTGTCTCTGTTGAAGGAGGTTTTAATTTAGTGACTGACAAAGTCTCACAAGTGAGAATCGTTTGGCCAAGGTAACAGATTAAGGAGTTGCAAAGCCAGGGGGCAGTGGCTTGCATTCTAGAAATCTTAGCAGAAGAGAAGTTCTTCTAGTGGGTATAACCAAGTGACTCAAAAAACTATTCCATGCCTTCAGAAATTCTGGGGGGGTTTCCCCTGATGTTTTACAGCATCTGATAATGTAGATGTAGTGTGTTTTAAAATGAAGGCGCAATAAAGATGCCATCAGAGCAGGAGAGGCAGTCAGAAATAGACAGACCGCTCTGGACACCCTCTTGTAATAAGTTCTCTTGAGAGATTATCCCAGATATCTTTTCCCTCTTAGGTCTGTCTGTGTGGTGTCCATGGCACCTGCCTATTCTTGCAAAATTCAGCATTACAGTTCTTGTGATTTTTGTGCACTTACTGGGTTGGGTACTGATAGAACTGTTTTCTTGGCAAATTCATATACCAGGAGAGAAACCAATGTTTGTCTGCTGGTTCTAGCTGTTGTTCATGTTCTATCACATAAAAACAAGAAGGAATTTAATGTAGTTGAAAGATCACAGGCTTGAGTAAAAGGCATGTGGTTTCTCACATCATCTTTATGTACAACTCTTTGAAACAGTTCTTCACATGTAAGTTTGTTGATTGAGTTTTGCAGATTTTTGTGTGAAGAAAGTAGGCAAAGACGATGTCCCTGAAGTAGATAATTCTCTCATAATCTACCTACCAGCAATTTTAGCTTTAAAGTTTTGCATTTCTTAAGGCTTCTTAAGGTGGTGAGGAAACCCTGACATAGAGACCTTCTTTAAAATGCCCAGTGTTTCTCATTGAAGAACATAATTAGGCAAATCCAGATAGCTAAACTCTGAGGAATAGCTTCTTTCAGCTCCAAACTTAACTCTTGAGTATCTGCCTGCACTGGCAAAATTATAGGTCTGTTTTCTTCCTCACCTCTTCATAATCACAGAAATCTTTTCCTCACTGGTCTCTCTAAACACATCTGTGACCCCAAGTTTGGTCTATTTGTGCTAAAATATTCTTCATTGCTTGTAACTCTAATCATGTCACAGTCTCTTTGATTCTTCCAGTTACTCTACTATTCTACCATATCAAATTCAAGTTTCTAGTTCTCCCCATCAGAGCCCATTAGCTTGTCTTCTTTTGTCTTCTCACTCCCTCTCCCCCTTCTCTCCAGCCATCACTGTATTTATCTCTGTCTTCCCTGCCTGTGGCACAATGTCCTTTATGCACCTGACATCATCTCCCCTCCTTTAAAACATCCTTAGGAGTGACTCCTGTTTAGTGTCTGGAAGCAATCAGCTTGCTAATGATGGCTAGGTTTAGCAGCAGTCTAGGGATTGCTAATGGTGTTTATTTATTCATGATCCTTGTGGAAAATAAAGCATCCAGTTGATTGTGATTAGCTGATCTAGATAACCTCATCCTTATTTTCATCTTTCCTCCCAGTCTCTATCCAAGTCTTTTATTCTAATTTGTTTTGTGATTCAGTTCTGAAGTTTTAAAGATACTGGTTTGTCCTTTTCAGCTGCAGCTTGCATTGTGAGGGCCTCTTCCCAATTAGGAAGCTTGAACTTAATGATATAAGTGACAGCTATTGCTGTTACTGTACAGTTTCACCCTGGGATTTTCAAGAATGCTCAGGAATGTAGGTATGCATGTGATCTTTTGGAATCCTGAATAAACTGTAGCCATAGTTGTTACATCTAGTGGGATTTTTCTTTGGAATTTTTCCAGTTTGTCAAGAGGATACTTGTGGGCTGTGAAAACAGCGCCATTTGGGGTGCTTGGTGGAGAACAAAGTCAGTCCTTGCAGTAGAGGTGAGGCTGTAAGACAGCACTAGCAGTGCATGCTCTGCTCCAAGAAATTACATGGTTCAGCACTTCCAATAGGTAATGGAAAACAAAGGCTTGATTCCCTGATGTGTGTTCTATGGTCACTGTTCATCAGCTACTTTGGATTCGGTTGGTTACAATTTTGCTGTTCCATTTGAATCAGAATGAAATCAGTGAAATTCTAAATGTCTTAAACTTCAGTGCCTGTGAAAGAGGTCCTGAAAATGCAAATTGAGGTCAAGGATGTTGTATTTGGTCACTGCTCAGAACTTCCAACCCATACCATTTTACTGCTTTCCACCACAGACCTTGCACAGGTCAGCTCTAGAGGTTTCTTGAGAGGGACCTCAAGAGATGCCTGTAGCATCCTTTATCCACATCACCTCTGGCAGATTTTGCCTGGCTTGTTCTGAAAGACCTCCCAAATGTGGAGATCTGGGACCTTTCCAGTATTTACCTGATCTCACCATTTGAAAAGGTTTCCTGGACTGCAACTTTCCTGTTGCAATTTAGAATCATAAAAGAAGCTTAAAAGTGTGGGGTTTTTTTTTTAATACTCTATGAATTCACTGATATGAATTTACCTACAACCTTTCTGAAGGCTGATCTGTGATGGTGCTGAGCCCTTGGCAATGCAGAATATATAGGCAAGAGTGTTGCCTAAAGGGTGTGGGTACAGGTGATGCTGGAATGCTGTCTGCTGAGATCCAATGATCCCAGTGGGCTGGACACAGCAGAGTCCTCAGCTGCCACATCTGCTTCTGGAATGTAACTTAAGATTTCCTGAAAGAGTGAAAATTGTCCCATGTTGTGAAATATTTTTTATAATATAGCTGAAGTCGCTGCTCACTGTTGTGGACCTTCTAAAGGTATATATGCCATGAAACAAATGTGGGCTCATTTTCCATACTGACCATGTGGAAATCCCATTGGAATTCAGCAAACGACTCCCATTTGTGACTCATAGATGCTGTATGAGCAAAACTGATGTCAGAAGTAAGCACCAGTTCAGCTGAAATAGTTTCTGGAGGATGAAGTAGATAGGCATTTCCTTCTTCCCTCTGTCTGTGTCTGTTTTAAATATAACTCCCCTGCTCCTGGGGCTCAAGGTGCTGCTCTACTGCTCTGTAGTGTCATTGTGAAAGGCATGTGGAGAAGTAAAGGATGCTTTGAATTACTCACCTCCTGATGTTTTGTTTTGTTTTGTTTATGGATATGTGTGCAGGAGCTGCAGGTAACTGGCAGAAGCAAAAAGCCTTTTTTCCAGTATGCATTTGGTTATGAACCATCTCCTTATCCTTCTTTATCCTGTCTAAAGACATCCAGGTGTCTTTAGTGTTTGGAGTAGTACCAGTGACAGAACAGAAGACAGCTACAGATTTTAGCAACTCAAGCAAGGGGAGAAAATACAGTAAAAACCAGTCAAAGATTTAGCCTTAAGGCATGAAAAACAACTTCTTGAAACCTTTATATATATATTTTTGGAATATAAAAGCACCAATTGCAACTGTATTTTATCTTAGTCAAGACGTCAAAAAATGCCATCTGCTGAATTTTTCTGCAGAAGGATAATGGACTAGTTCTTCCTTAAAAGTGTAGTTTCAAGAGTGAAAGAGAACAAGTTCTTCATTTTACATGATGGAAGATTTAAACTGTAGGTACAGAAATTGTTTGAGCACATCTCTTCATACTTTGTTTTGTTTATAAAGCTCTTTATGT
Source organism: Aleadryas rufinucha (assembly GCA_013397815.1). Taxonomy (NCBI): domain Eukaryota; kingdom Metazoa; phylum Chordata; class Aves; order Passeriformes; genus Aleadryas; species Aleadryas rufinucha. Next base: position 255,511 of record VZTH01018634.1, read on the forward strand.
CCAGGATAGGACAAAAGGGAAAAAATTGTTTAAGACTTGCATGCTTACTGGTTTTTAACCTTTGAATGTTAAAAGTATTTAATTTTGCACTTATTTCACTTGACACTCTCTGGTTTTGCTATGCTTGAATTATACATTCAAAACAAAGACATCCCTCTTCATTTCTAACCACTTTCAAGAAATTTGCTGCATTTCTATGTTCTTATCTATACCAGAAATTGCAATATCTAAATGCTTGTGTATTCCTATCAGTCCTTCTATCATTCTGCCATTTAAGAAATTAATGTTGTACAATTTAACACCTTTATTTTTTTTTTGAAGGAAGTTGATCTGTATTACGTAGCAAAAGATTCTTTTGTGATGGCAGGGTTTAAGACATTCTATCTTCTCAGCAAATTCGCCTTTTTTTTTTAAAATAATTTCTGCTTTTATTGCACAATAATTATGCACAACTGTCATGTCGCAGCCATACCTCAAAAGCTGAATTCTCAGGAGAAAATCCTGAGGTGGGGTCCCAAGGACCCTATTACAGGCAAGTTGTTTTTTACTGTAGATGAGTGCAAATGTGCATGAACTTGTGCAGTACACGAAGACAAGCATTCTCTCCTAAAGTGGTCACAGCCGAACTCTAGCAAATAACGCAGCAAAGAGAAGAGCAGTGTTAGGCCTAGGTGAAAATATGACTCTGGAGAAGATGTGCTAAGAAAATCTTTTGTGTGAAACCAGGCCCTCAGATTGCTAAGAAACAACAAAATGTTTCAACAACAGTAAAAATCATGAGAAAGTACCTTTGTCACCTAGAAAGGCAGAAGAAGAGAGATGCACATATTCTGGAACAAACTTCCTGTGCCATTTAAATATGTTTGGTTGTATTTGGACAAGACATCTTGTTCTGCAACACTGACCTCTCTGCAATGTCATTTCCACATGTGTTCCCAGGAGGGCATTGAGCTCACATACTGGAGTTAGTCTTGCAGGATCAGGCCCTTGGTAGGGGGAGAAAGATGGAGTGCAGGGAGGGGAGCTGGTAGAGCAGGGCAGGTGCTGACAATTAATTCACAAATTGGAAGGGGAGACTCATAAGGTCATTGTGTCCCCCACTGTGTTGTTCATATGCTGATAGAAAATCTTCCCTATCTCCCCCTGCTGATGCGAGGTGAAGGGAGGTGTAGAGCTGACAGGATGAATGATGAAGGCTTCCCCCAACCCATTGCCTCACGGTGATGGAGTGACATATTTAACCTCCCCTGATGCTACTGCTGCAGGTGAAATGAATTATGCGACCCTCTGAATCCCTTATCGGTGCTGGGCCGTCTCAAGGGCTGGATGCAGCTGCTATAATTTTGGAGTTCTTTTCCTTCTTTAATGCCACGTACAAATCATGCACATTTCTCTGCTTGAAGACCCCAGGCTGCTTTGAATATGGAACTGGTCTCCCTAGGGGATGTGGAGGGGGAGGGGAGAGCAGTGATAGGAGATAGAAAACCTGCACAGAATCGCTAATCAGACTCTGCCCTGTGTCTTCCCGGGATGCAGATGGCTCCTTGCTGTGTTGTGAGCCTTGCAAAGCCAAACACCTTCTTTGTCAGACTTGCAGAAAGTGCTTTAAGTGTATGCTGCAAAGAGTAGGTGGAGAATGGATAGCTCCATTTTTTGAGATTGCTGGGGAAGCCTAATTAAGCTGGTGATTTTCTTGTTTGGGAAGTAGTCACAGGTAGCCTTGAAGGAAATGAAATATGTCAGTCTGAACCACTTTCCAACTCTCTGGAGCCATGGATTTTTTCTTGTCAAATGGGCCATTGCCAGTGTTACTCTGGAGGGTCAGAACTGCAAATCTCTCTTAGCTTGATTCCCTTTTCTGCAGAGGTATTGTTTACTCATGTCTCTTATTTCCTTTCACAAAGAACTGTGAGCTCTCCTCTTACCTGCATGTCTGACCAGATAGAAAGATTCTTTTTTTAAAAAAAGCACTAAACACAAAACCTTAACAGCAACACAAAATGAACTTCACCACACTGAAGAAAGAAGGACTGTAGCACTGCAGGACATTTTATGCCTCAAAGCACTGAGAACAAATACCTCAAAATACAAGTTCTGTGATATTGGATGTTTGAAGAACCTGTGGGTGGGGATGTAGTGAAGGTGCTAATAGCACTCCCAGCATTTAATTATTAATACAGCCCATAAATTGCAATGGTCCATTTGTACTCATACTCCTTTGGATTCTCTTCCTGTTGAGATAAAGCACTTGAGACAGTAGGGAGCTTTCCTGTACAGTGCCATGGGCTGTGGGCTCGATCTCCTCTGCTGCACATACTCTGTGGGATGGAACTCAGTGGAAATTCTAGAATAAAAACAAACAAAAAAATAGGAATAAGATGGAGAGCAGGGAAGTGCTCACAAATACTCCTGTGCACAAGCAACGATTTGTTAGTGTATGTAGGACCTTCTGTCAGGTCTGAGAGTTGTGTGAGGTACTCTACTGATTGCTCAATCATTTTCACTGGCTTCTGATAATACATAGTGCAAAATCTGTATTCTGATTAAATTCAAGTATCGTTTTTTATAGAAAACATTCAGTGTTTTATTTTAGGATTAAAGATAATTCAGGAAAAGAAAATCATAAAAATACCTTATTGATTTTGAAGGACTTGTATACATCTAGGTTTTTCTTAATTTCTTTCAGGCTGTTTGTAAACATTTTAATTAGGTTGCCATTTGTCACACTGCCTGAAAACTTCTGCAAGCCCTGACATAGGCAAATTTTTCCTGCTTTCAGTAACGGGTATTGGCTTCATTGGAGAAACAGTCAGCAATAGACCATTAATAACTCCAGAAATCCTAACAAAAGGAAGTGATGGAGGAATTAGTTTCCTGAAGTTTTATTAACGAGCACAGCTTCTTTTCTCTGAAATGTAAGATAGCTCTTTGCTCAACAACATCAGAAAATGCCATTGGAGATCATGCAACATTTCTGAAGTATGTTACCTTACTTTTCTTGATTCAGAAGGCTTTTTTGTTCATGTTTATCTTTTTACAAACTATTGCATCCAATTTCATGTACACTGGATTTACACAAAATACTTTTAAAAAATTAGCATATTTTAGTTCTTTGGTTTCAGTTTGTGATGGAAGTTTATTTTAGCATCATATTTGGTTATGTGTATTCACTGCTCATGGTTACTTCACTCAGCTGCTTGGCATAGAAAGAGAGTTTTAAGTGTTGAAATGTTTACTTGCTTTCCATGGAAAATAGAAGGGGAGAAATAATACATCCTTTTGCAGGGAAAGCTGTAGATTGTTACTTTTCTTCCTTTATGTTTTTGGTGTTTTATCTTATTTCATAATGTTTGTTATGGGCTGCATGTTGTTGCTCATGCTAAAGGATGGTTGGAGAGAAGGCACAAAGGTGTCAGTTCTGGTTTCTCTTCCCAGAGAAACCAGAGAGGCATGTTTATGTTAAACAGGAATAAAGTACTTTGAAGGATTGCTGCCAAACATATTAGTTTTTTGTGTTTTAGTTTTCATGTGTTTCCTCACAAGAGGCACTATGCAAGTGTAGAGAATTCAGTGGGTAAGAAAGAGTAAATAGGTGCCAGTTTCAATTTTGCAAGTCTTCATCTCCCTCCCATGAACTGTGTATAGGGAGGGCGCTTTTCTCTTGTCATGTTTAGGGAATTTGCTGGCTTAGTCTAGTCAGCATTTCCTTATCTTTCTTGATGAACACTGAAGTTATTAGATTAAAACTCTTAGGCATCCTTACTTGTGCAGTCTGTCTCCTGTGCGTGGCTGAGTGAGATACGAGTGGGTCTGAATGTATCACCTCTTCTTCTCCATGTTTGGTCCTAGCTTTCATTAGTCTTAGGTTTTCAGTTACCTAAGTTACTGTTAAGAGCACCCCCTGGACCAAGGCTGGCTGGAGGGTGAGCAAGCAAAAGTGAGAGAGACAGCAGCAATTTTGAAGGCATTGATATACAAACTTGTCAAGGAGGAGCTGTCAGTATCAAGTGCTGGAACCTGAATTTTAGTTTCTGAGTATATCAGCACTTGCAAACTGCTGCTCTGTCTTGCAGCTGCTGCGTGCCTTGCTTTGGGTGCAAAGCAGACTGGCAGACCTGGGCTAAGGCTTTGTTTGAAAGCTGGGGCTGTTTAGCAGAAGAGACTGAGAGAAGATGAAAGACTTAACACAGGGTGTTTGGGATCAGTGGCTGCTCGTCAGTCAGCAGCTGTCTGTCTGCGCACAGTGCTGGTACCTGCCAGGTGGCCCTGCCGAGCTCCGGTTCCCCGTGCTCCGTGCGCTGCCAGCGTGTGGGCTGGGTGAAGGTGTGCAGCTGCTGCCGTGTCAGAGCTGGGCAGCGCTTACCTTTTCCCTGGAGATGAAGCCTTCCCTCCTGCTCCTGCTGGCTGGCATATTTTGTGATGCTAACACAGTGCACTCCTTAACTCCTTAAATGCACCAGCAGCAGAGCTGGGAGATGTCAGAGATGAGTCATCTCTCTTTGCTGTGCCTTCCCTCCATTGCTTTTTTGAAACCTCATCACCCATCAGGAGCTCTGCATTTTCTTTGTTTCCTAATGCGCTGCATATCCTGAATAGCACATGTTGTGAAATTTTAACCCCCAAGTAAGTATATAAACAGTAGTGAATCCAGATAGAGTATAGCAGCATCCTTTCCTCATCTACAAAAAGCAAGTGGGTTGAGTTTTGGGGCCCTTGCTTTAAAAAGGACATTGAGGTGCTGGAGCATGTCCAGCAAAGGGCAGCAAGGCTTGTGAAGTGTTTAGGGAACATGGCTTATGAGGAAGAGGTGAGGGAGCTGGGGTTGTTTAGTCTCAAGAAGAGGATGCACAGGGGGAATGTCATCACTCTCTACAACTACCTGGAAAGGGGGTGTAGTGAGGTGGGGACTGGTCTCTTCTGCTGTGCTTGCAGTGAGAGGACCAGAGGAAATGGTCTTAAGCTGAGGTGAGAGATTCAGATGAGATATTAGAAAAAAAATTTTCGCAGTTAGTTTGGTCAGGCATTGAAATAGATTGCCCAGGGAGGTGGTGGTCACCATCCCTGGAAGAGTTGAAGAGTCCTTTTGGTCTCACTGGGTGATGGTTCAGTGATTTAGGGGTTATAGTGGTAGTACTGGGTTGATAGTTGGACTTGATGATCTTAAAGTTCTATTCCAACTTCAGTGATTCTACGATTTTGAGTGCTTGGTTTTATTTATACATATTTAGATTTCCTTTATATCCCTCTCCTCGCTTTTAATGCTACTTTTGAAGTTGCACTGTGATCCAGGCCCTATACAGCTTTCTATATTATTTTCATTACCAGTTTTTAATTGTCTTGCTGGGGTTTTTTCTCTCACACTGTTAGAAAAAAGAGAATCTTTGAGTAGGGTGCATTATGCTTTCATTTCACTGTGCAGAGTAGAGGGATGTGTTGAGATTATGTGTCGTAAATGATGGACCAGAAGCAACTTCCAGCACTCTGGGGCAGAGGTCAAATAAATTATCCAAATCCTTTTGAATATGTATGGATGGCCTCAAGCTTTCCATGAAAAACTTCTCCTGTGTAGTGTCTAATGCTTTTTCTGTTTCATTAAGCGTTGATTCCTTGTTTGTGCTGCTGCACTGAAGCACTGTGTCTTTTCCTGGCAACCAGATGGATTTGTCACTTTGAGCAGACACCAGTGAGTTTCAGGATTTATTGTTGGACTGAGTGTGTGGAAACTCTCCCACTGGTGTCTCTGGACATTGTAGGATCAGTTCCTTACTGCCACATACTTCGTGTAGCCTTCTCCATTACATGGTTTTCAACAGACTGTATATACAGAGCAACTTTGTGCATGTTCTGTAACATTTTGCAGTTTTAAGCTGTGCAAAAATGGATGAACGTTTTTGAGAGATTAGGGCTGCATTCGCAGCATGGTGATCTGGGGCTGGAGAATGGCTAAATGATGACTTTGGCTCTGCAGTAGCACCTATTCCTATGTCAGGTTTGATTCGGGTCAAACAACAACTGTGGGGTGACTTAGCATCTCAGTACCTTATATTGTCAAAGAACATGGTAATGGGATATACCAAGCTAATAAGGTGAGTTGGGAATAGAAACATCAGAGAGAGAAAGTTCTGTTTAAGGGTTGCTAATGTCATTGTTTCCCTTAGAATTTCTCTCTATGTGAGAAGAGGGCAGCAGGATTTCGTGATCTATGAAAACCTTCTACTGAGGTCAAGATTGTGATCGTCTGTATCAGCTGGACATAGCCTAACTGATGGAATGAACTATGGCCACAACTACTTTTACTCACACCTCTGTTGCCCCTTGAGTCTAGTATCATGATTAAATCTGCCAAACACTGCCTTTGCAGTATTAGTCAAGATGTCGGCTCCTGCAGCCACTACCAGACAATGTGTCTAGGGTTTGTGCCTATTCATATATCTTAGCAAGTTTACTTTTATTAAACTATAAGGGAAAACAAGATGACTTTCTGTCCATGTGGTGTTGCAGTTGGAGACAGGGGTTGTGTTGCATTGGTGTTAGAAGCCTCAGGGCTTCTAACAAAGAAAATAAAACAAATAAAACAACTAAACTCTAACTTTAGAACAACAGTCCATTTGAAAGGTAATAAGTATAAAAGAGCTGCATCAGGAACCTCACAGACTATAAAGAGCAGGAGGAGTCTTTTCTACCTTAATTTTATACTCTCCCATTCCACACACTTGAATGAGCACAGTTTGATTTCATTTTCTTTTAATGGAAAACAAAGAAGTAATGGTCTGTACCTTTCCAGCAACTGACTTCCTTGAGTTCAATGCAGTAGACAATTGCAGGTTTATAAAGTGATGCTGGTAAGTCAGTGAAAATAAAGAAAAGAAAGCCTTTGAATGAATAAATAATTTCTGTGACTGTGAGAACAACTTGCTGATTGCGAACAACAGTTATTATTACTTCATCAGCTGAGCTGAGGTCCTTGTTGCAGTGAAGGTCCCTCAATACCAATATGCCTTGCAGTCTCATGTAAAGGTAAGAGCTGGTAATGTTCAGACTGAACATTTTCTGATACCTTTGTATCTTCATTTAAGAAGGCAAGTTCACTCATATTAGTGATTGCCACGTGATTAATTACATGTCCTTAGATTTGGCAAGCAGCAGGATAAAACATTACTTTCCACCATTAATTCTCTGTTTGAATTTTTCCTCTGTTTGAAGGGTATAATGGTAAAACTCTGCTGAAAAACATAAAATTTGCTATTCAAGACAATCTTTTCATTTACTAGAAATCATTTGGCTAACTGTTGTGTTACACAACTGAAAACAAAACTTAAACAATCCAGCCAACCAAACCCCATAATCCTATTCTTGATGAGTTATTTGGGTCCAGGAGATAAAACCGACTGCATTAAGTGGATATGGATATTTCAAACAGGTTGCTTGGATGCCTTATTATTCAAGAGTCAGCTGTTGATACATGTAGTATCATCCTGTGCTCTCTTTCTCCACATAGTTGGTTTAATTAATCTGTGAAGTGTATGTACTGAAACGGGAAAACAGGAACATTCAGTTTGCCTCAGACAGTCTAGTTCATTCCAACAAAGGAGTGAGTCCTGTTCTTCCTACTCTTTTACAAGTACTTGTGTTTTCAGCAGAGCATCTTGCAGATTAATGTGTTCTTCAGGTTGCCTGAATGGATAAATGAGGGATGGAGAGAAGCTGCATAGGATCAAGGTCTGAGATAATGTATCTGGCTTCTTTCTGTCTCATGCTGCTTAAAACATTTCAGTTTTTAACCTTATTTCTTCCTCCACAGAAGGGTCCTCCTTTCCTATTATATCCTGTCTGTCTGCAGAAGAATGATTAACAATAGATTTAATAGTCCTCAGAACATCATATCAGAATACAAGCTCAGGTGGAGTTTTCACAATCCCTCTTGCTCTCATCTCCTCTTAATGAGGACTTGAGTTTGAATCTTTTACCTCAGTCAGTTATTGTGAAGTTGTGATGCTCAGTATTAAGGTTCCAGTTTTAACCTTTTACTTGCTAGTTTTGGAAGCTGGACTTCACAATAACTAGCTAAGAGGACTGATGGATTGGGTATTTTCTTTTTCTGTAGCTTTCAGTTCCCTTTCTTTTCCAGCAGAAAACACAAGAAAAAAATGATGTTTCCATAGTCAAGCAAAATACATGCAAAAATAACAGTACTTGCTGTCTCAGCCCTTGTTGCCCATGGAAGAGAGATATGTGTGTCAAGCAAGTTAAATAAAATAGTCATAAAGTAGTACTGAATCTCAGCTTTTATGTGTTTTTTTTTACTAAGGGCCCAGTGACTTGGATTTTAGGACACATTAATGATTTTGGCATCAAACAATTGCATTTGCAAATGAGTTTATAACCAGCAGCCTTTATATGAAGTTTCTCTTCACACTGGTTTGAAGCCTGGGGGTAACTGGTGATTCATCCGTGAGCCAGCACTGTGCTCTCACATGGTGCTACCACTGTCTTCTGTCTGTGCATGGAGCTGACAGGATCAGAAATCTCTTACCTCTTTTGGCTGGGTTTTCTTTGTGCCTATCTCTCTTCAAATCTTTATTCTGATATTAATTATGGATGCTCTAGAATTTTCCTGACAGACATCTTTTTTCACTGACTGCAATTGATGTATGTCTCGTCCTTCACACTTATCAAGACAGACCCAACCTATTTTAAGCTCGAAGTAGCTGAACAGGTAGGTAGATAATCTACAAAGATGTCTGTCTTGATGGCTTGCAGCAGAAATCTAGAAATTCCTGTCTTGGATGAATGTCAGCATCTGGAGAGGATTAAACCTGGGTTCCAGTTATCACAAAAATTCCTCTAGAATTTTTGCAGTAGAGCCCTTGCAGAGCAAGGACAGAATTATGTTTCCAACTTTACTCTTCTTACAGGACTCCACAGTCATTACAGTGTCACAGCTTAAAACAAGACATTGGAAGGACTTTTCTTCAGACAGCAATGCCAGCTAATCTTTTTCCAAAAACTTTTCAAGCTTGAACTAGACAATTGTTTGCCTGTTTGGTTTTTTGTCCACAACAGTGCTATTGGAAAACTAATCTAAAATCTTAGAAACTCTTTCCTTACATGATTTTGAACATAATTTTTATTATTCACTTTAATTTCTCTATTGCTCATTTATAATACTAACCTATTAAATCTATTAAAATTTGAAAATATGCTAAATCATTTTGAGGGAAACTTGTGCCTTAAGTATCCTAAAAATAAATTATGTCTTTAATAAAATATTCTAAAGTATCTTCTCAGGCAATTTTTTCTGCTGCTTTGCTTGAGCTAAAGTGTCTTGGTTTCTTCTTTTCCATACTGATGCAATCTAAAAGTTGTATGTTTATTTCAGATCCTTTTCCTCTGATGTGAAAGCTAGAGGGGCACTGAAATGTTACCTGTAGTGAAGGGACTCTTATCCAGATTTTGAAAGCATCCTGTTTCAGTCATGGAAACCCACTGGAAAAAGCCTGTGGAAAAAAATGAGTAGCAGAGTACACAGAAGAATTATTGAGATCCAGGAAATAGCAGGAAAGACACCATGACTCTTCTCACCAAGAGCTGAAAAGAAAACTAGCATTTACCTCTGGGTACAGCTGTGTCAGTGGGCACCCACGTGGAAACAGCACCAAGTAAATGCCATTGGTAACCTCCCCATACCCAGGCTCTCTGAGTCCTCTGAACTGGTGGCAGTACAGCAAACATGCTTGAAATAGTCTTATGTGTCTGTGAAATAATTCAAAACTTTCTGTTAAGCCCTTCTTCAGTTTAGTACAAAGCAGTTTCAAGTTCCTCCGAGTCAGGAGAAAAAAATGTTTGCAGTTCAGTAGGGCTGTGCTGGTCTCTGCTGCTGTGGACGTGAGCCTGCGCTTTGCCTGAGTGCCACAGTCCCTGGGGTTCCTCTGCAGTTCCCTTCTCCTCCCACCATCTCAGAGCAGGTTGACCCACCACAATCCATTTGACTTTTCTCTGCTCCCCATGGTGTGCAAGCACACTATTGTTTCAATTGGAATTTTTTTTTGTAAATAATCAGGAGTGTTTATACAGCAAAGGGCCTGCAGTGATGGGAGTTCCTGAGGGTTCAGCTGCAACGCAAGTCAGGATTCCTGGCTGCAGGAGGGCAGATTGGAGGAGTGAGTATGTTTGTTAAAGCAGAGTTGCAGGCAGGTTCTGACACTGCACACTCTCTTCTTTCACTTACAAAACTGTACAAATATTGTCGAGAAGTATATTTTGGGTCCTTTTTCAAGTGAGGAAAGTCTTTTAAAGCTGTCTGGAAGTGTCATCTTTGACAATGGAAACCTGTATTAGCAGCAATTACTACTTCCTTATTATGTTTTCTTTTTTCCATTAAGTTCTCTTTGCTACTTCTCAGCATCAACTGTTTTTCTTAATTTCATAGAAACAGTCAAACAAAGCTAACATAACCCCCCAAAAAAACCTATGAAGGAAAATAAAATCCAAATGAATAAAAGAAAAAAGAAGTGCAGTAAGAGACATACTCAAAAGCACTAAGAATCAAAATCTTTTAATATGAGGAAGACTTAGAAAAACCCAGACTTGGAATTGTGTCACACAGCTCTATGGTGAGCAAAGGAAGCTTTACTTTGGAGAAAGCAACAATTCTTTATTAGTGCATGTAGCATGTCTAATAGTGCTAATGACAGTGTCTATATCCTGCTGGGTTTTACCATATTAATATTGGCATGCGAACAGTTCTGGGATCCAAAATAGTGAGTGTTGTTAATGTGCTACCTCCAGCCTGCAAGTAAATAGTAAATCTCCATGGTTTCTGCTCTCACAAACACACCATATGAGCACTTGATCTCATTCTTTTTAAATATAATCTGGAGGTCACTCACTTTAAATAGTTGTAGTATTGACATTTCCCTTTTGAAATTTATTATGTGGGGATAAAATTCTCTCATGTGGGGAAATAATGCTTTGGGTGTTTTTTCAAATCATTGAATAGCAAAGAAATTACTTTTTATGTATGTCAGTTCTACCTGACTCAATCCTCTTTCTCTCCTCAGTCAGCAGCCACATTATCATTTTATTATAGTCTCACTGTAGCAATGTATTTAAGGTTAAAGATGGCATTTTCGTTGGCAAGTTGGTATTCTCTTTCATTTAAAACTTTCTCAGAAGGATATCTTTCACGCTAAAATCTCCATATTTGCTTTCTGCCAAGAAGTCTGAATGGGTGACAAACTGTTTTTTCTTAAAAACAGCAACGGCGTTTTTCTTTCCTGTGAAAGGGTTTGACTAACACAGAAAATGTCAGAATTGTAATTCTAACAGGAACATGATTATAGTTCTGAAGGAAGATGGGCATCTTTCCTTTCTGTCCATGTGTTTAAAAATTGTTCAGTCAGATCTTACCTGGTACTGCGCAGCCTTAAACACATGGAGCAGTGAGTAAGGAGTTCCACTGCACTGCCTCTGGTCCATCGTTTTGTGTCGAGGTGTTGCGTGTGCGTGGAAGTTATTTCAGCTGCTGAGCCATAATAGGAGTAAGAGTGCACAGGAAGCCCTGTGCCCATGTGTGCTTGCCACCTTCATCTTGGGGATGGAGCAGTTTCCCAGACTGGGGGATATGTGTGGAAGATCTGGTCTAGTTCTCTATTGGTTATTTTCTGTAACCTTTGAGATCTTCAGTTAAAAGGACAACTAAGTATAGGCTATAGGTCTGTGGAATGTATCAAAGTGTTTTCTAAATGAGGTCTTAGTACCTACCTACCAAAGCCTGGCAAATTTTTTCCTTTTACAGGAAGTTTGTCACTGAGTAAATCAAAAGAGGCAAGGAGCTGATGGAGAAGGGTAAAACAGTTTGACCTAACAGAATTTCAGATCAAAGAACTTCCTGCAGCCAGATCACATACTTACAGATCTGCTTTGTCTTATTACTTAAAAGCACTGTGGCTGCTCTTTAGAGATTGGGCTCTACCACTCATTTGTTGTCTGATGGATGTCAATGCCTGAGAAGTGTGGGCTGCTCCAAGTGAAAGGTAAGAGCAAAGGAGTGTGACAGAATGAGATTGTGGTTTGAGCATCTCTGGCTTCAGTTAGTTACATTAAAAAAGCAGTGCTTGGTCCAGACAGTACTTGAGTAAGAAATCTGTATGGTTTAGAAAGGAGTCTGTTTGTATATGTAGCTTTTGTCCCTAGTCTTGTTTGCAGGTCTCAGAGAGATCTCTTGCCAGGAAAAAAAGCACATTTTTCTTAGTTCAATAGGTCCCTTCACCGCTTTTGGATTCATGAGTCATGGTTCAATTTCTTGCTAGAATAGATTCTTTACAAACAGGAATAATCCTTCATTTGATTTTATTTTATTGGTTACCTTTCAAAATTTTTCTCTGTCCAAATCACACTTTGCCATTTTTATCTTTTCTGGATTGAACAAATCTAATTATTATAGGTTTTCATTACAGTTATGCTTGATTTGGCATCATAATTCAGAATGTGTAGTTTCTGTGGCTTCAACCAGTCCAGCACAAATACTTTGATGTCCTAGAATTTTATTATTCTTCTCAACAAAAAGGTGAGATGGTGTTTCCTATTTTTATTTATTTTTCAGATGCTGGAAAACTGTTTTCCGTGAAAGCAAAATTCCTAATTTTAACTTATAAATGCTAATATACCATAGGATAGCTTTTTTGTTCTTCAATGACAATGATTTAAACCAATCACCAATCTGACTAATGTCAAAAGTACAGCTTTATTCTCCCTCAGTTTTAGACATCAGCTTTCAAGCTTGGAAGGTGCAGAAAATTAAGGCAAAATAAAAAAGCATAGGAAATGTCTTGTTTTACTTAAATCCTGATATTTGCGGTATTAGTTTGACAGTGGGACCATGACAGGACAGCTGGAGAGTTTGGTAACACGTGAGAGAAAGACAAATGGTGTTTAAGTTGATAACTGAGTTGACAACTGTTGGCTTAGGATTTTGTGAGGGTTTATTTCCTCTATAGATTTTAGGGAAATAAAGTTACAGGATACATTTTATGAAGGATTATTCATTTAAGAATTTTTGGACCACTGTCAGGCTTATGTTAGAAAAGGTGTTTATACCTGTTCAGACATTTACAATACACAGATTCCGGAGGTGCCCAGTCAGGACCATTTAATGTAAAATGAGAGGGAAGGTGAGAAAAGCAACATGACTCTCCTGTGTAAATGGGAGACTGAAGCACTGCAAAATTACCTGCTTGGCTGTATTGTCATAGAAAGTAAACAGAGATCTTCAAAGCCCTATTCCATCAGACTTTCTATTGTGCAATTAAATGCAAGATTGGATTTGCCTTTCATAGTAAATATTTAAATAAATCTGCAGAGTAGCCTTGGATGTATTTTTTCATGCATGTAGAAATGCGTGGCGATTATTAACAATTTGAAGAATTTGGAAGGTTTTAGTCTGTCTCTGTAAAACTGGGAATACAGCATAATGCTTAAAATTTATTGTGATATAAACATGCCTGTGTCTGCATACTTTTGTTGTCTAAATTGAGGGGAAAATGATAAATAATCAACTAGCAGCAAGTACAGGGTAAAGCGTAGTTTAATCTTGATAGTTTTTCCATTTTGGTAATGTAATGTGATGGTTGTAGCAGAAAGCAATTTTAAAAATACAGGTTTCGTATCATGACAGTTTTATGGCTGAATTGTTTTGTGGCTTGGAAATGTGCAATAAAAATATTGCATTACATACAAAACCCTAATGTCGCAAGTGAGTCTCAGCCCATCAGCTGTCATAGCAGTAAAAGAGTTTGGGATCTTGCCCTCATCTGTAGTACACATTTAGGGCAGGTACTAACCTCCAGCAGAGACTTGCAGCATCAGAGCAGCTTAGCTACCAATCAAAGAAGTAATTTTGAATATATATATAATTATTCATTTTGTGCCACGGATTAAAAGAAATTGGTTCATTTTTGGCCAAATGACAATAGATTAGGGGGAAAAAAAAGGAGGAAAGAAAATTGATAGCTACAGCTATTTCAAAGGAGGACATTAAACCAGTATGAAATGTTGATGTTAGGATTTGTCATTTATTGTTTTTTTTTTTTTTTTTAATTAGGGAAACTGAAATGCCCATGGCTAAAAGTTTACCATGTACAGGTTCTGAAGTAGGGTGCAACTAGTATTTTTATGCCAAGATAATAATTGCCAGTACAGTGTACCAAATCTTTTACTTTATGACTGAGACATCTCCAAATTCCCATCCCTACTCAAATTTGCCATTGTACCAGCATGAAAAAAAAACCAGCCCACATGTGTTTTAAATACTGATTTATAAATAAGTTTCCTGAAGCGCATTTCTGTTGCAGGTGCTGTTGCTTCGTCTGTCTTTCCTCATGCAAAACTCAGCAGTGAGTTTTGCCTGTTAGTGATGTTAAATACTCATTTAGGAGTGTTGTACCAGCTGATAACTGGTGCTAGACTGTGGCTGCACAGCTCACATTGGTTTAAATCAGGAATGGAGGTTTGGACAGATGAACTGTTGTGGATGCCAACTGCTGAGTGCTGTACATTTAACTGTGAGGATTGGGAAGGACCAGATCATAGAGCAAGCTACGATTTGAAAGCATGCCTTGAGACTTCAGGGGCCACTTCACTGCGGCTGTATTGTCACCTACAGCTTTGTGAAATGCTTGTGATGGCACGAGGTTTAAAATGGCAGCAAAGCAGCAGTTCCTTGCCTTTCCCCAAGCCGAGAAGGTGATTCAGAGGACCAGGAGGGATGTGTTTAAAGAGTGGGGTGAGAGAGAGGGTGGTTCATTCCTGCAGTGTGTGGTGTAACCTGACTACAGATGCTTCTGAGAATGTGATGTATGGCTGTCCCTGCGGGCATTTCCAGGAGCTGACTGCAGGCCTGTCTTTCTCCCTTCATCAGCAGTTAGGAAAACACACCTCTGGCCACATCTTAATGCTATTCCTGTGCCATCATTACAGCGTGAAGTTACTTAAGGTTCATTACTGTGCTGAGTGAAGCTTCCCTAGACCCAGCTCATGCCATAGGATATATATTGCAACATTAAAACATCAAACAGTTTGGTGTTCTGTGAGCTATTTGCTGAAGTAAAAGGCTAGGGAAAAAAAAAAAAAGAGAGTTTCAATACTGTGTAGTAATTTTCTTGCTCCATACTTTAGTTCCCAGAGGGTGGGAAGTGGTGTCTGAGGCACTCTGCAGTAGTGAGCAGAGATCTCCCCAGGTCTGTGTTGTCAGTTTTTCTCTGCTTACCCTACAAGACAAATAAAGAGGAGCTGTACGAATGCAAGTAACTGGATTAAGGGGTCTGTTGTACAGCTAATACTTTATGATGCATGAGTCATGCAAAACTTGGTAGCCCAGGTTTTGCTTCCTCTTGAACTGTAGAAAGTGGCCATGTGGAATGACAGGCTTAAACAAACTGCTTAGAAACTGATCTTGAATTACCACTTACCTGTCCCTACTGCTTCAAAGCAGTTCAGTAACTAAAAGGCATGGCTGTCAACAACAGAAAATAATCTGGTCTATTACAGACATAAGAGGAAAAACTTCAGCATGAGTTAGTTTGTTCTTCCAATGTCCTGTGGAATTTTATTTCAGCATCCTCTCTCCCCCTTTTTTGGTGGTGTTAATTCTTGAAAAATTCTTGCAAAAAACTTGTTTTTGCACAATTTTACCACCTAAGTTGGCTTCATTCTTGTTGTACATATTGATGCCTTTTTAGTGAAAAGTACCCTTAGAGAATCTCCAAGAAAATCTCATTGACTTCTAGACTGACCCACTTAAGATAGAAAAAGGAACTGAGAGAAAAAAAAGCAGGAAATCTCATAGGAAAGGAGGACTATGAAGGTAGAGCTGGGACTCCAGGGGGTCCAGATTCTGTTCTTGCCTTGAGCATTGGCTCCCCTGGGCAAGTTGCTTTGGCCAAGTCAGTGCATTCCTCTGTGTCTTCATTTCTCGCCTTCTGTAATGATGAAAGTCACAAATCCCTTCTGACGGGAAAAATACGAGGATTCATTGATTGTGAGTACTGTAAGGAACTGAAATAGCATGCTCCTGTGTGTAATAAAAACATAGATAGAAATAAATTAGATATGCTCCTAACTACACATGAATCTTTGTTGCTAGCTTTAGAGTATGGGCTTGGGCAAATCATCTAATCTTTGTGAGCCTGAGTCTTCTCACCTGTGAAATGAGGGTGAAAATTCATGTGGCTATTCTGGAATTAGTTAAAATCTGTTGAAGAATTTAAATAGTTTTGCATGCAAAGTAAAATATTATTTTGCTCTGATAGGCTACTGCAATGTATTCTTCATTTTAGATGTGGTTGTACTTGATTAATGAAATTCTTGGAGTATGAAAAAATGTTTTTAGTAGACACTCTCCTTTAATGAATTGTAAACCAAAAATTGCTTCTACAGCAAATAACTGATATATCATTTAATAATAATAGTAACTTGAGTAATAATTTACTAATATATACATATATTGCATGTATATGCACAGTAAGTTGTTCATTCTGTAAGTTGCTTATACAGAAGAGTCCCAGTTCAGGAGAGCTCAACAGGAAGTTTGTCTCTGTTTGGCATAGAAGTTAGAAACAAGCTTAAGAAGAATATATGAGTAAACATCTGCAATTTCAGTAAATTTGGCTCAGATCCTTGAATCCATTCATGGCCTGGGCAGTTTCCCAGGTAGACTCCTAAAAAGCAGGAAGAGCAAAATAAAAATACAGTTTCTTATTAGGGTTCCATAAGTGTTGGTTCACCAGTGCTTGGGCTGTGACTGTCTGGCTTTTCATTTGACTAAGGTGGGATAGAATTTATTCTCTCAAGAGTTTTAGCCTTCAGGTTGTGAATCACTCCAAAAGGATAGAAATGGAAGCTGTGCTAGGTCATTTTCTTTTCTCGGGTGATTCCTTATGTTATATGCTCCACTGCCATCATCTGTCCTGTTTCAAAAGGAAGTGAGAAAGATGCCACCTTTTCTGCAGGGAGGTTGTTTTTTCAGTCTGATAGATCTTGCTGTTAGGAAATGGTTCCTGATACTTAACCTACATTTTCTTTTGTCAATTCTATCACATTAAGCTGAGTTATTACTCCAGGCCATACTAAATAATTATATTTCTTTGCCCCCACTTTGAGCTGTTATATTTGAATTTGATTTACAGATTATTTTGAATACAAATAACTGTAAAATGATAAAGTTATTAAACAACTAGGCATCCAGTAGGAGAAAATAATGAAAGCAGAAACATTTCTAAAGCCTTCTGTGTTATTAGGTGCAATGACACAGGGAGAATGTAATGGGAAACCAAGCTGGAGCTTTCTAATACACCTCAACAGTTTAAAATAAAGATCTTTGAAGCAGAAGGGGGTTAATGTAACTGGAAATTGTTGGCCTTCATTATTCTCCTTTCTTTCCTTGAGTAATACCCTATCATACATCTCTGTTCCTTGTGATTTCTTCCTACTTCTCACACCTGTTCAAAAGCTAAGCCACTGGGCTAGGAAGAATTTACTCCTGAGTGTAAAATATCTTCTTGTCTGCCCTAATATTTTATGCATTTGTGATTTGTCCTCTCATCTCTGTAATATAAATAATGAGACTGCTGTTGCCAGTGATGTTTTGTGGACAGCTTTTTTCTGTATCAACAGGATATTGGACAGTTTATCTGCACTAACAGATAGGAGTCAAGGCAGGCTTTCCCTGCACCTACTGCTGTTGGCTCCCTCATGTCCCACTAGGACAATTGTAGATGGAAACCTCTGATGGTATGAAGACTTTTCCCTGTCATGTTTCATAAAGACTGTATTTTAAACCTCTTTGCACTGTACTTTGGGTGTTTATAATAAGCTCAGGATGGAAAAACCCCACCAATTCAAACTTCATTACAGTTAGTTCTAGAAGGTAAATATAGCATAAATATAATAATGAGAAATAGTATTTCCTTTGGAAACTTTCTTGTCTGTCTCTGCCTTTCTTGTATTTCTGTCTGACAGCTGAGGGTGTTGACATCTTTGCTGTAAGCAGCATGTTGCCATTTCAAGTGGAAAGCCATAGCATCAGGTTTTTTCCCCATTTTGAATGAAATGGAGTTAAGTGTCCATCACTAATAGACATAGGGAGGGAGCCTGCCTGATTTCTGGCTGTGACAGGTTATCTGCCCTCTAAGACAGAGAGAAATGGTGACAGTGGCTTTCAGCCTCACCTCTAAAGGGCAGAGATTTCAAAGCATCCATTTGGGTCTCCATGCTGGCCTTCCAAAAGTGGCATGGAAACATGGTGTGTCAGGCATGTAAGGCTGTGAGAAGTGCAGCTGTTATTTCCGTGTCTAAACACTACGGTCAGGACCTGGAGAAGTGCAGAGAGCTCAGGGTATGAACCTTTTACCACTCCACCCAGAGAAAGAGACCTTTAGTAGAAATTGGAGAGGCTGAGACATGGTCTCTGCTCTCTGTACACAATTTTTAATCACTGTAACCCTTGTTTCGGTTTTTTGTCCACAGTGATGTTCTGCCCTATGAAGAAGTGTCACCCAAATGACCTATTTCATTCTCCATCTAACAGCTGTATGATTTCAGCTTTGGCTGGAATAGCACTGAAATGTGAGGTCTTCTGGCAAATGTTCATTAATCAGGATTTTATTTAAACTGTACATGGCTAATTATAGCATGACAACTGACGTACTTATTGCAGGATTCCTATTACTGTTTCTAGCTGACTGCTAGAGTAGTTTTTTATAGTATGACAGTGTCTCAGTGTTCATGAGGGGAAAGCAGGGCTGTGCTATGTTAGGTGCTGTGTGTATATTTAATGTCCCCAGTCCTGCCTACATTGAAGTTCTGCAGCACTTTACCTGCACTTTTCTTTGGCCAGGGTAGGATTCACACAGAGAAAGGTAGGTTAAAGCCGTGCTGGACTGAGGATGACTCCATGGATCTTTGTGTGAATGAGCAGAGAGCTTTGGGATTCACACTTCAGTGGCTGGCTGGATTTGCTTGTAAATGTTTTGCTTCTCTAAACAGTATTTATTTTGATAAAGTGTTCGGATTTTGGTGTTAATTCTGTTTGGTTTAAAGCATGATTGAAATGAGTTTAGCTTAACTCTGGGTATGAAAGTTGTCACAATGTGTCAGTCTCTGTGACACTGATGGAGGAGAGCAGCACAGAGATACTTGCTCAATGACTGGCGCATAATATTTGCATGGCTAACCTGTCAAAACTAGTTTCTGCTACCCTCAGCCCTGAAGCACCAACCTGGCTCCTGGGAACTGGGCTTCTGTCTTTCTGCCTCATATTTCATTGCCAAATAGCCTAAGGACAAGCAAAAAATAATTTGGGATTGCAAGTCATAATTGCTGATCAGGATATAGGAACCAAAGGTTTCAAATATCCATTTGAGGCATTGTTGTGTCCTACAGGAATTGCAAGAACTGTACAGAGAGCTCCTCACGCATTTATTTCTGCTCCCGTTTTCTGAAGCGTCCTTACAACTAATGTGAGAGAATTTAAGTTAAGATAGTGGCCTGAGTATGGGAAGGTCTGCACTTAGGTCCACTGCAATCCAGATGTGATTGATCCAGCAATGCTTTTTAGAAAGTTGCTTTCACAAAAGTAGTGCTCACCTTTTTTCATGGTAGGCGGCACAGTAGAAAGAAGAGCTGTTCTAACATCACAGATGTTTTGTCCTCACAGTAGGGGGTTCTTTTAGCATGGTGTAGAAAACATTTTGTAGCAGAAATAATGTAGACTGAGCTGCTGCTACTTTACTCTCTTCCCCTTCCCTCTAGGAAAACTAGTGCCTTTGCCTCTCAGATTTATCTGCACCTCCTTTTCCTGTGGGAATCCCTCTGAGTTTTAAAAAGTGAGCCCTGATGATCTGTATGAAATTCCTTTCATTTAAACCAAAGCCATCACTCTATCCAGAGTACACATACAAATGCCACTCCTTTGTCTCTTCAGCACAAGAAATGGAAGACAGTTTATGAAATCAAATCATAAGTTGTATGTTGTACTCATTGCCCCAGACCATCCCAGCTAATGTTGCTCTGTTGCATTCTGTTGACTTCAGAAGGATTGAGGGATCAAAGGCAATTGCTCACTTGAATTGTTTCATGACCATGGACTTGCACATTTTCCTGCATAAATACATCTAGATGTTTTGCTGGATCCGGATCTGAATCCTTTCTGCCTTTGCTGGGTCCAGGATCACAGATTTTCAAGTGCCTGTCACTCATGAACTTTAAAATTTGCATTAGAGATGCTTAGCATTGTTTCTAGAAGTGAATCCCCAGCCCTTTTTATGCCCATGTCCAGGTGTGTATTCTGGCATAATTTATTTGGACTCCTTTGCCACAGTTTTAGGGACTTACATGAAGTTCCGCCTTGGTCTCAAGCTTTTGTCTCTAAATTATTTACAGTGAAAGTTAAATTGAAAACTTTTTCAAAATTATTCATCCCCTCCCCACTTTTTTGCTGCCACCTTAGTTTATGTGTCAAGAAGAGGTCTGTGATGTGTCACGGTCAAATCACTTGAGGGGCTGAGTTCTGCTTTCAGCTGCCTGTGCTGCTGCCAGGCTGCCGGGGACCCTGGGGAGTTCCTGGTCTCTCCTCACTCCCGTCAGTGGATCTGAGGTGCAGGGCTGTGGGATCCACCACATCTGACTGAAGCAAGATTCATCTGCATCAGGGCTGCAGTGGGAAAACTGCGCCACGGTCAGATCCTGTTGGAAGAGTTATGCATAAGGAGTGGGCAGAAGAAGTCCCACTGCATACTTCAAAGAGTTCCTCCTCTGGTCTGTGAATATCTTTTTGAAGAGGAAAAAAGAACAACACTGCTACCATAAACGCCACAGTGATAACAGAGGTCATTGAGCCTCCAGTGTATTAATTACTGTAAAGAAAAAGCAAAATGTACATTTATTTTATTTTTGATTAAATTTAGGAAAGCATACAAAAATTGTATTTTTAAGGGTTTCTTTGAATGTTCTAGACTGTCCTATGTTCATGTCTTCATCATATATTTTTAAAACCTTTTTGGGGTTAAGTCCAGGACACCTGAATCTGTCCTGTGATGTACAAGTGAAGACAAGCAATTATATACAGGTTGTTTATTTTATATGTATGTAATTTGTTCATGTGTAAGAAAGCAAGGAACAGAGATGAGGAACACAGTTTGAAACTATATGATTAATTTTGCACCTAGCAGATTGTCACTGTTTTAAGTGCCTAGAGGTCTCAGGCCCTGTCTGTATAGAGAAGGAGATAGAGTCTGTGACGCACCCAGGAGCTTAAAGGAAACTGTGGCTGTACTTGAGGGGAATTTCTAGGTCTTGTCAGCGCAGGAAGAATTGGGAAAACAGTAGTTACACTCCTGATCAAGGCTGATTCATTGGCTTGTTCCCAAAGTATTTTAACTGATGCTGTCCTTTCTCCAAAGGACACCTTAGCGGTACAAAGGTGCTGATCCTGCAGGGGCCCACTGTCCCCGGTGATACTTGCCTTTAGGAGCCAGTTCCTGACTTGGACTGGGAATGCTGCAGGAGAGATGTCTTCCATGGGGTAACTCAGGCCCATTCTGTCCATCCTTACGCCCCTGCTGCTCTGCACCGCCTTTGTGGGCAGAACATGCCGGCCACGCTGGATTTGACACGCATACTGCTCCTAAGGGAGTTGAGGGGGCAAAGTGGGGAATTTATTAGCCTTGCTAGCTGAAGCAAAATTCAAAAGCAGATGGGAATGCATCCTGTGATATCTCAGGCTTATTGCAACAACGGATGAGCGCCTAATGTTGGCAATGTAGGATTCCCTGTGCTCCTTGAGCATATGGCAGAGAAGTGGAGTTTGTTTTGGATAACAAAGTTGGATTGAATAAAAGTCAGTATTCAGAGGTTTCAGGAATTTTCTACAGGAAATATTAGAAAGTGGTGCATATACTAAGGCAATACATCTGTTTATCTTCAATGAAATGATTTCTTGGTCTTAGTAGGGACAAATTTTGGAGCTTTGGTTTTCACTTGGTCCTCTTTCTTTTTTGTTATCGTGAATGAAATGTGTGTAGAACTGCAGAATATTGACTTAAGGTGCTTCCTGTGTTTGTTCAGAATTATTTACTGAGTGATACGCTTGCTGTGGGACAGGGAATAGTGAGATGATCTGCTTTCCCAAACCTGGCACAGGTAATTAATTGTGCTAGACAGCAGCATGAGCAAGAGTGCTGTGTCTGCCCAATTAATTACTTTGTGTCTCTGGTTGTAATGATGACAGAAAATAACAAACCAATAAATTCAGTAATCCGCATGGCAGAGCTGTGCATGATGTAGTGGTTAGATTGAAGCTCCCTGGGAGCCCTGGCACAGAGGGAATTTAATGGACGTATCAGTGATACAAAAATACCCTTGCAATTGCAACTGCCCAGGTATGCAAAGTCATTTTGACAGCAGGTTGCAAGGGGAAAACCAGATCTGTATTCTTTTTTGGTTGACAGCATCTTAAAGCTTGGTGGTTTTTACAGTTCGTGTCTTGGGCAAGGCATGTGTGACTAAAAGAAAAAAAAAATGGAAGTACTTTTAAATGCCTAACATGGCATTGTTTCCTACTTCACAAAGTTGTAGCTTTCTGTGAGAGGTCCAAAGGCCCAGAATTTTCCTTTAGACCTTCTAATTTTGAAAGCTGTGCTCAGCTGACTGGGGGAAGTAAGTGATTCTTTTATAGCAGATCAGTTGACGGGGGTCTGACTCTTAAGGTAAACACAGCTAACCAACATCTGTGTTTTGTGTATTCAGTACAGTTTTTATTAATCAAGGAGTGACTAAATCTCTCAGAAATAATCCATAATAATCTGATGCTGATGTCTTTGGTACTGTTTGCTTACCGTCATCCCATAAGAGATGTAACCAGGAACCCACTGGGGCTCTCAGTGGAGTGAAACACTAATTCACTGTAAGGCTGGCAGCTTGGCTTTTTAGGAATAACTAAATAAACTATAAATTGGAGGGAACCAAAATCTCCTCTGAAACACTGTGACATCCAATGATGTGGTAGGGAGGCTAAATTTCTCGAGTTATTTATGTAGGTGAATGACTCTGACCCAGTGACTAGATGGTGATACCTTTAGTTTCTGGGTCAAGTAGTCATATATATGCAGGGTGAGCAGGCAGAATCTGTCTGCATATTTTTTTCTTCCGTGTGTATATATTTGTTTACAATCTGTCTCTCTAATGAATTTATATCCTTGGAAGAACTGCATCCAAATTGGATGAGACAGGATTATGTGACCTAGATGTTTTCCAGTACTATGCTGTGAGGTGGTCAAGAGTTGGAGGGCTTGTTTTTGAGTCAAATTACAGTCAGATGGCCCTGTGACCTAGAAGAAAAGTACATCTTTCTAGGGAGAATGCTAATCCTATTGCATGTTGTAGGGTGAAAAAAGAAAAAGCCTTCTATCTGAATTGGTTTTCTTTTATCACACACTGTACTAGCAACATAGATTATTTTTTTCCCCTTTACACCTATTATTTTTCAGGCTTGTCAAGAAGAGGAGAGAGCAAAAATAATGGAAAAGTAGTAAAATTAGACACTTTAAAACATGCTTGTGAAATGTCAGTGGTACTGATAACCACATTCTGGGCAAAAAGAAACGTAAAAATAGATTTCAGAAAAGGACATGTTTTTCAATTTATTGTTTTAAATAATGTTCTGAACTGTTTGGCAGAAAGATGCGAATTTGAAAGTATCTTATTGTTACCAAATCTGCAGACTGGATTGTGAAAAATAATCTTGACTGAAATGTGTTGTCCATCATTAGCTAGAGAGCTCCTCCTTTGTTCTGATTTTAGAAAAGAAAAGCTATTAATTTACAGGACTGCTTATCTCCAAGTGCCACAGATTGAAATTTGGTTAAATATATTGCTGAGTTAAGCTCACATTTATTCATCGGTGGATAGGAGTCCCCCAGCCATTTTTCTTAACATCAGGTCAGAACAGGGACTAGATTGAGAATGCTGATCTGCCATTATCCATCACCTCTGCTTCATACGAGGGTTTCCAGGCACCAAGTCCAGAAAGAGAATTTTTAATCTAATGTTTGATTCAAGTATACGATGTGGTGATTTGACCCCATAGTTCCTCGATCTTGCATCTCCACCTGTGAAACTCAAGTCCTTGTAGGCACTTTCTGATACTGCAGTTCCCATTCATCTTTCTTTGTCAGCATATTTGGAAGGAGGCTGGGAGGCAATAGAAAAAGAACATCCTCTTTTTAGACAAAAATAACTTTTATTCATAAGAGATTTTAAGATATCTCTTTGAACAGCTACTGCTGAGTTCCTTTTTTTTTT
>VZTH01018634.1:279948-368924 GCA_013397815.1 Aleadryas rufinucha
TTTTTTTTTTTACCTCCAGCCCTTGGAACTGCTTTGTTTAGTTTGGAAAGTAAAATCCTGAAAAGTGGCTCAGTTGGCCATTTGTCTATCTGGAAAACTGAACTGTTTCCTTCTGCTTTTCACTCTGCTTATTAGTTGGGTTTCATGTTGCATATGCATGGTGAGATTCATAGAAGGCTGGATTAGCACTGTTACATGGCAGGCAGTGGATACCCTGCCCATGTGCCAGAGACAGATCCTTATTTCTACCTTGACTTGTAGAAATCTGAGTTTGAGGCAATGTATTCTGATTCCCTCTTTTCATCAGGGTGTATAGCACCACTTCAGTTTATCGGTATGATTTAGAATTTTAAATTACTTCACTTTTCTTTTAAGGGGACCTTTAAGCAGCTTTGAAAGCATCCAAAGTATAACTTGGGCAAAGGCACTTGTGTCAGAGTGTAGTGGGGAAGACTGGAACTGTCAGAGGTTTGCATTTGTAGAGGCTGGAAGCAAGATGTTTAGGGATGGGAGATAGAAAAATCCAGTCTCTTCAAAGGAAGGACAGATGTGCTGCCCCCAGTTAAGAACAAGGAAAAGGGGAATTTGTGACTCCTGGACCATTTTTCATTATTTTCACTGTGGAACTATTTTCATAGCTGCTTCTGCTGCCTATTCACTGGCTTTTATTATTTAGGCACTTTTGTGCAGAAAACATTGAGCTTGGTAGACTGGCCAAAAGATGTTGAGTGCTACTGAAGCCTTTTATCTGCGTTTGCCTGAAGGGAAGATTTCCTGCCAGTGTGATTTCCATGGACTGGACATAGATTTAGTGATGCTTCTATGGTATGATATGCTGATCAAATGGAGCTCTCTTAAGTTACTTTAATATCTGGCAGTCTTTCCTGGTGCTTGACAAGTAGGAGGACATTGCCAGAAATTTAGGTATTTTTTTCTTTCAGTGTTTTGTTGTTGTTGAGGGGTTTTGTTGTTTTATTTTGTGGTGTAAACATTTTGTTAAACTCAGCTGAAATTAGAGAATTGATGGAGAATTAGATGGTATCCAGAACAGTGAAATGCTAGAAGCATAACATTGGTTTTGATGGTAACCTCCACCAGCAAATTTTCTTAGAAGTGGAAAGTTCAACTCATGGTTATTGGTTTGGTTTGGTTTGGTTTTGTTTTAAAAGTGCTCTCTTATAATGTTTCCTTTCAAATACTGTTCATTGAGTGGGACTCAGTGTTTATTTTGTTTATTTTTTCAGCAAATCCACATGGATCTGGACTGAATTCTGCTTTCTGAAATCTAGACAGAGAACCTCTCTTCTGTAGCAATATAGATGCTTAATGTCCGGTGATATACTCAGTAGTGTATCTTACCTTCTGGGCCTTAGGTTCATCTAGCTTGCACTCAAGGTGTTGTTTGTGCCCAATCCTAATAAAATTCTCAGGAGTCCTGTCCAATTTTGACAGATTTGAGACAGAGCTACTGGGCTGAAACACTTCACAGCAGGGACCTGATTCCTTTCATGAAGCCAGATGCTGTTGAAGTCAGTGGAGGAGGCTCCTCCTAATTCATAAAGGACTTTGAATATGACAGCTTGTACTAAAGAAGTGGCTTAATGAAGGGAAACCCTGCATAAAACTGGTACAAAACTGTGAGCTCAGTCATATGCTTTGGGGCCTATTAAGAAACCACTTTATGAACGGCTGCAGCTACTTTCATTAGGACCACGTCATTAAAACTTCAGGGTACCTCAGACTTGAGACAGTCGGCATGGACAGTTCAGGTTTTTACACTATCTCAGCCAATGAGAAACCAGTCTGTCTACTTTGAAGAGACCAAGGATTGGAGGGACAG
Organism: Aleadryas rufinucha; assembly: GCA_013397815.1. Classification (NCBI taxonomy): domain Eukaryota; kingdom Metazoa; phylum Chordata; class Aves; order Passeriformes; genus Aleadryas; species Aleadryas rufinucha. Next base: position 281,789 of record VZTH01018634.1, read on the forward strand.
AAGACTTGAATGCTCAAAAGCCAAAGAATCTTCCCCAAACCTTTCCCCGAAATGAGGATCACTGATAATGATATAAGCACAAAAGCGCACTGTTCTTAGTTTTATAATTTTGATACGAAAATCATTGTGAGGAAATAGGAAAACCCATGGCACTGTAGACAGTCTTTGAAAAGGTTCAGTGCTGCTCTTCTGCAAACTTGGAGTTATTCTTGCTTTACACTGGTGTAATGGATAGCATATCATGGTCCTTGTGAAAATCACAGCCTTTAGAGCTGTGTTTGCAAGTTGGTTGAGATGAGATGTGTGTGTAGCTGTAGGATCTCCTTCAACAGCTCAAAAATTATGATTTTTTTTTTTTTAATTCGGGGAAAGTTGGGTTTCCTGTGATGTGTGACTGTCATAAAGACTAACACGAGCCTGTGTGTAGTAGAGTAATTTTTGTTTGCATAATGTGATGGGTTTTTGATTTGCATAATCTTTTGTGTGTGTATGCACTCCATATCCTTCAGAGAAGGCTTAGAGCTTGACTGTCTCCAGTAAAGGGATCCCAGTCATTAATTGGGGATGCTTTTCTGCTCTGTAGACTGAAATTTATTTCCTTGGGATTTTTTAAAATTCAAAATAAGCTTAAAATTAATCTGTAGACTGAGCAGGAGGAAGCATAGGTCTAAAAGTGGATTTCCCATTCTGTAAATGAATGTAATATATGCACTTTTTAGGCCCTTGGCTTTCTCAGCCGGTTAAAATCTTTGGCATAGTTTCCTTCCACTCAGGAGATGAGTTATCAACTTGTCAGGCAGTGCGATGGTAGTCTGTGTTCTCAATTGCTTGCAAAGGGTGATTGTAGTCCGCCCTTGTTAGTGCTGATTTAACCCATAAGTAGTTCCACTCATCTCAATTAGTCTTCTCCTTGTTCACATGCTTTTAACCGAGATCAGATTATTTATTTTTTCACTTGCATCTATTTTGTTTATTGACTTGAACTCCCTTGTTTTACTGCTGTTGGTATCTCCAACATAAATGCACAGGTTGCAAAGGCTGATACATCCTTGAATACATAGCTATAAATTCTGGTGTGCTGTTTGGAAAGGAATCGTGTGCTGGTTTCCTGGTATGATGGAGAAGGACTTCTGATACAGACAATAGGAATAAATGGTAAAGGACAAATGACAAGAACATCTGCTGTCATAATAACTTGCACAACATGGTTATGGTTTACGTAATTGGGGACCTCAGAGTTGTGTCTGAAGGACAAAGGAATGTTTGTGTCTCACAGTGGCATGTGCTCAGAGATGCTGGCCACCTCAGACTAACTGCTGTTTTATGAAATACAGATTTATTTTTACTTTGAAAAGAAACCACTAAAGTAAACAATCCATCAATTTAAGCAATTAAAAATGGCACATGTAGGATTAGACCGGGCTTAGCCTCCTGCGGTCTGCCTGTACCTGAGTTTGAAAGGAGAGTAACTTGCTTAAGTGAAGGTATGAACTTTTGCAAAAAGGGACACATATGCTTACTCCATTTGCTGACCCACTCTAGTATTAAAGGGCACAATACATTCTGAGGGGTGTGTCATGTAAAGATTGAATTATGAACTTGGGGTGGACATGTTACAAGTGCAGAGCCGTCCGTGGGAATTGATGGCTCTCCACATCTACTGTTCTACAAGACTTAGAAATAGCAAGGCCAGCAAATGATCTTTCCTGCTCAGTTCTAAGGAGAAAGAAAAGGAGCTTTTACAGAAACACCTCAGAAGTCTTGATGTTTTACCAACCTCAGTACTTTAACCTCAGTATTTCTGTGTGGCAGGTTTATATTACCAGTGGAAAAAACAAAGACATAGGAAGATTGAGGCCTGAATTCAAAAAGACTTTGGGGTAGTTAGGTCCATGTTGACTGATGCACTTGAATGAGTCTTCCTACAGGACAGTTTCTGTGAGTTTAAATTGTATGTAGAACTACAACACATGACCCTGTCCAGAGATCAGAGTTGCTAAGTTATTTTTCCTCTGCTTTATTAACTGTCTTATACACCAGACTACCCATCCTTCATGTAAACAGGCACCTGATGTCAGTAATACTCACTGACATTTTCACTGGTGCTGAGAATCACCCAGCTAATCCTGCTGTGAGACAGCAAGGATGCATGGAGCAATTTTAGTTTTCTGCCTGTGTGATACCCATCACCATCTTGCATGTTCTGAAGGTACATGCTACCTCCTTCCAGTCCCTAAGTGATAATTTACAGAGAGCTCAGTGGTGGAAAAATCTCTTTAAATTTGAAGAACTAACCATATTTAAATGATGCCCTGAAGCTTAGTAGCTTCACAAACAAACAAATTAACCTCTTATAAACACCTACAGGAAAAACACCCAAGCCCCTTAATTAAAAAAGATGCCTCTATGCATTCAAAATCTGTTCTTTGTTTTCCTGTCAGCCCTCATTTCCACCAAGGGATCACTTTTCTAAGGCCAGCAGGACTGCTGTGATACAGGAGATAAATATATATGACAATGGTTGTGAAAGGGCAGAGCCCTGTCTTGACATTGACACAGATAATTGAGTTTTTGGGGAGTTAGTGTTCACTAAGTTGACTGTTTCTTGGGAGAGATGTCGTATGGCAGTTTTGTGGCGGGAACAGTAAGTATCCCCTAGCAACATTTACGTTTCCCATTTTTACCCTTTCAATTAATGTTTCTGATTCCTTTTTGGCGCTATTTTCAGCAGCTCCAGGATAGATGTTTCAGGTAAGAAATTCTACATATATTGCAGTATGGTTACCTAGTCACCTTGGTAGAGATCACTGGCAGGTGGGGTCCTTCAAGTCACTACTGTTTGTAGCAAGAAAACCAGTTGTATTCATGTATGTTTGTGAAGGGTGCCAAAATTTTACCTTCTTTCTAGACTCTCTTCAGAGTACTTAGACACTTAAACCGGTGGTTGAAATGGAAATCTGGTATTCCTGTATGATAGAAAAAAAAGAAAAATATTTTTGTGCTATGAAACTTGCATTCTTTGCATCTAATATGCACAAAAGTGCAGGTATAAATGTTTGATGTTGTGAGTAGTGTCATTAGTTAAGGCATAGTGTTGTGCACCAGTAATTACAGACGTTAATTATAAAGGAGAACTGGATTATGACTTTGGGTGCCCTCATTAGGAGGGGACAGTGTGTAAGTAGTCCTGGGAGGCTTTGTTAATTGGAGAAAACTTGTTTCATAGCATCTTCCTTGCCTTTTTCACCAGGAGGTAGTAATTTACTACTGCTTATACAAATACCAAATGAAACACTGCTGCTGTAGGTCAGTGCTGCTATTCAGTGAGAGGAAAAGTGAATGTGACTCAGCTTTGCTGTTTGTCTCCAGCCTTTCCCCAGCTTTTGCTTTATTCCACTTCACTTCTGCTTTCCTGGATTTGGTTTGGGTAGTCCATGTGGAGGTGGGAGTGTGCATCTCAGGATGCTTCATCATAGACTCCCTTGTAAGACCTAATGCTCACAGGGGGCTGCTTCTCAAGGATGAAGTATACATCTGGCAGCCACTGACCACTTTCCATGTTTCCTGAGGAACACAGCCCTAGACGCATGCACAGGCACCTGTGATTCTGGGCAGATACATTAGGTGCAGTTCTCTTGCAACCAGGAGGCCTTTGCACTTCAGGAAACTCATGTAACTCTTCTGTTTCTTAAAGTAAAGTAACCGTGGGCCCTGTGGAACTCTCTAAGCTGCCTCTGCATGCAGTAATTATTTTGAGATAGAAACGGCACCTTTGAAGCATGTCCATTAAAATACATAATTAAAGTATCTCATGTTCGATCATACCATTGGACAGCTAATTGAAAATCACACTGTGTCTCCATAATGAGTCAAATAATAAATACATTTGTGCACCGACGGAGTGACTCGTCCCATAGTCTTTTCCCCCCTTTAATTGCTATGATGGCAGTTGGCAGAAGAGGACCTTGTGCTGGGCTGTCTTTGGTCAGCAAACGCAGCAGGCACAGACCTACTGTTGGGGACTCCCATGAGTTCAAATGAAAGAGGCTCTGAAGGATGGGACTGCTGCTTCCAACAGTTAATGTACAGATGTGTAAGTCGGGCAGAATATGTTGGGTTTCCTACTGTCTAGCAAGTCAGTGGTTAGCACAGCACCTGCCTGGGCTTAAGAAATGGGCAGAGCATATGTATTTATGGTGAGGAAGGGCATGAATGGTTTTGGGCTGTGCCTGCCCATAGGCTTATGCCATTCAAGACCCTCTGTGATGCCCAGTTGGCTCTGCTACAGCAGAGGGTCCCTGCAGAGCAGCTGCTATTTCAGGAAGTAAAAGTCTGGTACTTACCAAAGTCCAGGTGGCATCTTGAACTCTTGCAAGCAGTGAATTGTCCTCAGCTGGTGTCTTGGGAATCTGATGTCTCAACTAGTATTAATGGCAAGAAGTCCATCCCTCTTAGTCACATCCCTTGTGTAATTTTTAATCTTTCAGTATCTATCTTGCTCTCTGTGGCAGGGGAAGTGCTGTGCTATGTTTTATCACCACGCCATGAACACATTTCTTAGAAGGTAAGAACACAGGAAGAATTCCTTTGCCCTCCTCTCCACCATATGTTGTACATTTGTGAAAGACAGACATACCCTGATCAGTAAAATTATTGGTTTGCTTATCTTTCTTCCTGCAGTTTAGAGATACAGGGAGAGACAAGATTTAGTGTATTATGCCGTACAATTATTTGTGCGATCTGAGGTTGCTAGAGAAGAAAATCAATTTGATAAACATAAATGAGGAGAATTCCAGGCTGGTCCTTCCCTGTGAGATGCACTGATGGCAATAGCCATAGAAAGGAGGACTCTGGGATGTCACTTCTCTAAGAAGATTCAGAGCTGGACCAGTGCTCAGCTACAGTGGTTCTTATGGTCTTATTTTTACAATGATGACTTGCATGATCTCCTTCTCATCACAGCAAGAACAGCTTTCCAGCTTACAGGGTCATTCATTTGGCAGTAGAATTGCCTGGAAAGAACTAGTTATTTCAGGTTAGCATTTACACATATGTATGTTCATGAGTATGCTCTTTCTGTGAAATAAATTAAATAATTTTTCTCAGCCCACAGTCATGTAACCAATCATAGCTTTGCTCTGTAGCTCTTGTACTTTCTGACATCTAAAAAAAAAAGTCATGGTGCATTAGTGCTAGGGAGACAAAGACAAGGAAGGAAGTCTGCTGATGCTGCTTTTTACATTTAAAATCAGGCAACATATCCAGGGCTTTAGGATGCATTTTCTCAGGAGGTTCCTAAGACTTGAGTTCCCTGCTGTTTATATTTTGCAGTTGCAGTCTTCGAATTACATTGCCAGGGTTTTGGGAAAGGTTATAGTCGTTTCGACCAGCTTCAAACCTTACATTGCAAAATCATATTCTGCTGCTGCTGCTAGTGCCTGACAAAGATCTGGCTTCCAAACAAAGGCAAGAGGAAAGAATGAAGCAGCAGACCCTGCAAGAGACAGAATATCGTCTGTGTGATTAAAGCTCTTTTAGGGCATGGTCTGTAATGGGAAAGAAAAAGCATGATCTCCACTGATCTGCATTTTAAACAATGTTGAGGATTAGCAGAGGGGCAGCAGATGCACCTATTGAGCTGTAAAGGAAGGGATTCAAAGCTGCATCATGCAGATGGAGATCATTGTACTGTACCTCCCTGCATGTGCCAGTCGCTGCTCCTGCTGCTCTGCCGAGCGGCCCTTCGCAGCCCCGCCGGCCCTGCCTGTCCCAGCACACGGCACAAAGAGGCTGCCCCGGCCCCGCTGCCGGGCGGAGCGGAGCCTGCACCACCCCGAGGAGCACAAGCCGAGCCGTGGCAGCCATTCTGCTGCTGCTGCTGCTGGGGAGATCGTGGTACGGGCACCGGTGTTTGTAACATCCCTCCCGAGCACAGCCAGCTTAACCCTTTCCATTTGAACAGCTTGGTCTGACAGTGCTGCCTATCATTTTGCTACAGACCCATCCTTTTCCTACAGCAGAGAGAGTAAAATGCTCACTGAGAGGAGAGAGATTTCCCTTCATGCTTTTTTCGGTTCTTTCGTTGCTTCCAGGAATCAGCATCCTTTCTCCTATCTAAAATACAGTGTTGCAATTTTGTTATTGCTGTTCTCATTAAATGGATCATAAATTTGAAAGCTCTCTCACCAAATTTATATATTCATATATAACATAGAAAGCACCCCATTTTTGCTGTCAGATTTTCTGCTGTGAGTCAGGAGCAGACCTACTGGCACAAATGGAATTATTATCCTTTTATACTGCTGTAGCAGGGGGTAGGTATGAGGTTTGTCTGGAATTTTATAAAAATGACGGTCTACTGGCCAATTTTTTTTGTTCTAGCATATAGTTTGCATTTGAAAATGCATTTATGGTGGGTTTGTAGCTTTTTTGCAGCCTTCTCCCACCAACTTAAGATGTGACTGTGGCATGTGCTTGGTTTCCAGCTCTGCCACAGGGTTTCTGTGTGACCTTCAGCAAGTTGCCCAGTTTCTTAGGGCCTAAAGTCTTTATCTTCAAACAGAGAAATAGCATGGAATTAGGTATACTCTAGGACTGCCTTATCTGTTTGGATCATAACCATCTACCCCAAGGCAGGACCTTGCACCTATTACATGTTGTATGTGTTATGTTTATTACGGTAGAGTCCTACTAGTCTTGAGTTGAGTCTTCCAAAATAAACAGCAATAACAATTCCACAGGGCTCTCATTCACATAATTCTGTGTTATGTTACGTATCTTCTCTTTAAAAATAATTTTCTCCGTAGTCCTGAAATATGTTCATGAACCTGGAGAAAAAATACTGGAGAAAACTATTTTCTGCTACATCCTATCCTTATTTGTGTCATAAAGCTGGGCTTTTCCAAAAGCAGCCTGGATATTACCTCATGTTTTGTCTCTTACATGTGGGCAGGAGAGAGAGGGCAAATTCCTCTATATACTCTAAACATGACTCTCTTTTTGCTTCTTGGTTAGCATGGTTTCTACCTTGTTTGCTTCAGTAGCTCCATCACTTTGTACAGTTCTCTGGCTTTGTCTTAAAGCTGGAACCCACCTCAAGTGCTGATGTAGATCCTTATGTTCCCCCATCTTGAAGAGTTCCCACATTCGACAGCAGACTAGGGAAAGCAAATCTCAAACCACAGGGCAAGGCTCTAGACACCAGTTAAGTGCTGAAGTGGTGAGGACCGTGCTGAGGAGGTAGCACTTTTGTTAAGCTCAGGCGTGGGGCTTATCTCATAGCTGTGAGGAGAATTATTATCTGAAAAACAGATTAGATGAATTTCTGTAATTTATATTTAAATCAAGGCAATTTAAATCGTGGATTTTTATTATGGTTTGAATCAGCAAGGGCAAAATCTTGATTTCTTTTGTTGATTCCATCCTTATTTGTCATTTGTACACTTTAGATACTTTCCTAAAGAAAGGTTAATTTTCAAATTGGTGGACATCCAGTTATGATGATTTGCAAAGTAAATTTGGCATTTCTTTTCTGTGGTTAGGAAGACATTCTTTTCCAGTGCCCATTCATTGAAGTCATAATGTAGTTAATGTACATTTACTTGCATCCTTTCCTGAAATTTTTTTGATACATTATAGATTGATGACTGGCATTTTCTACTTGCTGTAGATGGATATATATTCTTTATGGGCAATTTGCATCAACCTCTATTTGGTTTGAAAATTGAAGTGAAATTAAATTTATTTAAAAATTAAAAATCATTATTTATTATCCAGATGTGCTGATTCCATTTAAAAATAAACATGAAGTGAAAAATATTTTAAAAGAGTTTGTTTTGACCAGGTATTGCAGCATGTGAGCTGCCTCTAGGCAGACACCATACAGAGCTCTTTCCACTTCCCAGGACACCTCACTGTTCACCTGACATTTCTGGGCTCTGGAAAACAGACTCAGTTGTGCTGGGATCCTCACTTGGAATTAGAATGAGACCAACCAGACCTTAAACCAGGTCTCTAGAGGAGAAAGTCTCAGCTTTGGTTGTGTGGATTGTTGCTCTTCTTCCATAGTGGCTCTTCCCTGATGTGTGGGAAGAATTAGAGAGCAATTTGTACAGATGGGTTTCTTTAGAGGGCACATAAGCTGAAGGAACCAGTAGGAAGGTTGGAGTGGGAAGGAGAAGTCTTGTTTCACACATCCAGACAATAAAAGCATGAATTTACCACATAGTGGCCCATCCAGAGTCAGAGAAGCAGCATGTGAAGTTACCCTTAAGTTATAACTTACCCAGTGAGGTCTCTGCTTACAGGACTCCTGAGAAGGAACTGTGGTACAGCTGAAGAAAAACAATCAGCTCATTCACATCTTTCCTTATGTTTTTCTCACTCCCTTTTTGTTGCACAGCTTCTGGTTTACCTTTCTTTGGGTTATCTTGTACTAACTAGAAAATGTTAGGGGAAGGTTTCTCTTTCAGGATAAAACATGTAGAAAACATGAAGAATTACTTAAAGTAATTTAGATAATATTCTTTAAAACTGCTGCAAAGAAGTATTGTTGTTCCATTAAATATCCTTAAATATCCTCTGAAAGTGTTCTTTGCTCATTAATACCTACAGAGACTGAAGGGAAGAAAGCCACTGATTGAACCAAATTCAATACACTGTATTTTTGAGGCCAAAACCAGTAGGAATGTCTGATGCACCAGGCAGCTATGCTGCCATCCAGAGGTACTTAGGCTGAAGAACCGGGCAGGCAGGACTGTCACGGAAACGCAGAGTCCTGTACTTGGGAAGGAATAACTGAGGGATCAGTACACACAGGGGACCAGCCAGCTGGAAGGCAGATCTGCACAGAAGGACCTCAAGGTCCTGGCAGACAACAAGCTGACTGTAAGCCAGCTGGGCACTGGTGTAGCAAAGGTAGGAAACAGTATCCTGGGCTGCAGGATCAACCCAATTGAGGGAAGTGACCCTTTATCTCTGCTCGGCACTGAGGAGGTGACAACTGGAGAATTGCATCCAGTTCTGGGCCTCCACAAGTACAAGAAACATGGATTTACTGAATCCAGGATAGGGCCACAAAGATTAAGAAACTGAGGCTTCTTTTGTAAGATTAGAGCGGGGACGATTTGGCCTGTTGAAAAAAGCTCAAGGGGATCTCATCAGTGTGTATAAATACCTGATGGGAGGGAATAAAGAGGGAGCTGACTCTTCTCAGTAGTGGCCACTGATAGGACAAGAGACAATGGGCACAAATTGAAACAGAATTTACTCCAAACACAATAAACACTTTTTTTTACTGTGAGGGTGGTCAAACAATGTAACAGGAATCCAGAGGGGTTATGGAGTCTTCATCTGTGGAGATACCCAAAATCCAACTGGACAAGGTCTTGGGCAACATACTCTAGCTGTCCCTGCTTGAGCAGGGGCTTTGACTTGATCATCTCTAGAGTTCCCTCACAGCCTGCATTATTCTGTGACACTGGAACCAAAAGCAGATTCTAGAATTTTTTTTTTCCTCCTCAGCAGTGAATTATGGACTGCTAGTACAAATCAGAACAGCATGCTTAGAGAACCCATCATTTGTTTCTCTAGCTCTGTTGCTAAACACCTGGACATCTGCTGCCCTGATTTTCTTTATGCTGTTTCCAGTGTACTGCCACCAAGTGCAGTCTGGACGTTCCTGCTCTCATCTTCACTCACCTGGTTGCCTCTGTGGTTTCAGAAGGCACTTTCTTTTCCCAGTTCAGCATTATGTACTGTTCACAGCAACACTCACATACAACTGAAGAGGTAGATTTTCAGAAGAGTACACTGCAGAGAAGAGAGAGAAAGGTTTTCCAAATAACCTTTATTTAGGCTTCTTTATGTAGTTATTAGTGGGATTTACAGTTGATGCTCTGGGATGAGGGATTCTCCATTGTATTTAACAACTTGTAATCACACAAAAGCCACAGATTTTCCTTAATTCCCTTTAATATGACCTGAGGGGAGCACCCCTGCTCTTTCTCAGAAGAGAAGTTAGCTTCTCTGTCTAAGAAGTAAGCTTTTCTTTCTGTGTTTATCTTCTGGAGCTTGCTGGGGCTTGTATCCCTGTGAAATGGAAGGGAAGAGTTAAAGTCTTGTATGTGCAAGTAAAAATGGTCCCTCAGGAAACTTAGACCAGGTCCTTGTGCAGCTGAAACCTGTGGGGCTGTATCTGCTGCACCCTCTGCTGTTGGCAGAGCTCACAGTTCCTACATGCCTTCATGCACTCCTGTTTCTAATATGTGTAGCCAGTCTGCTTGAGCAGGAAGCCTCATGGACCTGGCTGGATCTCAGAAAGCAGATCCTGTGCATATGGCAGTGCTGTTCCACCATTTTGTGACATTACACAGGTCACTGCAGCTCACAGAGTTTCCCAAACTGGTTTTGTTTGTCCATCTGACCAAACCATGTTCATTGGTTTGTGTACCGAGTTACCAGAATTAGACTTTCCAGTTCTGAAGACTGAGGCTTTTCTATATTTGCCCTTTGTTATAGTTCCTGATTCTCTTCTGAAAGTTTTTTTCCATTCTGAGAGGGTTTTTTTTAATTATCACCCTAATAAGACTTGGACTGCAACCTCTAACCCCTGGTTTTAAGCATAGAGGGTCACACACAAATAGTGTTGCTGTGGATACCTGTCCTGCCAGGTCTTTAGGCTATTCAGCTGCTGATTTTTGTATTTGGGGAGAGACCCTTCATACCCCACCCTGTGCAACTTGGCCATGGCCTGAATGTGTGGGTGGCCTGACCCTGCAGTACAAGTAAAGAATATCATAGCAGTTTGATGCTTAGGAGCTCGTAATACAAAGCCAAAGAACTAAAGTACGTGTAATGTTCATAAGGACAAAAGAGTATTTTCTATGTTCAGTATAGGCAGCATCCCTTAAGGCCAGAGGCTTTTCAGGAAGTGATACATGATTTGTCTAATGCTATTATTGCTGGGTAGTACTGTATTATTTTAGCATGTTTATCCCCTGTGTATGTCGGGACACTGAACAGGCACAGCAGTCTCAATTATTTCTGAGCTGCCTTCTCTTCTGAGCGTGAGCGACTCTGAGTCAACACTGAGCTCCTCTGTGGCCATTGTTTGTAGCCTGTGCTGTGTTGTGTCACCTCCTTGGAGAGGCTGGGAGGGCTGCTGCGGCTGTTCTCGGTCACAGGGAACTGGGAATAATTCCAAGGAAGCCAATGGGGTCACAGTAATGTACAAGTGGGGAAAACTGGGTCCTCACGTGGGTGTGTTGTTTTTGAGGGATGATATTTTAACTTTTGCTCAGGTGTGTAGCCTGTAGGGACAAGCTGTTTATTGGTTGTTTGCTTATTTCTACATACTTGTCCAGGCTTAAAACTTGTCCTTCTTCTTAAGGTGAATCTTTTGATTGAACCTCCCTAAGTCTTCTGATGCTTCTTGATAAATGTGTGGGGCCGATAAATAAAGTCATTACTAGAATAGAAAGCAATCAGAGAAAAAGCCCAGGGCGTGAAGTTCTCTGTTGACTTCTAGAAAACTCGTCTGCTCTTTTCTTATTATGGCTCTGGCCTTGAACTAGTGCTTATGGGGAGCCTGATTTGAGGATTTTATTCTGATACTGAGAAAATACCAGTCTGATTAAGGGCAGAACCCTTTCCTGTGTGGGGAGGTGGTGCAGTAAAAGGTGCTGAAGATGAAAGAATAACCATGCTTGCAGATTTGTTCTACCCGAGTGATAGTTAACACATACAAGGAGTTGTATACTTTGGTAACTGTTGAGGACAGCTGGTTCTGGAATAAAGGCTTCTACAGCCAGATCTCCAGCACTTCGATGTCATTCTCTGCAGCAACACCTATTAGAATAAGCCAGGTTTGAATAGCTGTAAGCTGCTGCTGAAGAAGCTGATCTGCAAATTCCTAAAACAGATGAGCCTTTGCATTGACTTCAGAAGGCTTTAGATCAGACCCATGGAATCGTTCCAGAAGAGAAAAATTCACTGTGAGGTCTTCCAGCAGCCCAGGCTGGAGTTGTTGCATAGAAATCCTGGAGCAGAAGTATGACACAGAGATGTGTTTTGACAGCACAGGTCTCATGACACTGTCCTTTTATAATCACTGGTTCCTGCCTGAGTTTGAAATTGATGTCATATTTCAGGACATACTTAGCCTCAGCCACTGTAGTATGAATTCCATGTGATGAAACTGAGTATCAGAAGGTGGGTTGTAATGTTCCAGTTTATCTAACCACCTTCCTTCTGCAAGGAAATTAAATTCATTTTATTTTCTTTCTTTTTATTGTGGAGGCACAGCTGACCGTGCTCTGTAGGTATTGCATTGTTTCTTGTACCTAAAATTAATGAGGTGCTTGGGCCTTTTTATGTTTTGAATGTGATGCCCTGCTTTCCTCTCTTTGTAGGGAACACAGTGAACCAGCTGTAGTGTACTTTGTACTACATGACCAGACAGCTCCTGTTCTTCTTGGTGTAGGAGTCAGTAAATCCTTTCAGCTCCATGCTGTGACCTTAGCCATTATTCTCAAATTAAAGGAAATACTTTTTAAAGTTTGTTCAGTTTGGTTGGGGTTTTTTTTATGCACCTGTTTCTATTCATTAAAATTATAATAGTCTCATTTTTCTTAACTTTTATCCTTTTACTCTTTTGCTGTGACTTTCCTGTTTGTAAATCAGAATTCAGTTTCCAGATGGCCTTTCTTCCCAGTCTCCTAAACCAGAAGCTTGGAGTTTCTCATATCCAGTATAATTGAGAAAATGTGCTATTTCCTACCCTTTTTAGAGTGGTCATGTGGTGACAGATCTGGACTGGCCACAGCATCTGTTGTCTTTTACACAGGAGAAAGGAGAGAATAAGGTACACAGAAGGAAACTGTGCAGCTGGCAGGTGAACTGCAAGACAAATGGGTAAAACTATGGAGGGCGTTACTGCAGGTGGCATAAGGAACTAGAGTCAGTGGGGATAGAGGTGTGGGAAGGAATTGCAGGTGTTCTGACACTGGAGGAGAGTGGAAGTAGGATGTCCATAGATGTGGTGAGTTGGGACTGGAGGAGGATCCAGAGTTTTGTGGTGGATAATGAAATGAAATTCAGGGTGTGGATCTGCAAGTGATCAGCCTCTGTTAGTTCTACTGGATACAGAGCAATTTATCCTTGGAAAAATACCTGTATCTGTAGAACAATGCATGTAGTGGTTATCCAGTGCATTTCTCCTCTGGCTGTGTATGGGCCATACCGCACTGCCATGAAAAAGCCCTTCTGGAATTCCTGGGAGCTGCTTGTGCTTGTGGCTTGCTGTTTGGCACCCTGTCCAAAGCATGGGTGCAAGTGTGGTTAATCCAATCACTTCTTGAGCCCTTACTCAAGGGCAGCATATCGGCACTCAGTGGAAATCCTGTTAGGAATCTGTCAGAGGGTGATTAAGAGATGTCAGAGGGCAGAGTAAGCTGTATCAGCACTGAGCTGGGTAGATGAAGTGTTCTGTGGTGAGCCTAATCTTGTGAAGAGCGTGACCTCTGTCTGCTGTATAAAGGTTTTCCATGGTAAACCCCCGTTTTAATTAAGTTCTTAATATACAGATAACCTAGCTGAAACAATCTTGGCTGATAGAAGGGTCAGAAGGGTGTGAGGACTTCCTGATGGAGCATGGAAAGGTGTGGTGAAGAAGGGGAGATGTAAGAAATTAGCATAGAAAATGGGATTAACATCAGCCTAAAGTACATGTGAAGAGCAGTTTATCTGCTGTTTCCCCTCCTCCTTTCTCACCATCTCTTTCTCTGCTGCTCACTATTCCCTCCTTATTAGTGCATCAGTGCTTCTCAATAGATCACTGGACCAAGTGGGGATGTTGTGGCTCATTACCCAGATGTTACCTAATTACAGCAACATGTTTTCCAAAAGATATCATAGGCAGGATAGACAGACTTCTGCTGGCTTCCTGCTATACCTGAAAATGGCTGTCTTTGGTCATCTCCTGACAAAAGATTAATGAAGTCTGAAGGGGAACATGGATCTCATCATTTCTCAAGAGGAGCTTTACAAGGAGATGTACAGCTCTTGGAAAGAGGAAAAGAAAAGGCTTCTGACTAGGAAAGTTGTGAGTGAAAGAGTTTTCCCAGTACCCATCCAGAGAAGCAAAAAGAGTTGGGCTTTTTTTTCCTGGTGTATCAGTGGAAAGATCTGTTGTATTTTAATTTGTCTTTTGAATTTGAAAACAATGAAACCACTCTTCTCTTTCCCTGTGTGGAGGGCGTGGGGGTGCTGCCCTGACACTTTCAGATGTACACGTTAGAAACTGAAGTCTGCACTTCTCCTGTGGCAGCAAAGCTTTGTCTCCCAGGTGTTTTTCTATGGGAACAAAGACTTGATCTGAAATAGGAACTCAGCCCATAGACATCACAGGCCGCTGGTAGATCCCAGAGGACTTCAAGAGTTTGTTAGAGTTTGGCTGGTGAAATAGCGGTATTTTGCAGAAGCAGCATGCAGTGTGCCGATGAAGGTTTGTGCCCTGGTTCCCTGAGGGGGCCTCTTTAGATATGTGGGTGTGTCTGGGGAGATGGGAAAGAGAGCACGTTGAAAGGACTCAAAAGTCACATTCTTTGCTATATTCAGGGGGCACAAAGGTTTTCTGAGAAGTATTGATTTATGAAATATTGCAAGAAAGAGACCAAGATAGAAATCAATAGAGGTGATGTTGGTTCAGTGTGTTTTGATCTTTCTGAGCTCAGAGGATGATCCTACCATAATCTCTGAGGCATCCAGTGTAAAACTTGCTCCTGGTGAGCTGCTATGTATATATATATCTACATGTGTTTGTGTCTCTTGTTCCCTAATATCAGGCATGTGGATCCAGTCCCATCTGAGCTGATGCATTGTTCTCACCAATCTCTGAGCTTAGGAGTGCATCCCTGTGGCTGGCCGAGCCAGCAGACATTTGACAGTGCTCATAGCTCAGGACAGTAAATCTGGGCTGTCACAATTTGGTCTGCAGCTTTCCTGTGCTCTGAGCTGAGGCATGTGGATCTCAGCAATGATGAACCTCTCCTTCCATGCTCTTGCCAAGCATTTGAACTCTGGCTTTAGTCCTACCATAATTACAGTTTATGCAGTTTACAAACAGTTATTGCATGAGCCCTCAGAACAGCCTTGTAGCACTAGAATCTCTCCGTAGAAGAGCCCATGGTCAAATTATTTCATTACCAACCTAGGTAGCTCCATCCTCATCCTTTTAGGTTTCTAGATTTCTCCTATATCTCCTTTTCCCATTATGCAATTATAAATTGATACCGTATAATTTGTGTGTCACTTGATGTAAGTCTCTTGTTTATTTTAAATGCAATAATTAGAGATAACAATTGCTATAGAAAAATAAACATCTCTTCAATGAGAAGACTGAGTAATTAAGGGCAATTACTGGTTTCTGTAAGTAGGATGCTCAGTAACAAAGTTCTTTCCAGTGCAGCTAAGAGGAGTATAAGATGTGCATCATTGGAGACCAGGAATCTGTGCTCTAAAAGAATTGGGAATTGAAATGGAAACTACTAATAAGAAATTATCTAGAGCTTTCTTTCCAGATTGTATTTAAAATGCAGTTTTCCTGGTTGTAATATGTAAAACTTGGATAGGATTTATATCCCTTTCCAACATTCTTTGTAAGGATTAATCAGTTAATCCTTCTACAGCCCTTGCAAGGTAAGTAAGTAAGTGTTATTATCCTTATTTTACGGCTATGGAAATCATGTTGCTGTGGGCCAAATTTTAATCCATTTTCCACTGTTGCAGATCTAAAGCAACTTCACTGCAGTCAGCAGAGTGAGACACTGTAACTGAACTGATTTAACCCTAATTGAAACTGCAGTGTTTGTGAATATAACTGTGGAGAATACAGAGGAGGAATATTACATTTTAAGATTGTCCTCCACCCCACTTGAGATGTATTAGTGCTTTTGTTTGCTGTAAGGGTTGATTTTCTGGACTGGCATCCTTGAGGTTTTGCAGGTCTTGCAAATGTTAGTGCATGTAATTTTCAGGAATGAGCAGCCATAAATTCTTTTTAGATTTACAACAGCAACCTCCAGTTTGTGGGGAGAAATTAAATTATTTGTATGTAAAGAGCATATGTACAAAGTTCATATGCAGCAATAATGTATACACATCAAGCTTTTTAAAATACAGTGTACTTGAGTTTGTCAGCCTAGAATTTTTATTCCTCTTTTAATCCAGATAGTTTGGTGCCAGTACTTGAGCCCTGAAGTAAACCACAAATGTTTGTGTCGTGTAGTGTCTAGATTAACATTTGCAGAGTATTCATTGACTTGAATTAATTGGCAATTAGCTAACTCAAGTTAAAAGAGGAGTGATATTTCTCTCTAGACATTCCTTTAATTGCTCATCCAGCCAAAATAGATGCTGCTGGCCAGACCAGGGCTTTCCGCTCAGATTTTTTAAGGTTTTTGACAGTGCGCTGTAGAGTGAAATGAAGAGCAAGCAACATGTGTTTGCATGATCCTCTGAAATCAGTGGCTAGTTTTCCTACTACAGAAATTTATTTTAGGTTGGTTTTATTTTAAAAGAAAATAAAAGACTTCCATTTACCAATGGGAAAAATCATATGTGTTAAAAATAGCAAATGTACCTTTACTTCTTTGAGTAGTTATGGTTAAAAATCAGGATAACTAGTTACTTGTTTTTAACACTTCTGAAAGACTGGGAACACCATTGACAATGAATATACCATAAGTGCTATATTTAAACAACAGCGGTGTTTCATTATTTATTACTCTCTTTCTCGCTCAAAATGATAATTTGTTTCAGACTGGTGTCTTTGGCAGACTTAAAGTTTGGATAGTATTGAAAACATTCTCTCTTGTTCCTGGAATGTTTCTTTCTCTAACAAAGAGCTGTAATAAGAGGATCATTAGTAAGATGCTACTATTTACACATCTGTAAAGTGCATATCGAATAGCACCAGCTCCAAACTCTTAGTGCTTTATTCAGTCTCTGCTAGAGAAATTTGCTACACAAAATGCAAGGCAAAAGTAAATGAGTCTCTTCTGAAATCCTGTCCTTGGCTGAAAAGTCGTGAAGGTGATTGCCAGTTACAATATCGGCCACTTGCTGCGGTCGTGGATTCACAGTGAATATATTGTCTCAGCTGGAGGGAAGCTTTTGTTTCTCTGTCCCCACAGAACATTTCTCTTGGGTAAAAGAATCTTCTCTCTGTACTGCGTCAGGATGGGCTGTCCATCTTTCCAGCTGCTCTAAATCTGTCCCTTGCTCATCACATAAGCTCCTGTCCTTTGTAGAAAAGATCTGTGTATCTGTAAGCATCCACAGAGTGGGAGTTTGCCTGCAGCAAAATGAACAGGCGTGGTTATTAGCAGGTCACTGCCGTGTTGGGCTGTGTCAGGCCTGTACACTTCCCTTTGCTCTTCTTCCTTCAGTGGCATCTTTGTGTCATCTGGGGTTTCTCATGCTCATTGGTTTTCAAATCATGGCTTTTAATTATGATGAAAAGGCAATGTTAACTTACACATCCCCTTGCTTTTCAGTGTGTTTGTGTTTTCTTCTTTACTCCCCAACCTGCAGTTATAGGGCTGGTCCTGATGCAGTTCAGTGGCTAAGATCAAAAGCAGCCCAATGTTTGCAGTTCATTGGATGCAACAACTGATTTGAAATGCCCAGCCTGTCAGTGTCCAGAGTCCCCAGGAATGACCTATAGATGGAGATCTGAGGTGTGCCTGAAGCAGTGAGTGTGTGACAGCTGTGGGTGGTTGAGGGAAACTTCAAGCAGTTGATTCCCACAGCATCTTAGATTTTCTGTCAGGACAGACCAGAGTTAACTTTAGCAGTCACAAAGGTTACTTGCCTGCATTTGAGGGGTTAATTACTCCTGAAGCTGACAAGTTCAAGCTCTATTTGTTGCCTGGCAGACTTGCTGTAAGCCAAGCCAGCGCAAAATATCCTCGTAGCAGCAGCAGCAGCCACCCTGTTTGTTTTCCTGTGCAGAAGACACAGGTGCCTGTGCTGGCCTGAATGTGTAGATAAGCTTTATAAATAAGTACCTAACTTATTGACACATTTGTATTGGAGGAGGATTTATAGAGTTTTGAAGTGCTCATTAACAGCTGCATATGCAGGAGAGGAAAAAATAGAAGATGCACCACCTCTTCCACAACCCTGTAAACACACCTTGGGCACTTGTTTCCAAGCAGGCATTTCTGCCACTTCCATTATTTCAGTTACAGCTCAGCAGTTTATTCATATAGTTGCTTCTCTCTAAGGTCTCTTATTATGTAGATAAATAATACATCTTGAATGGTTTATGTTCTCTGTGTCAGTGAAAGGGCTTCTTAAGAATCAGAACCCCACAGGATCTCAAATCCACATTTAAGTCATCTCTCAGTAATTACACAATTGACTGAAATTACAGGACAGAAACAGAAGTCCTGAGGACAAACCCTTCCTGCCCCAGCTCAATTAGGCTCTCTTCGTAGTAGCAGGAGGATGTTATCCTATAGACGGACTTACAAAGGGGATTTTTTTTTTATTTTTTTTGCTTAGGCTGGCATGCAAATGTCAAAAGGAAGTGGCCAGGGGAGGAGGGAGGAAGCAAGACATAGCAACATGTTTTATTTTTATCCTAAAATTACATTCAGTGAATTTAGTACAGTGAAAAGGGCTGTCTTGGGCTGTTCAGAGGGTTGTCTAAAATTTCTGTCTCCACAAAACAGACAGCAATGACAGTGCATTTCTTTTCTTGATTTTTAAAATGCACATCGGGAGAAGAGGAAAGATGCATTAAATCTCACATATGTTTTTTTGATACCATGGCATAAATCAAGAATGACTTCTTGAGGTCAGTGAAATTAATTCAGTATAAAATCAGTGTGATTCGGTATCGGTTTTATTTTTGCAAAGTGTTTGGTGTCTTCTAACAGTTGATTAACTTTTAATTGGAGTAAGCAGAATGGTTTAATCTTAATTTTTGGGTTTCTGTGGTAGGTTAGTAGCTACAAGGACAGAGGACACTGTGAAGATACCCTGTGCAGTGTGATGGTGTCCCAGAAGTTCAGGGTTAAACCTTTCTAGGGCTCAATGACAGGGTGCTTCAGGGAGGACAAAAGAAAAAGAGTTTACAAATCAGCCACGTTCGGTGGGACAGATGTCTTGATTTGGGAGCAACAAGCTTTGAAATCAAACCCTGAAAGTGTGAGATATCAGAAGTCTGGTATATCACTAGTGAAGAACCAGTTAGAGAGCAGTTGTTTCTCACCCTTATTGACCTCTGAAAATAATGGGTCCATGCCACATTACAGTACAGCACTGTGCCACAGATCCTGGGAGTCTAGATATAAAGGACTGAGCTAGAAGTTCTGCTGAGATTTGAAACTGTAACTAAGAGCAATGTAAAAAGTGCTGTCATTGTGCTGCAAGAGTGATGCAAGGCTGTGGTTTGTCCTAGAAGCAGGAAGGAAGCAATCAGCACAGATTGAAACAGTGCATGCTTTCAACAGTGTGGTGCCAAGTAGCCCCTATCCAAACACAGAACAAAGCCAATAGGAAGAAGCATAAGGCTGCAGGTGTTCTGAACAGTGAGCACAGAGCCAGAAGTGCTCTGGTTACAGTTACAAATTGAATAGCAAAAATTCAGACAGAAGAGTGTGGTTAGACATCACAGCATCATCCCCCAGCTCTGCTTCTTGGTTGCTTCAGGCAGAGGACACACTACTGCTATACACATTTTCAAATGGATTTGTCAGTGCGCTGCATTCTTAATTTTTGTGACTTGTTTATGTCGTGGCTGAAAGTGAGGATGTCAGCATTTAACCAGATGAGACTGAGAAATTATGTGACTAGAAATATCCAGAACACTTGAGCATGCCATAAAAGAGATGTGACTGGAAGCGAGTTGGGGGTTTATTTCTCTGCATAATAGCCAGTGATTAATAATTCCAAATTTATGATTAACTGCATAGCAAAAGGATGGACAAGTACCTGCAGAAGATTGCCAAAGTCCCTGATGAAGCTCTAGTTGACTTAATTGGGCCCAGTTTGTAGTAAGGCAATAATCTATTTGTCCCTCAGTAAGATGTTTGAAGTCCTGTGTTCAGTGTTTCACTGGACTGAGAATCTGTTGTGTTCAAATTCCAGATAAAGCAATGTGTTTGGCTTTGTGGTTTGCATTAGGGGATGGAGTTGGCTTCTTAACTGCAACCTAGCCTAGGAGCTGGGAACTGAGTTAGATTTTTTTCTACTGTTTGATGTCATTGCTCATAAATGCTCTGCAAAGCACCACAGGTCTTAGTGACACTGGGGAGGTGCCATTTTTTTTTCAGTTCAGTTGTAACTGAATTAACCCAAATGGCAATTTGGCATGTAGTGTGTGGAGTGGGATGGGATCCAGCCCATCAGGTGTTGTGCTGTGTGTGCATCTTAGACAAGAGTAAAACCTGAAGCAAACAAGATCTCACTTGAATAACCTATAAAGTACAACTTTTCCAGCTACAAATTTTCTTAATGGCAGTAGAGTTGAGAGCTCAAGGGACCATGTTAAACTCACTTGTGCAGGTATCTCAATGTACCTTCTTGAAAGTGTCCAGATTTAGATGAAAACTTTGCAGAAGATAATGGCTCATGTATGTTACTTACCTCTTTCTTTTAAGTCTTGGTGTTCTGTATTTTGATGATAGTTCAGGCATCCTAATCCTGTCAGGGATATCAACATCCTTTTGCCAATATAATCAGTTAACAGCACTCTATCTCATTTGAGGACAAGAATATAGTAAGTGATAACAAACAAGAACTTAGAATTGTATTGGCATATGCTGATGTTCCTCCATACCACAATGGCATTCATCACAGAATTAACTTGATCCAGCAGGGTAAATTAAAACAGTAAGGGAAACTATAATTAAGTGTCTTTTTATTGTGATCGTGGAAACTTTGGAAGAAGCTAGAGAAACATAGAAGCCATGTCTACGCTGCAAACATTTGACCATCTAGGTTTGTTGATATCCAAGCTTTTGCTGATGTCAGGTGTAAGCAAAAGCCCTTAATCCAGTGTGGTTCAATTGCCAGAACTTCTTATTGGTAGAATGCGCTTTGAATGGTGAGAGCTGGGCTACAGAGCTTCAACAAAACCACAGTTTTAGTGGCAGAAACTGCAGGAGCATCAACGATGTTGGTGGCTTCACTGCCAAATGGTCACAGTGTGGGCTGCAGGGTCTTCTTTACTCACAAGACCTTTTCTGGCTGGAGGAAGTACTAATGGGAATTTGTTTGCATATAAGTTTCCAACAGCTGGATGGTGTTCTAATAGGAAAAACCTCAACAACTAACCTCAACCTCTAACCAATTCTTCCTTTCTGTTTTGCTTTGTTTCTCCTGCAGGGCTTGTGAAGTTGGGGGTTCACTGTGTCACGTGTCAGAAGGTCGCGATAAAAATTGTCAACAGAGAGAAGCTCAGTGAGTCGGTGCTAATGAAGGTAATTTTCTAATGGAAGATTTTAAAAAAAAAGATTAAATTCCTGGCTCCGTGTCTTCTGTTCCATGCAAAATTAATATCTTTAATTATGTATAACAAACATCCCTGTCAGTACTAGGATTATGCGGAGCATAATAACAATAATTTAGTTATGGGGGAGGCGAGGGCAGCTGAAATGAAATGGGAGAATGCCTGTGCTTTGTGCACAGAACAAATGGTCAGCTGCAGAGTCAGTGCTTCTCTGCCGGGGCCAGTGTGTGATGGGCACCTGGCTCTCACCACTACAACAGCGTCGTTGTGGTACTCTGCAGGCTGAGGTGTACAAATGTCATTGTGAAGAGATTTAACAGAGGCTGGTGGGTCTGTTACTTGAATACTCCTACTGCTTGCTCTGCTGCATGGGTTCTTTATGATCTGATGTGCCAAGGTCCACGACTGCTTAAAGCTGTTGTAATTCAGTTTACAGTCCACAGAGCTGTGCCATTGGGAGCCATCAAAGAGTTTGTCCCGATGGTCCCAATGACTGTTAGTGTTCAGAAGAGCTTAGTTTGTTTTTTACCTAGCCTTGTGATTCTCCTCACATGAATGTCATTGATTGATCTTGGAGACCTAAAAATAAAATAAATGTATGCATAGCAGTTTATTCATGTGATTTGGTGACTAGAGAGGCTAAATTCAGCTTGATGGGAGGGAACACAACTGCACTGCAATCAACAGAATTCCATCACGCTATCACCTGCAAGTTACGCTAACAGGTTTGCAAGCAGTGTTGAGCACTTTATTGAGGTGACTTCCCTATATAAGCACACAGAGCTTTCCTATATAAGCACGGCTTTACACTCCTGTTTCCCATATGGACTTCCGTGTCAGTTGTTTCCCAGCACAAGTAAGTACAGCAACATTATTCAGAGCAGAAAGAAAATGGAGTCTAAGTTAATATGCAGTCAGTGGATGTTACACAAAAAATGTAAGTTTATATTTTTTTCAGACAAGGATTCTGAAAGTTTATACTCAATTGTAACATGTTCAGACTTCACCTTCCTGGAATTTCATTGCTGTATTCCCTCTCCTGCAGTACTGTGGATTCAAACAGACTTCTAATATAGACCAAAAGTTAGAAAGTGAACTAGGTAGGAAAACTGTGTGTAAATGGTAAAATCTGAATGGGACACTAAGCACTGAATATTTTCTAGAGCAAAATAATAGGAATATTTTTTAAAAACATGAGTATTTTGTTTAGTGAGAGACACTGTCTGGTATTTATATAAAGCACTTTATTTACCTCACTGATTTTCAGAGTAGGAGGCAAATCACTTAGCATAGCAAAGCAATCTCTCTGCTTTAGCTATGTTGCATTACCTCGGTTGTAGTATGAAATCTGAGTAGTGAAACGGTGTGTTAGGCCCTTGTTTACACAGCCACATGCTGGAGCGTGCCATATTTTTTGTAAGATTGTACAGCATCTTTCTCAGGAGGAAGTTACACATTGCACCGTGGTTCTCATTTTCTGACCCCTCTTGATGAGATTTTCTGTTTCAAGGATTCTGTTCTCTGTGCTCAGGAGGTTGGAACAACAGATGGGATTGAAGTGGTTTGCCCAGTTCTTACATAAATTCAGTAACCAGATGTCTTTTCAGGAATGCCCTGTGTCTGGTGGTCATAGACAGGGCCTGAGACTTCTGAGTGAATTTGGAATTGACTGTACTGTTATCCAGTTTAATCCAGTCTGGCTGGAGGGGAAAAGTCCTTGCAGCTTTTGGCAATCCCAGCGTGACCACTGTGAAGCATCCAGCTGACAGCCTGGCTGTGTGGAGCCAGCAGCCACAGGGAGATAGCCAACAGTGAGGCCAAGTCACCGTGGTGTGGTGGCATTCCTACTTTGCAAGTCTTCCCACTAGCTTATCAGTTTCAGTGACTTTCTTTGCCAGTGGGCCGTGCAGAGCAGCCCCTAGAGCCAAATGATTCAAGACCACAGCTATTCTTCCAAGCCAGGCCCAGATTGATGGATTTTGCTTTAATCCATCCTTGGGCAGAAAAGCTGGATCTGACAAACATGCACACCTGCCACATGAAGCCCGTAACAGTGCAGTGCTGTGGCCATTTATCCTAGAGCATAAGGAAAAAGTCTGCTCACGGTCCTTTCAACATCTAAAGTGACAGGCACAAGCATATACAGCAGGCTGCTTTCTTTGTCATCATTATTCTGTTTTGACTTGCTTCTTGTAGCCTTCATTTCTCCTGTGTTTTTGCAGTGTTTTATTCTGTATGTTCAGGGAACTGTCCCTTCTCTCTGCAGCTGCTCTTCATCTGAGTTGTGCAGAATTGAGAGGCATTTGGTAAAGTGCTTTCTAATCATAACGTTGTAGTATCGATATTTCTGGAGAGAAGAATTTGGAATTGAAGCAGCTGGTCTCAATTAGCAGAACTGCTGCTATGGAGATGAAACACGGGCAGGCAGGATGCAGCACAGGCTGCAGTAAATGTATCATCCAAGCGCTCGCTGCCCTGTCAAAGGATGGGGCTGCTCAGTGCACACGCAGCATTTTGCTTTGTCATGCCCTGACTTGCTAAACGCAGGCTGGGGAGCCGTGTTCCTTTTCCAGCTCCAGCTTGGGCCTGTCTGGGATCCTGGCTCTGGGGCAAAGCTGCATATGTAGTTTCACAGTTGAGGGAAAAAAGCTGGTTCTGTTCTCCCTCCTGCCTTCCTGCAGCTGGTAAAAGCTTCACTGGGTTTCTTCAGCAGCACTGCAGAAACCCCCGCTGATGTGGAGACCTGTGTCCCGCTGTACTTCTAGCTTGCTCTAGCACAAATTGGCAGGAAAGATTTCAGAAAGCAGTGTGATACAGGGAGCATCTTAAGATTCAAATATGGTTCATTAATTTCCCTGAATTACATCTGGATCACTGACAGAGAAATTAGGCCCAGAATACAAGAGTTGTCTGTAAAGCAGTAAGGTTTCCTGAGCAGGCAGGTTCACTACTGATGGTTGCATTTTCAGTACCACTACAAGCATTCAGAGTTTATAACTTCAGAATATAAAGGTTAAAGCAAATCTTTCCTCTGATATGGCAAAAGCTTGTTTGGAAACATTGGGGTGTCTCATGGGATATACTCAGAAAAGTCCTTTCTCCTCTTTACTGCCTCACCAATTCTCTTCCACTCCCGCCTTCCAAAGAATAAACAACAACATAAAACCCACTCTTTGGTGATCCATCAGACAAAATATTGTTTGGACAGACAGTGGTAGTAGAAGTAATGGGAGCATAAAAGGTGAAGAGTGAGAAGGGGACAGCTGGCCTTGGTCTAATTACTTGAACATGCAGGCATCCTCAGAAAGGCACAGATGTCCTAGGCCTGATGACTGGAGCCCAGAGCTCCATATGTGTGCTTTGTGTCCCTGTGCCTTTTGTTTCTTGAGTCCTCCAGTGCTGGCCTTGAAGCAAGGCACATTATTTCCAAGGCAGGGGATGGGAAGAAAAGCAGTCCCACTGCTGTGGAGTTCAGTTGTAACACGGGTGGTGGGTTTTGGGGAGACTGTCAGTTGGTTTGATGTCTTGTGGGCTAATGAGCTCTGCTTCCAAAAAATTCTGCACACAATTCTCTGTGTTCTTAACCAGGGAAGGCCTTGCAAAGATCTCTATTGGAGATCCCTGATTGCCTGAAATAATTGAGTGGAAGGATAGGTAGGAGAATCAAGTGTCAGTTCCTCTTGGAACTGACAGGATGACTTAGGGAAGTGTACTTGTAAATAACTGCTGCTTTGCATGGTCTTTTCATCATGTCTTCCTTCTTCCTGAGCTTCTGCTTCAGTCAGTAAATGTTTATCTCTCTGCTACCTTATCCTACTTTAAAGTCTTTCCTTCCTTCTCCATTTTCTTTCAGTTGCTCTTTTCTCTCTTTTTAACGCATTCATTCTTCATTGCCCTCCATTCTCTGACTTGTTTTTTCTGTTTTTCCCTCTTTTGCTAGAGAAAGTCATGTAATAGCTGTCATTGTTCGTTGCAAAACCTGCTGAAATGCAGCATGTCTGGTTAAGATGCCTGTTTTTCAAGGAAAAAAGTTTAGAAATTGGGCACAATTTAGAAAGTGTCTGAGAAAGTAAACAATCAGAGGTCATGTTTTATAAGACTCAGGGGACTTAGTTTATTAAAGAGAAGGCTAAGACATGGCTTAATCATGGTCTGTAAATGCTGATAAGGAGGGTAGGCATGTGATAGCGGAGGATATTACAGTCTTGGGTACAAAAAGCTCATTGGAAACTAATAGCTGTAAGCTGTAGGTAGATTAAATGTAGAAATACTAGGCATGTTTGACCACTGGATGAAGTTACTAACTGGAACAAGCCACCCAATGCTCTAGTGAGTTTTTCTCCTGAAAGACAATTAAACTTCATCCTAAACTGCAGTGTGTTTTTCTAAAAACCAAGCTCCTAGTTCAGCTTCAGATGCTGGACTTGAAGCAGGAAGTAGTTGGTTTCCTGATCCGTGCTATGCATTAGCTCTGATTAGATCGATGCAACAGCCTCTCTGGCCTGAAAATCCATGGAGCTGTGAAGTTCAATCACACACTTGAAATCTGTGAAAAGTCACATATCTCTGTCTGGGGCATAAAGAGATGCACTTGTGCAAGATGTCTGTAGAAGCAGAAATTTAGGCTCCCCCAAGTGAATTTAAAGAAGGCAATACTTGAGAACAGCATCTTCTACTTGGAATACCTCATTTTCAGACTTCTAAAAGAACAGACTGTGATACTGGGTGACCTAGCTGTCCTCAGCTGCTGACTGCAGGCTGGTCTACACAAATCATTACCAGACTATCAGAACAGCGTCAGGGAGAAGCTAAATCTGAGGCAGAAGTGGACTGAAGTTGGTTCAAGTTCAGCTTTGATCATACCAAGGGCAGTTTCCCTGACACTAACAAAGCCAAACTCACCAACACCAAACCTCAGTTCCACCAAATCAATATTTTTTCTAATGTATTCAATAGTGGCCTAATTGTTTTCCAGCTGCAGTGTTTAGGAGTTTTGCTATTGACTGCAGTGGAAATGGCATTAAGCTGCTGCTGAACCACACCGAGTACCTCTACCATTGTGTACAAATGAACAAAGAGAGCAGGCCATGGGATATCCTCAGTGAAATGCATTTGAAATAATCTAGGATACTGGCACAAGATTTTGAAGGTGGCTATATTAAAAATAGCAAATAGGAGGGAAATTATTTCCATTTATTAAACTGAAGTACCAAGAAAAAGGTTTTAAAGCATTTATCAAACTTTCCAGGACTCCCTGATTAAGAAGCACTGTGCTAACTTGCTGACACTCATCTATTATTCTTCTGATTGGCTGGCATATTGCTGTGAGAAGAAAATAACCCAGAGGACCTTGCACTCATGGCAAAAAAAAAAAAAAAAANGATGAAAGGATAAAGGAAATTAAATCTCCCCAAAGCATGTATTTTTACTAGCTGTTGAACATGCAGGTTTCAATGTATAAATGAGTATATTCACACTTAACACGCTCTCATCCTCATTGTGGTTTATCTTTAACCTGGAGCATTACCACATGCTTGTCAGCTTTTAGCCCTGGAAGAGAGTAGATTAGAAGTGTGTGTGTGTGAGTGACATCCATAGGCACTGAACAAACTGCAGGAATGACTGGCACCCATCAAAAACCTGAAGTGCACAAACACATGCTTAGCCCCTGCCTCTGTGGCCCTTGCTCATATTCCAGTGGCAACCCAATTAGCACAGCATCCTGTCTGCAAGTCTGTCTTCTAAGTTCACTGAGATAAAAAAGCACCTTGCAATATGAATAATACAGGCAAAATAAAAGGGGCGCTTTTTTTTCCCCTGGCTCCATTCGGCTAGAGGGAGTTTGGGATTAGGGATCTGTTACTGAATGTATAATGCAGAGTGTTTTGTTTTAAGCTGGAGCTGGTGGGGAGCATTGAAAGCCTGTTCACTTGTCATCTGTTTGAGCAGTTAAAGAAGTTGGGTAATTGTATTTTCCTTCAGAGAACGACTCTCCACCTCCACTTTCCACCACACCCACCAGAAACACAGTTTGAGGTATTCCTAAAGAAGGAAATTAAACAGGAATCACGAACACATGATGTACCTGTCAGAGGAACAAACCTGTCAAGTGTGCATAGTGCCTTTTGCTTTCTAAAGTTAGTATGATCAATTGAGGCATTTGGGCAAGCTATTAAAATAATTGGCCTTTTTTTTTCCACCCTACTTTTGATTTGTATTACAGCAGTCTGGCTCAAACCTCTATTGTACCAAACAAGTTCTACCCACGGCCTTGTGTGTGCAAACACATAGACACAGACAGTCTACCATCCTCGTGTGCTGGCTTGGCCATACAGCAATAAATGTCCCTCATGAGCCCAGACTGGAGCTAGCTGAAGTCAAGGAGTGCTTTTTACATTCATTTCACTTGATCCTAACCATAATGCCTAGATGGGAAGTAACTGCTCCTGGAGATGAGATGTCTAAATGTGCACAGCAATCCAGTCCTCATCCACCTGTGGAGCCACTGTCAATAATTAGCCTGTAAACCCCCTTTCTGTTCAGCTTTGGCTTTAACTGTTTCTACTGTAATTGCACTGTCCTTGCACCTGGGGTGAGACTGACCATAGTTTAACATCTCATTGCTTTCCCTACTGCAGCTTCTGAGAATTCTCCTCTTCCATTGCCAAAGCTTAGTTTGATCAAAAGATGCTGATTGGCTGAAGTGTTTTCTCTGAAACAATTTCGACTCAGTGAACTCCCCTTATATCAAAGGCTAGGTTTCTTTTGAACTCTCTCTGTGTTTGTAGCAGGCTGTTGAGGAGTCCTCCTTGCTTTTTCCCCTGCAGAGACCCGGAGAGTCCTGCCTGTGCAGGGATTCCCACTGCCTCTGAGCCCGACATTATCAAGACAAGATGTTGGAAGCCTTGAGACAGGCTCCAAGAGACCACAGCTGTGGGGCAGACCCAACATCCCCAGCTAGAGAGATATGTCCCTACACCACATGGGGGCATGGTAGAAGGCACCGGGATCCTCAGCTGTTGTCAGGCTTGAGGCTCATTTTGTTTGGCAGGACAAGCAGTAGGAGTTACCCTGAAAGGCAAAGGGAACCCCAGGTGAAGGTGAGCATCCAGGCTCAGTCTTGAAGAGATGGGATGTGGAGTTTGAAAATCTTGAGACTGGCATCCAGAGCGGTAACCCCTGGTCAGATCCTATAGTATTTCCAGAATTTCTGACTGGCTGGACACCCAGTTGGTCTGGGAACATGAAATGTCAGACTCCCCCAGCCCCGGTAGTCTCTGTAGCAGAGCCACCTGCAGCTGTGATCTCTGTTAACTCCAGATGTGGACCATGAGTCTGGTGAAGATTAGGTTTTGTAATTTAGAGCTGCAGGTTCTTTGATGCAGTCAAAACTTTACTACTTTTTTTTTTTTTCCTGACTCACTGAAGTTTGATGAAAAATGCTGAAAATAATTGGATGTTGATCTGACTTAAGCTAAAACCTTTTAATTGACTTCAACGAGCACTTCAGCCAGCTCAGTTCTGTGGTTAATTAATCAGTCTGAAGAGGTACAGGATGAAACCTATCCCTGTCTGCAGAGAGTAGAGGATGTCACAATAGAGTGGGTTCTGGCTGAGCTATAGGTACAGTTGGCCACATTTACAGATAGGAAATTAATTTTAGATTACTGACAAAATCACTTCCCATATCTTTTAGCAAAAAAGAAGTTAGGGGGGCATGTTTTCTGACCTGAAGTGCAGAAAGATTTGTTAGTTATACGGCTGCTTATAAAAAAGAATTTTTTTTTTTCCTCACACAATTTCTTCCTGGACTGAGAGCAAAACTCAGAATGAAACTCAGATGTGGTCAGCAGTGTGAATGCAATATTGACCGAACTGTTTGAAAGCTGTACCTATAAGCACCAGAGCAACAGTACAGGATTTTTTAAAGTCACTCCTCACCCCACATATGAAACAGCACATACTGGAATTGAATGAGTGTGGATTGGACCAGGAGGTATTCTGTGGTTTTTTATTTGTGTCGTTTATTACCTCCTGTTTTCATGATTCTGCTGCTGTTTGCTCAGTGTCATTGCAAAAGCTTGTAAGCAGTTTAGGAGAAGAAAGTTTCTGGGATCTCATCACTGCACCTCAGCATGTGCTTTGCAGGTTGATTTCATTAAGAACCAAGGTTAACTTGGCAGGTGTGGTTAGGTTGTTGTTTATTTTCTTTTCTTGCTTAAACTCTTTTTTTTTCTGGGTTGCAGATGAAAAGACTTCTGACTCCATTTTACATTGGTTTGTATTTCATATTCCAGAATCTTGTCTGGAAGCCTTTTAATTCCTTTTTTCTTTCCTCTTGGAAAGAGAACCAGTATTGCATCAGAACAGCTCTAGCAGTAATGGGACATGAATCCTTGAGTAGACTGACTGAGACCACAGTTGGTTCAGGTGTTTGACCCTGCATCTATCATGTAGAGTAAAAACAATAAATATCAATAGACTGATCCATCCCAATTAATAGGTGTAGTCCAATCCTGTATACAGCAGGCAAAGGATTTGAGTAAACTTTGTTCAAAGACTGCCTTAAATTTTTGCTGAAACAACTGAGTGGTGCCTTGTACACCAGCACTGCCTTTCTATGTAAGAAGCATTTCTTAGCACTGCATATCTTACGAGTTTCCCAGCTCAGAAAAAAAGTGTCACTTAATGGATATTTAACTGGTACAACTGAGAGCCAAGGACTGGCATTTGCACTGTCATTTAGGGGATACAGGCTCTTCCTGTTTGTTTTGCATGCTTCTATCCAACATGAACATTTTGCTGATCATTTGTTAAGTATAAACCAGGCCTCACTTAGTCTATTCCCTGCAGTTTGTGCTATTAAGTAGTTGGCACAAATTTAGGAAGAATCTGGGAAGGATCAATCCCAGTGCAATTAACTGTTAGTTCCAGAGCTGTCAGATGGAGCTCGGTGCACTGTGCTGTGGGTTTGCTCTGCTGCTGTTAGAGCCTGTTCATCTCTGTAGCGGTGAGTTTTTAGGTATTTGAGCATTTCCTCTTTTACCAGGTGCTATTTTTGAGCTTGCTGCCTTGCCTTCTGGCATCCTGAGATGCTGTATCCACAGCTAGCGTGGATTTAACACACTGGTCTGTTCGTGAAGAGCACTCCTGTAGCAATAAACCACTGTTTGCCTTCCCCTGCTGTGGATGCACACACCACACAGAGGAGACTCCCGAGTTTTAGTTCAAAATGGTGTTTCATGTCCAACTCCAAGAGAATTTTCCAGGTGCACCAATACTGAGAGAGCCCAAGCCCAGCTACCACACAGTGACAAAAATTGCAGTCATAACATGGTTGATTTTTCTCCAACGTGGGAGCAGAAATTGCTGCTTTGTTAGAACACCTGGTATTCTTGAAGCCTGTGGTATAATGGAACATGTTGTGCTCAGCTGCATGGGGAGGCAGCAGCAAAGGCTTTGTGTTGTGTGAGGGATAATGGAGATGTTACCTTAATTCTCTACAAACCATGGGGAAGGTGAGATTGAGTTTAATCTTGAACTTGTGCATCTGTTGCAGTCTCTCAGCATGCAGCAATTGCTCGATAACATCTCTTTTATAACATCATGCATTGCACCTGGTGGAAACAGGGACTTTTAAAAGTGGCAAGAAATTCTGGGGTGCAGGCTGGCCTTTTCAGGAATGCTTGGTGAAAACTCAGGCAACCAAAATCATTGCCCTTTCTGGAAATTTGGGACTGATGCTCTAGATTATGCTAAAATTAATTCAAAGTCTGTTTTTAGAACATTTTGGTGAGACAGGGGTGAATAGCTGTCAACACTCAAGGAGAAGGATCTGGCCGAAAAAACAGGATCACTTGTTCCTGTTCCTGGCATATATACCACAGACACAAACATTCTTATATTGCAGCTCTCCCAAGTACCTCCTCTTCTGTACATTGAGTAGGAAACTTGTGAGGATATGTCACTGGTGCAAGGTGTAACACAACAGAGTGCAGCTCTGTAGGTTTTTTCTGCTTTTGGGTTTCCTGTTGGTCCGGGAGACAAACATTCTTTGTCATCTGTAAGTTTCAAATGCAGGCATAGCTACAGGGAATAAATAATAGCATTATCTATAAACCTTGTTTCATCTCAAGTCTGTTCATAAGGAATTGGGGTGTGTATTTTAGCTTATTCCTCCAGTTCCTAATAGCTTTTTGTACCCTTCTGTACAGCTCTATATATCAACTGTAACCAAGGTTAGAAGATCTGAAATGAAGTCACCAGAATATGCAAAAACCATTATAACAAATGTATCAGGAGATGGGGATTGTGTTACTAGTTTTCTTCATTGTACCTGAAGCAGATTTTCAACAGTCATGATACAAACATATAGTTGTCTTATAAGAATTCCTGATAGATGACATTTTTACAGTGTTCTGCAAGTCTGGTTGCATTGTCAGAAATCTGTCACCATGGATCCTTGTAACAGACTGGAATTTACTAGTGCTCTGGGGTCAAAAATCTGGTGTGCATTTCTAGATCTGTGTGTGTGTGGATGGTCCAGCAGAAAGAACTTGATGTCAATAGAGGGAAATTTCCTCCATCTGAAAAATACTTTAGCATAAAGTTCTTTTGTAGAGATCTTTCTTCTTATATTTCCTTCCTAATACCCTGAAATAAATCCCCTCAGTCTAATGTTCTTATCTCTTTTCTTTGATGAATTTCCTCTCTTCACTCCTGCTCCCTCAGCTGCCCCTGAATTTCCTTCCTAAATCCCTTCTGTCCTTTGCTAACCTCCTGTTGTCCCTCACTGTCCACTGCAGCACTTCCAAAGCAGAAAGGAAAGATGCACACAGTAAGAGAGTACATATTATCCTCTAGGTATTATGGGTTCATTTTATCCTCATTTCCACCTCTTAAATCAATCCCTGATTTATAAAATCCAGAAAATAAAAACATTTACTTAAGAACAAATGGGTAAGATCATTGGACACAGGGCAGAGTGGCACACAGCTGTTCTCACAGTCATCTGGGGTCATGTTTTCACTTCCTTTTCTTCTAGGAGTGCAAGCTGTGAGTTCAGCAGCCACAGAGGAGCTTGGATTAGGAAGTAGTCTTGTGGAGATATCCAAGAGTACCAACCCCCTTCTGGGCAGCAGTGCAGTCAGACTGGAGATTTGGTTGCTCTGTAGTACCAGAATATCCCCAATACAACAGACAAGGTACCTGGGACCTGCTCTGTAGACTAGCAGAATAAAAAGATGTATTTCACAGGGACTGACATGAAAATCCAGCAACTGGTAGAAACAGATCTAAATACTGCCTACAACAGTAAAATAACCCCTCAGAGATCTGTTAACATCAAAGCATTCATTTCTGAAGAGAAATGGTGCCCTTGCCTTCCTGCAGGGCTGTGCAAGGCTGATAGTGGTGAGAACACTTTTAGGAAAAAGCACGCGTTCCCAGTGCCCAAGGACATGGTATCTGCTTGGTGCTGGGCAACAGCCACTTGCTGCTAGTGCACTGAGAGGGCGTGTATTTCATTCTGCCATCCTGCTACCTGGCCTGGTTCCTGGCAGACACCAATGATTTAGTGTTTCTCTGCATTTGTTTGGCTGCGGACGCATCTCAATACAAATTGAGCCAGGGTTCAGACTCTCAAATGTCAGGTCCGGGGCTGATGACATACTGCCTCAGGAAGAGAGGAGATATTAAGGATGAAGAAATCTAAGACAGACAGATTGTTAGAGTGTGCAGGAGTGAAATATTGGACAAATGTGCAGAATCATAGAAACAAGGGTAGGAAGAGACCTCTGAGGGTTCGTGTAGTCCATCCTCCCACTCAAACAAGGACTGCTATTGCCATGGGTCAGCTATAGCTTTGTCTGTCTTTGGTTTTGAAAACCTTAAGGGACTGAGATTCATCAGCTTCCCTGGACAGCCTGCTTCAGTGCTGCATTACACTCCTAGTGATATCTAACCTGAACCCCAGTGCAGATGTGAGGAAGAGAATGGCCAGCTATCATGGCAATACTGTTGCTTTCAGTAATAAATAAACTTGTGTCAGACATCAAAGAAAGACTTTGAGCAATTTTTTAAAAATCTGTAGGAGCTGAAAGAAGAAATACTTTAGAGCTGTGGAGACAGTACTGAATGTTGCAGCCTTATGGTAGAAACAACTTATCACTGAAATTAAGAGTCATGCCACAAAAATTTAGTATGAAAAGGGTCATCAAAATCAAAACAGATGAGTAAAACTGAGAATCAACAGGCCAGCATACAAAGAATGCGGGTCTCAACAGCTGAAAATAAACACAGCAAGAAGAGGGTTTAGGACTGGTCCAAAGGCTGCTTTACTGAGGGGACTCTGAGGCTTAGGCAGCCTGAAGGAACTCACAGCAATGTTCACATTTCATTTTTGGTTTGAATACCAAGAAGAGAGCAACCCCATTAGCAGGCAATGGACGAATGCTGTCTTAGAGCCTGCCTGGAGACTTGAGAGAAGATCTGAGGTCTGTGGGAGATGACACTGGAAGTAAGATCACAAGTGCACTGGACTGGAATAAAGGACATGACAACTGAATTTCTGTGATTTAAGTGTTAGATACAAATCAAATTTAAGATATAGACAAGTTCTGTAAGTACAGTTTGAGGAACAACTAGCAGATGATAGATGAAATAATTAACATATTGACATACCTTCACTGCACTTCTAAAGAGGTCTTAGCTATTTCTGACTCTTTCATTTCTCACTCTCTCAAATTGCTGGTTCTCACAGAGGCTTGACCTCCATCATCTATCATCCCTCCAGCTGTCCCTTTCATTACAGTTTCTATTTATCTTCCACTTGTTTTCCAGGTGCAGATCATTAGAAATGCTTGGTTTCTCTCCCCTCATTTTTACACATTTTTTGAACAGCAACAGCATTCGTACAATTCCTAATTTCTTCCTTATTGCTATAACTGTCTGCTGCTACTGCAAATATAATTTTCTTCTCCTGTTTTGATTCTGAGTTCTCTCTGTACCACTCCTTAGATTACCCACAGCCAGCCTTCTTTACAGCCATAACCCCCTCTGGTAGTTCTGTATCCTCAGACCTTTAGTTGTGAAATACTAATACTCATATATATGCCTTAGAAACTTTCATTCATCTTTTTTCAAAAAGTTTTTAAACTTAAACAAAGTTAGGGGCTGTGTGCATCCTTAACCTGAAATAAGATGCCACAATCCTGCCATCATTGTCTAATGAGCTGATACCCGCTCTCTGACCTTCAGTATGGCAGAATTTAACACAGCCTGATTTAAATAAAGTGCTGTAAATAGCCAGTCAGAATCACTGGGTCCTTTATTTGCATATGCAGATATGATTTTTTAAAGTTACACTGTCTCAGCCAGGGTCTGTCAGCATTCCGGGCGTTATTTTTGTGGTCAGGACTTCAAATGCCTAGACCTGCAGCACACAATGTAATGGGAGATTTGGGACAGCCGAGCAGAATTAAAGAATTCAGGGTATGGCAAAAAGGTTATGTCTCGATAGTGTTAATACCTGTATAGATGTTTAGATAACCTAAGCTTAAAGCCTATACTTAATCCTTACAGAAATTAAGAATATGTTTCAGGATTTTATAGGCCAGGCATGTTCCTGAGAATATGTTTCAATGAATTAGTTTTCATTATGAGATTCAGGAAGCTAATGATATAGTAGTTGAAAGATGAGGATTGCTCCTGCATGTATCAGAATGTATTGATGCTGGATGGGAATTTTTTGGATGGATTTAGTAGACAATATAGAACAGGTATTTATTGCCTGGTGAACAAGTGGCATATGACGTAATTCTGCTACTCATCATGAAAATAACTTCCATTAATTTTCAATCAAGACTTCTGTGGCTCAAAATGCATATAAAACATACTAGTCTAATCTCAGAGTTATCATAAGAGGATTCTACTCCTATTGGATTCAGCAGAACTGCAGCTGATTTCTGCAGGAGTTCTTTTTATGCTGTGTCATCCCTGAGATAAAGCTCAGAGGCTCCCTGATCCTCTTGCTATGATAAGTAATTTTTACTCACCCATGGGCATTTTCACTCCACCCATTCTATGCATTTTCCAAGCCATAACCTCCTTCTTCTCAAACAGATGATTTGATTTTAGTTCATTTTATTTTTAAGTGATTTCCTGGGTATAGGAGGGATTTCCATGCATGCAGAACAACTGTTAAACTGAATCCTCATTATAGTAACATCAAGTGGCTGGTTTAAACTGCTGGCCACCCATCTGAGTCATTATGCTAAATGTTCTTTGCTCCTGGGCACCTCCCTCTCTGTGCATGCCACTGTGATGTGAGAAGGAACACAGAGGTTCCTGTGGGATCTTGACGTCTCACCCAAAGCACCAAAGGGCTTGGACTGCATGGCTTTGTAAGTTAATCTCTTCCCATAGACTTGAATTCACCCGATGGGTGTGCTGGTACAGTGCAGTCACAAAAATACACAGAAGAGAAAACTGGAGTAGAACTGGAACAAGTTGTAATCAATTGTTTGTAAATGTGTACATATACTTTAGAAATTGTGCCTTTGAAAAAGCAGTATGCAGGTAGCATGGACCATAAATGGATTCCTAAAATATACTGCAGCATAAAACATACACATTGTATTATATCTGATGGTACCTGTATGGCTTCAGTTCCCGGGGAGGATGTGTGGCTGCTTCATGAAAAGCCAGCTTTGGAGGCAGCAGAGATCACAATGTTGTATCAGAGGGGCTGTTGTCCTTCAGCCATTCACAGCTTCAAACTCTAAGGTGGCACGTTTTTCCCCATTTGTGTAGTAATTTGCCTTTCATTCCTCTTTGCTGTTGCACACGCCCTGGTAAGTCTGGCACTTGCTTTGGGATGCGTGCTGGCCATCTGCTACGAGGTATGTGTAAATATGTGCATACAATGCTTTCTGCGGGGCTGCCTTGTTTCGGGTCTTGTTAAGTACAGAATCGGAAAGGACACCACACAGGTACAGACCCAGCAGCTCCTGAACATATTAGGCAACACTCTTAGCGGATTCCCAGCACTTTCAGGGAATTAGCTCCACAGAATAGGTTAGCTGAAAAGTATATTTAGCCTAAAAGTTAAGTAGGAAACCCAAGGGAAAACAGACTCTGTGGCAGCTGTTTTTGTCCCTCGACTGCTCTGTTTTCACTTCGTACTGTAACTCTCTCTTGCCCTCAATTAACCAGTTCTTGATACCTGCCCGACTTTGCAAAATCAAGCACTTAATCACAGACAAAGGCTGAACTTTCTTCTTCCTGTAACAGTTCAGCCTCTGAACCTTTGGTTCTGTGTGTCTTTCTCTTCCCCTACTTTTGCATTTCCCCAGTCCTGCAATCAAACTTGTTTTAAATGTCTGCAAGTTTAGTGCATTTCAGTTCTATATTATTCCCTATAATGATGGATTAGCAGGAGTAGAAAATGGGGCCAGTTTCCTGTTTTCATGTTAGGAATCCTAGGCTGCAACGTTATAAATTGTTACTTCAGAAGACCTGGAGCTGCTGGTAGGGGGAGACCATGCAGGTTTCAGATTTGAAGTAGGGTGAGACTACTTTTTGCCTTGATTTTGGAAAATGAGATGCCAGGCAAGTCGAAATGGCTTTGTTACAGTGTTCATAAGAAACAGGGAAAATCTGCTCCCTGTCTCACCTTGGGCTCTAGTTCTAGTTTGATAACACATCCACAGCTCATTTCCATGATTTTCTTTTTCATTCACCTTCCACTACAAGTTGAACAAATTATATACTTAACTGACAGACTGTTTCATCCTTTTCTGCTAGCCTTACTCTTTTTTTGTGCAAATAATGGATCAGACTTTCCAAGTAGTTCTTTGTGTCACAACAGTGTCAGAAATACTGTGGGTGACTAATTGGACTACCAGAAGCCTTTTTTCCTGTTTGGGCTTCATGTGGCAATCCCATCTCAGCTGAGATTCCCAGTGTTGTGGAAAACTATTCTCTCGTGAGGTTTCGTTACCATTCATTTTCCTGTAGCGAATTTTCCTTAATTTGTGGCTTCCCCTCCTCATTTACTAACCTGTGACCGGTCCCTTCTTCCATTGCTTTGTATCCCAGGGCTCTATTTCTGCAGCGTTAAGCCCCTTGGGAAGCCTCTGCTGCAGATGTTTCAGTCAAAGCCGGTCGACAGCTGAGTAACTGCAGCTTGCATAACTTGCAGTCTGGCCCTATGTCTCTTTTCCTGGGAAAACAAAACAAAGCAGATGCCAGGAACAGGTCGTTGTTTTATGATCTGCAGAGCTTCCTGCTGTCTACAGCTATGCTTTATGTTACTGTAGGAAAGTGCTCTCTGTTTCAGAGGAGTCCTGAGCTTGAGCTGGAGAAGGAGCAGTGTGCTGGGAGTTACCGGCCACGAACTTTGGAGATCTCAAAGCTGTTACTTCTCAGGTACCTTCCACCTTTTTACTGATCCCGATGCTGCGATGGGACTTCAGGAGTTTCAGCCAGAATTGTGTGGATACGTGGGCAGTATCCACAGTGTTGAGAACTCTTCTCCACATGCTCTTGTGTTATTCTGGTAAAGCTCTTGCAGTAAGGAGCCAGCAAGAGTAGCTTGGTGGAAGCAAACTATAACCAGTGCTGCCTTTTCCTCCTTTTCTATACTGATGTGGGGTTATAACCATGCTTTCCTATCACTCAGTTCCTTTGGGGTCTTGAAAGCTGGACTAAGCAGACTTTGCCAAAATGAGAAGAGTAGGCTTGGTGCTGATGTATAGCAATTTATCCAAGCAGAGCAGTGACCAGCTTTCCCATTCCACCTCTCCTGTTGTGCATGAATTTCAGAGACAGGGCTCAATAAAGCTCTTATTTATGTACAATGTTCATAGAGTTTGCTATTTGATTTAGGTATCTCCCAGTCATCTCATTTGCAATACAGGCTCTACTTTGCAGAGTTTATCGCTATAGTCAGAAGGCAGCTTCTCTCCAAAAAGAGCTTGCCTATGACCTTGAGTTTTCTTGCAGTTGTTAGATGCTTGTGCAGGTTTCCTGAGGAGCTGGAAGAGCCAATTTTGCAGTATGATTCTGCTTCAAAATGGGTCTGTAAAACCAATGGTATTTTAGTTTTTCCTGTTTGTTTGCTGGGTTGTTTTTTCTCCATGGTTTGTAGATCAAATATGTCCAAGCTTGCAAGTGAGAAAAAGGATTTTCTATTTGCCAGTTTCAGAAACTGACTTACTTGGTAGAGGTATCTGGAGATAAAGCTTTTGCACCTGAAGGTTAGTTCTTTAGGAACCAAAGCAGGTATTACTCCTTCTGTCATGGCTGTGCTTACTCTGCAAGGATGAGAGGAGTGTTTAAACCTTGGTTGTGTCACTTGGCTACGCAGAATTGTCTGCGAATGCTCAACAGGGAGCAAGAGGAGGTTCTTTTAAAGCTGTGCCAGCCGCACTGTGAAAATGCTTACGCAATACCAGCTCAGCACTGCTGTGGGGAATAGAGCCTTGCTCGTTCCTCTCACCCTGCGCCAGGCAAGCTGAACCAGTGAAAATTGTGTTTTCGTGCTGTCACTGCATCGACGGTGGGGACTTCTGTGGCTGCGGCTTTTTTTAGTTGCGTGTTGTCATGCCACTGTCTGATACAGTCATGTTGGCAGTCCCCTGAAGTGCAGCCACTTTTCTGGTTGTATGGATGCTTTTAAGCTAACCTATTATGGAAAGGCATTACCTACCCCCTCAGGAGACAGGTCTTTCCTGATTTTCCTCAGACTACCAGAATCATTTAATTTGAGAAAAGGATAATCAAAATAAGATACTGCATAATAATCAGAAAATTTGGTCCTGCAATGCAGCATTATGAAAGAAAGAAAAAAAAAAAAAGGCAAGAGAGAAAGAGAAAACAGAGCAGTTTATCTCCCTGCACCATACAGGGGAATTCAGAGCAAGACAACTGTGTATTTGGGTCAACTGAGTCCTAAAGGAGAATTCTCATGCAGCATTTTCAACCCATTTTCATTTAGGGTTGTTGAAGATGCCAAACCTTAAAGGGGCAAATATTAATAAGAAATAATCCTGTAGTTGTGCACTGCCTGTTCTGTCGCTGCTGCTGTAATTAGAAAGGAAAGCAACAAAGCAGCTAAGGTATGTCTGCATGATGCAATACAGGGTCATGCAGAGACACCTGAGTTAGCTCTGAGTGTGCCCATGTGGGGACAGAAACATGAGAGTCATATCAGGGCAGCACTCAGCTTGGGCTCATTAGGCAGCTTGTTTGGAGCTAGCTGAGACATCTCTGCTCAGCATGGAAGTTTCTTAGGTCTCCTCCAAAGGAGCTTAGGCTTTATCTAGGCCTGCCACAGCTCACTAAAATTTTGAGGAAGTCTTGTCACTGATCTCGGTGGGCTTTGGAACAGACCTGGACATAATTTCAGAAAGGTGTTCCTCAGTAGGGTTATGCTTGTGTCTGGTGTGCTGGGCACCTCTTCTACATGGTGTTCTGCAGGGTCAGGAGATCAGAAGAACTCACAGGGGACAGTGGGAATGGTCAATACAGAAAAGCATCACACTGAAAAACATAACATTAGTGAGAAAAGTGTTTAGCATGAAGTAATCTTCTGGGAGATTCTGTGTGAAATAAGACCAAAGTCAAATGTTCATTCCTCCAAACATCTTCATGCAACTCCTGTTATTCCTGCTTCTCTGCAGTAACTTCTGCTTTAATGCTTTTGCTTGTCTTTGTCCCAGGCACTTTACGCTTGTCCAGGATGCTCTGCACTCTACCACTGCCAGGGTCAGTTCAGCTTGGATAAGTCTTTTCCAGATCCAGGTTTTTACTCTAAACTAAAAGATCCAGACAGAATAAAGGCTGGCCCACATCTGTGCTTTGTAACGACCACTTTTTACAGCAAGCTCGAACTGGACCCCCTTCCCCCCCAGACCCTTCATCAAGAATATGAGCATTTAAAAGCAACAAACAATTTTTTTTTACAGGAGTAATCAAAACTTTATTTTACTGTGTGAGGGTACTGAAGAACAAATTGACACATGAATTTAGACTGAATTTCCTAAAACTTGCGTGTCGTACATCAGTTAAGCAGTCTAGCCTGTGTGTGTGTTTAAAGAAAGGTGACTTGGTTTTTTCCTTCTTTTAAGATTGAGGGATAGGAAAGGATGTTTGAGAAGATCTCTCTGATGTCCAGATCACAAGGTCTTAAACCAAGCAGATTTTTTAAGAGATGTAAAATATCTTATAGTGTTTTAATGTGTCAGCTACAAACTGGCCCAGAAAAATTTCATTTGTTTACAGAAAATCCATGATAGTGGTACAACAAGAATGCTTGTGCTTTTCTACTCAGAAATTGCCATAGTCAGTTTGAGCTTTTGATATAGACTGTAGTTGTACCGCTTCCTGAGGGTCTCCCGTAGTTGCTATTGCAGATATATTTATTCACCCGGGTTTAAAACTGGCTATGCCGTGTCCTTTGCCTGGTGATTTATCCCTCATCTTTGTTTTCACGGTGTCTGAGGGGCAGCACTGTGCTTTGTCTGCTTTGCCAAGTATATCCTAACCTGAAGTGAACATGGAGCAGCTGTGAAGTGCTGGACATTGTGACAGTGGAGTTAGGAGTGATGCGTGTGTGTGAACTGCTTGCGATTAATATCAAGTGTGTCTTTTTTTAGCAAGAAGCTGTCATCTTCAAAGTTCCCCCCCACACTTCATCTTGCTCATTAATTTTAATTTTTTTCCAGTCTTCCTGTTAAAAATGAATACTTAATGAGTGCTTCTGCTATTTAAAATGCCTCAAATTCCCTCCGTAATGATGCCTCTCCATCAAACTGAAAACACATTCTTTGTAAACAAAAAACAAGACCTTGTGGCATGCAATTTGCATACCTTCTGTGGCATCTTTTAATTTATAGTATTGAAATTTATTTTTAATTTCTTTCTATCTGTTTCATTCTGGCTGTGCTGCGTGAACACATAATGTTGATGGTTAGTTGTCGTTTATTTTTTTACTTGGTCTCTGTTGAAAAACTGTTCCTATAAAAGCAGCATTTGTAGTCCCTCTGTTTCAGAAGTTTGAATAAAGTTTGACTTGCTATCAGCAAATGATTCTTCTCTAGCACCTGTGGTTTGCCATCATTTTGAGCTGTGGACATGTATTTCAGTAATGGCTTTTGGTATTTTAAAACTCTGTTCCTGAGCTTGTACAGAAGTTTTAATCCCATTGACATGGGCAGGAATAAATTAATTAGCCAGTAAGTTCAGGTCCAGCTGATATCAGAACAAGTTTTGCAGTACTCAGCTTTTTATATGAGTACATACAAAGACAAATGAGTCCCTTTTTAGTAAATTTATGATGTCTTTGGGTTAGCCATGACA
Source organism: Aleadryas rufinucha (assembly GCA_013397815.1). Classification (NCBI taxonomy): domain Eukaryota; kingdom Metazoa; phylum Chordata; class Aves; order Passeriformes; genus Aleadryas; species Aleadryas rufinucha. The sequence goes on from VZTH01018634.1 coordinate 323,670, forward strand.
GCCAGGAACTGTAGCATGGAAGCAGAAGGCAAAGCGTGGGAGGAGAATCCAGCAGTGTATGGACACCTTTCTATGCAAGTGGACTTTATAGTGAGTGCAGAGATGCACTGTCAGTTCCTTAACTGTGTGTGTGTTATGGCAGAGGCCCATACGGTGGTGGCCAGCTCTGTGCCACAGTGCTGACAGCAAAAAGAAATAAATACACTGAAGGCAGGAACTCCTTCTGCAGAGCCCTGCACTCCCTCTCTTCCTATCTTCATGCCATCTCAGGTGGCAGTGTACCTTTCTCCTCTCAGTGCAGCCTTGGAAGCCTGACATCTCTACAGAAGCTGTCGAGTGTTATGTTTCAGTCACACGGTCTAAAAAATACCTTCTTCAATGAGGTCTCGGACTGGGGGTTCAAATGAAGTTGTCATTTGTAAAAATGCTCTGCTCCAACACAGAAAATCACAGTGTTGCCTCCTTAAATGGGTCATTTGTCCTCAAATCTTCAAGGGCAACTTGTGAGACACCAACGTATTGCATAGCAAAGTACTTTTAAATAGGAGGCATTAAAAATTACCTGTCAGTTGAATGAGTGTGCTCCAAGCTTCTGACTTGCTTTCTTCATAGCCATTGCCTCACAGCTTGCAGACTGTCCACACAAATTTTACCTGTCTTAATTTCGAGGAGCCTTCAGAACTAAAAACCTGTTTATGTGAAAATCTGTGCTTTGAGCTCTTCAGCTAGACACTTTGCAGGGGAAGGACCCAATTTTCAAATCGTTTTGTTTCTATTGTAGCCATGTCTTTTACTCCATTTTATTATTGTTAACTGTCTTTCCTTGACTTTATAACCAGCTGCTTCTTGACAACAAGGGTGTAAACTAAGTCCATTAGGGAAGAGAGGAACTGTCCATGTTATAAAAGAAGGGACATTGTTTGTACATCAACAAAACTGTGATAGAAATTGAGAGGCTTCCTAATGGAAGCCAAACAATTACTCATGCAGCAGAGGAGGATGTAATTTCCAATCTGAATCACTTTAGGGGCCTTCATCTACCTTTTGCTGTGTACTGGCTGGCATCTCATTTTCAGGAGTTATTCTGCCTCTATCAGCACAACTGTAATCTGCACCCACTGCTGTGCTGGCCTGTAAATCACTGCAGCCAGTTACGTGCTCCAAGTTATTGTGCACAGTCTGAATGCACTGCCAAGGTCCCTTCCTGCCAGCACTCAGCTTCCAGGAAAGGCATTTCTGTTTTCTCTTGCTGAGACTTTCCTTTCTGGTTTCCATCTTAATTTCAGACATCTGCAGCCTGGTATAGAGAGTTCTGTACAGCCCAATTTCCTCCTTGCTTGGCAATCAGTGAGATACAAACAATACACTGCTTTTGTTATGATAAACCCTCTGTAGTATTTAGTGGAGATATACCCATGTCTTTAAGTTGTGCTGGTGATAGAAGAACTGTGAAATGGGAAATGCCTTTTTAGTATCTTTTGTCTTTCTTGCTGACCTAAATGCAAAGTTCCCTGGAGCATATTCCTCAGCAAATTTGGCTATTATATTAATTTCAAAGGAATTTAGGTCTGGTTTCTGCTTCCAGGTTCACGATCAGGACGCTAGTTTGTGAACTTACTGAAGCTTCCATGAATCTGTTTGTCAGCATTACAGTGATGCATTTGGGACTAAGCAATTTTTCAGAAACATGCTATTAGCAAAACTATTCATATTAGTTGCTGGTTTATATTTACTGTTTCTAGTTTGTGTCCCTTGTTATCTTGATTATATGGGTTACCCCCTCCTCAGCTGACTAGCTTTTTTAAGCAGGAGAGAGAAGGGGTAAATAAGGAACAGTGTTTGTCCCTCTTCTCACATAAATAGTGGATGTGCACAGAAAATAATGCAATACCTCAGATGATGAGAAAATATCTTGCCTGGTGGTCTTTAGAAAGATAGAAAAGGGCACAGATTTAGTGAACAAAGTGATCAGTAGGTTATGCACAGGCATTGTCTTTCTTCCTATTAATTGTTTCTTTTATTTTAAATGTTTAGCAGCCAACACTGAGTGAAATAATAACCAAACATGCAGAAATAGCCTTGTAGTGTGAAGGATGAGGGTGGCAATCAGAAGGGAGGGCTGGAAACTCTCCCTCACAGCTCATGGACTATGCAGAAGGAATGAAGATCTCTTGCTTTTTGGTGGCAGTTGGCTTTGGCATGTTGCTTTAACCTTCTGCTTCGCAGCTCTTCTCTTTTTCTCATGGATACATAATGTGCTAAATCAGTGTTTGTTTTTTAGGGATATTCTGCCCAAGACAGAGTGGCTGAGCGTGGGAGAAAAGAAACGTTCTCCAGATTTTTTACCAATAATCCAGTTTACTAAACAGCAATCAAAGCCTGCTCTTCACTGTCCCACCAGGGAGGGCTGGGGGCTCTGGTCTTCTGCATCAGCAAGCAAACAGCTGCAGTGGTTTAAGATGTTAACATCCTCTTACTGCTCATTACTGTTCCCATTGCAGAGCTGGCAGAAGAGAAGGTCCATCAGGCACATTAGCTTTTAAATTAGCAGTTTAAATTGATATGGACAGTGAATGGGAGAGGCTGAGGTGCAGGCACAGGGTTCACTTGTGTTGATTCTGCTGGAGGACCAAAAGAAGGAATAAAGAGGGTACATGGATGCAAGAACAGCTGACAGACACAGGGAGGTGAGAGGGAGTTGTTAGCAGCCTAACCTTGTTATGGGCCTCAATAGTGGCTGGTTTGGGGAAGACTGGAGGGGTTTCTTTGTCCTTTCTGAAGGTCTAAAAAGAAACCTGTCTAGAGTCTTGGCTCTGAGGTCTATATTTTAATCACTGTTGTTCACAGTGGCAAGCAAGAATAGTATTTCTCTTGTAGCTTGTTTGAAATTTTGTGAGGCTGCCTATAAGACTTGTGTAGATAATGAAACTATCTGGAATAGCTGTTGAAACACAAGCTTCTTACAGCACCTCAGAACTAGCTCCACATGTAAAATATCTTATTCTGGACCAAGTTGGTTTTTTTTTTGGTCATAGACTGTAACACCTTTTCAATTTTCTGCTGAATGGGGGAAGAGTTTTTAGTACTCTTCCTGTGCCAAGCAATTTGAGAATGCTTCTTTCCTGTAAAATTTGCTTTTTTTGTAGAGAAGGAACTAGACACGTAAATGTGAGGAAAATGTACTTTATCCTGTAAATTGTAGAGGAGAAAGAAAACTGCTTTACAAAACTAAATCCAGCACCAATAAGAAATCATAGGCAAATTCAAAGGTACAGAAGTGTAAACTCTACCAATTGCAAGTGAGTGGCCTTTTATGGTAAGTTTGAGAGCCTGATCTTGTCACGTTCCCAGTTCATAGTAAGTGCAACCCTGTGATTGCAGCTACATCATGTGCCTGGGAGCACAGAAGGCACACTGGGAGGTGCTAATCAGGTGAGGGTAAGTGTTAGGACTGCAGTTGCAATTACAACCCTTAGTAAATCTACTCCTGGTTTTGGGCCACAAGGTTATTTATCCTAAAGAGAGAATAGGCTGTTTTCTGTAATGTGCTGTGGGGCTTGGGAGTAAGGTGTGAGGGAGTGCTGCTTGGAGCAGAGTAGGTTTAGCTTTAGTTTGTGTGCCACCCTTCCTCCTCTTTATTTGACAAATTTTGCTCTATGTATTTTAAATAAATGGAGGACTGTATTTAGCTGAACTTCTCCCAAAAGGCACAAGTCTCTGAGTACAATCTGTGAAGTTTTCTCTTCCAATATCTCTGTTGCTAATAAAACCCATAGCTGCAGTGTGATGCAGTTTCTGCCTCCCTCTCTTTTCTGTGGGTGCTACTTTTTGTGTGAACTGAGGTAACCCATTTGTAGAATCCCCAATACAGTCTAAAGCCATTTTCCCATTGAGGCTCTCTGGTTCTGGGGGGCTGTGAGAGGCACATCTTTAGCAAGCTCCATAGGTCTGCCTGCCCGAGGCTCTGATGCACGCTTAAGTGTCATTCTTAGTAAATCTGATCAGTTCCAGGCTCTGTCTGTCACCAGGAGCAGCTGTTTGTTTCCTAAATGAGAACTCTCACACCTGCATCAACCCCTGTTACAGCTACAACCCCACCACGCTGCCTCCTGCTCTTTTCCTTCCCTTCATGCACCTTTTCTAGCTGGAAGCCAAAGCCAAAGATTCCTCTGGCCTGTAGGTGTTGTGTGTCACATACGGCAGCTCAGAGGGAAGCCTCGTGGTCCGGCGGCTGAAGGAAATGTCCGCAGGACCGGCAGCGCCCGGGATGCAGGGATGGCGAAGCAGCTGACTGTGTGGCCTTGGGCGAGTCACTTGACCTCGGCATGCCTCAGTTAACCCAGCTGGAAAATTGGGTAAAAAGCAGAAACCTTAATGCTGTCTCTGAGCTGAGTTCTCCTGGGGAAAGATATAAATGGCAGGAAGGTGGGTGTTTACTGCTTTAGGCTTATGAATTATGTGAAGTATTTGGATGACTGGAAGTGCCAACTGGTGTAAATAGCTAGTGCCCAGGTGCACACAGAGCGTGGAGACAGAAAATGATGGCCCTGCTCCCTAAGGAAAAGCACGCTCAGATTTCGACTCAGGCCAGGAACATGCCATGTTTGCGTGGTAGGCAGTGACCAGCTGTGACTGGAGTTTACTGAATAACTGCTGAGATCAAGGTGCTTTTTCCTGGTGTATTCTTTAAAGGTCTGGTATTTGTGGCATCCCAGATTTGGCTGGAATACTGTGAGACTATGAGATGAATGATAAATATATTGGGCAGAATTCAATAGACAATTCTCTGTGATTTACCTGTAACTGTGAAGTAAAAGCAGGAAGAAGGGAGAGGAGGAGAGGGGATTAGATACTACAGCTGTAGATGTGTAAAAGCAAATATCAGGAAGAAAAGCAAATTAAAAGGAATTTTCAAACCCAGTGGTTGCTATTTCCTTTGAAATATTCTGGCAGATTTGGTCAGCTTGTGATATAGCAAGAGCTAAGCACACTGTAGTCTGGACATTCTCAAATTGTCTTCAAAGAGCTTCTCTTATGGCCTTGAATCAGGCTCTGGGTCAGGAACCTCTCTCTAAGTTTAGTCTGTAGCTCCAGGCTGTCATTTACCAGCCTACCACAGTCCTTCCCATTCCTCTCATTGAAGTCCTGAATCTCCCAACAACTCACACCATGCAAGTTTTTCTGTTAAATTAAGATTAGGGCTCTTTGCGTCTTGCAAATAGCTTGGTAGATGTATCTTAAGCTGTCAGGAAGAAAAACAGGTAAGAAGAGATCTGTCATGTTTGAATAGTTCCTCTCTCCACCCACGTTTTCTTCCACTTTCTTCAAGCTGCATGACTGACTCGAATGTGCCATTTGTTTGTGCAGTAGGGAGGTGTGATACCTGGTCCAGAGAGAGAAAGTTGCACAGCATGAAATTCAGGCATAAACAAAATTATTTAAATGGCAGTAAAAATTCATTCCCTACCTCCCAGGTTCCCCAATGCAGCCTGAGTGGCATTTTTCCCAGTTACAGTCCAGAGGGATTCATATTAAGAGCAAATGTGAATGTGCTCTAAAGTAACATTAATCATTGGCCAAGGTCAGCAGGACAGAGCCTGCAGTAGTGAAATACGTTTAGTGTGTGTCTTCCTTGTTGTCTTTTTTTTGTCTGTCCAATTTGGTTCACCTGCATGTGTTCACCAGCTTGTGCCATCCCCACTGTCCTTCCCTCCTTGTGACATTGCTGAATTCGGAGGCAGGCACTTTATCTTGGTGGCTGGCTGCCAGTTAATCTAATCCAGGGCTGACGCATTTGACTTCAGGCTGCGCTGTCACTTGCCCCTGAGCTGTGCACCTGTCTGAGGTGTTCTCTCCATCCTATCTGGACTCACACCCCTCCTTTGCTGAGGCTTCTTGCAGCTTGTCTGCTATGGATAAAGCAAAGGCTGGCCAGTGTTAGAAAGAGCTTGCATAGAGGGAAAAGAAGGAAGAAGCACAAGGAATGGTAATAAATTACTAAGTCACCACTGTGTGCCATCTGCAGAAATCCCCATGACAATACAGACACTGGGGATATTACTTGTAAGCAGTGCTGTTAACACCTTCTGCAAAGGAAAAGCTTTGTGAACACCCACTGATCCCAGAGAAGGCACCCACTGGAAGCCAGGTTTGCAGCAGGCATTAATAATCCCATAGAACAATAAGTGCCAGTTAGAAATAGCTGAGCTATTTATCTCCAGAGCTCTCCTTGGGCAGCTGCAGAGGGGCAGGCCTTCTATATTTCTGACTGACATTTTGCTAATCTAGTATCTTTTCTGTCTCAAACACATTAACAAAATTACACGGGGTAGAAATAGTCTTGGAAATTATTATTTGTTATTTTGCATAGACTTGGCTGAAGCGTGAATGGAGTATTGTACAAACAGATAAAAATAAGAAAACCTTACTCCAAAACTTAATCATCTCAATAGTCAATGAAAGGATAGATAAAGTGAAGTGATGTACCTGGCATCACATGAAAGCTAAATGACAAAGGTAGAGAAGGCACCAGGTCTTGCCCCTGGTGTAATACCTTTCCCCTGTATCACCCTGTGTGAGTGCTGGTTCTCACTAAAGAGTTTCACAGTGCTTTGCAAGAAACCGTGAATGAATCTCCACCAGAAACCCATGAAGAATTCATGAATGAAACTACATCACAGTCCTACAAATTAAGCATTATCATTTCCAGTTTGTAGGGAGCCATGAGTGCCTAACCCAAAGGTAAAGAGCAAGCAAAACCCCAAGGCTTGCACCTCAGATCTTTTTTAGGTAATACTTAAAATATTATTAGGTGATGCCAGACATATCATTCCCCTTTTTCATGTGAAAGAAATCAGTCAGCAATAGGCTGCCATTAGTCACATTTAATGTATTCTTCTTTACATGGATAATTATCTTATCACAAGATAGTACATGGAGCCCAATGACTAGGACACATAGGTGTGGTGTCACCAGTGTATGTCAAATAAAACTTCATCCTTCCACTGAAACCTTCCCTAAGATTGAGATTGATTTTCCTTTTGCTCACCTTCCCTCTTCTTGTTTCTGCCCCAGAAACCCCAAACTCTTGTGGTTTCAAGCTGCACACAAGGGCCCAAAAGCTTTGGGGGGCATTTTGAGTAGTGAAATGTCATTGAGCCCTGAATCTGAGCTCGTCAGGTCAGCTTGGCCTCTGTGTCTGCTGTGAGTGGATGAAGGCAAACCAGCAGCTGTCACTGAAGGGGCATGCAGGGATGACTCCTGCTTGGAGACAAAAGGGGTAGATCCTCTCTCAAAGAGCATTCCTCATAAATAAATAAATAAATGGTGGCCAGGCTTTCCCAAATAATGCAGCTAGCAGGTGGAAGAGAGCAGGGCTGGTGTTTCCATTTGCATCAGTGAATGTTTATCCAAATGGACTGACTTTCCAGGGAAAATGCAGGCTATATAAAACACCTGACATCTGCTGAGTTCCAGGTGCCTGCCAAATTCTGCTGTGTCCCAGGTGTGCTTATTCCCTGTGAAGTTTGTTGCTGCCAGCACAGTGACAGCACGCAAGTAGAAGGGAAGATAGCGATGATCAGTCCCCCTGATAGCCGTTTTGGCTGAGTCAAATTGTGTTGCCATGCACTCAATCCCCTGCTTATCACAGGATGCAGCTGTGTGCTACTGGAACCAGCTCTAATTGTGCTTGTGGCTGTCTCCTGGAGGATTTTAATAAGCTCTGCAGAGTATGTAGGAATTAGACAGTGTCTCTTTAAGCAATTTGTAAACCCCTGGGAGCACTGTTGGTTTTTCTTGCAGAAGCCACCAGAACCAACCTGCGTAGTGTTTCACACAGGTGGTAAGGCTTTGCTTGTTTAGCAGAGACTGTAATTTTGAATGGAACGGTGCCCATGTGACTTCTTCATATTCCTGACATTGTACGAAGAACAAATACACCATCCCCTGGTGAGGAGTCTAGTGTGAAGAGATCTGTCTGTACAGCAAAGATGTGCAGTTCCTCGAATACACCACTGCTATTCAGCCGGTGGTGGTCCTTGATGCTGGCACCGACGGCACCTCCTGCTGCAGCCCTCTAGGGGCACAGCATAGAACTGACCTTTGTCAAATGGAGCACCCCATGAAGAACTGTTCTTATACATCTTAATTAAAGTAAAAGAGCAAATTTTCATATCATAAAGGACGGGTTTATTCCTAAAAGCAAACATAGGCAGCAAGTAGTAAAAATAACTAGATCTTTATTGCTGAGCATTTTAAGTAATAAATATTTATCAGCTTAATTCACTGGTATAAATATGAGCTCATCTGCAACTTTTCTCCTCCAGGCCACTTCCTCCGTCATGGCATGACATTTACCTGTTATCCATCTGCTTAGTCCTTTGTAATCTGCCAGTGATTACAGATTCTTCTTGTCTTTCCAATGGTTACTTCTCTAGTAAAGCAGTAGTGAAGAGAGCTAGTGCATTATCACTTAGGAATTTCTTATTAATGAATAGGAAAAGATTTGTCTTTACAGAGAAAAAAAGAAAGACAAATATATACAGTCATTTATTGTGTCATTTCACTGAACAGAACAGAAAACACTGCTGCTTTTAGTGAGTGGAATTTTTGAAGTGAACTAATTCCAGGGGCGGGGAAAAAAAAGATTGAAAATGGTACTGGGAGGTAGCCTTCATTTCTTTTCCCAAATACTCTGAAATCTGAGTTCTTGTCCTGACTACTGTTGATCATAGGCCTATCATGAGAACATTGGTTTTGAGCAGTGAGAGATCTGCCAGAATGACTGGGAAATAATTACATGATTGTGTTAGGGAGGTTAAAATGAACAAAAACCACATTGTGAAACTACAAAATAATGGGAAGCTAAAGCATGTATAGGTTCAAGAGTTAGAGAGCTGTTTGGATAGACATTCCAGGTCAAGTGGTCCTCACTGATTGCCAGAAGGTGAGAGGGGCAGATGCACTAGGGAAGACTCACTCCTTAGTTGCTCTGCTTATTAGTGTGTTTCCATAAGCAATAGCTGCCAGCATTTGCTGGGAAACCTCTGGGCTAGCCAGACCCCTGTTCTAAGGTCCATCCTTAACTGCTTTCCCAGCCTCAGTAAGACTGGAACCATCTGGTTTGTACTTAGAGGTATCAGAACAAAGAGAACAAACACTTGACATGATGTTAAGTGGGGTCTTAACAGAATATGAACAATGAAATAATAACTGACAAATGTAAAACAAAAATATTTTTTTATCAGCACAAAGAATTGAATTATAAGACCAAATTCACCTGAGTGAATAAATCCTGCTTTTTGTTTAACATCAGTAAATATGGGACCAACTTCACATATCCAGGTTGCTTTTTCAGGCCATAACTTAAGTCCTGTTGTGCCTATTTAGAGGTCTCAGAGGGATGGGCCTGGGATATCCCAGTGAGCCAAGTAGCTCCAGCTGTGAGGGTGGAGAAAGAAGCATGCATCAAGGAAGATGAGTTTCTCTGGGTTTCCCTGGCTTGGTAGGACTCCTTACTCACTTGGAGCAGACCAAATATTGGGTGCACATGCTCTTCGCCATTAGGAAAATGCCCTTTGGAGCATTTAAAGAGCTCATTTGTTTCATAAAATGTGTTTGGGGTTTGGTTGAACAGAAAATGAAGTAATTGCAGATTAGCTTCCATTCGCAGCTTTGGGGTTTTTTTTAAGCTGTCAATGTATGGGAGCTGAATTTTGTGTGTAAGCCTCATTTTCTGTGAGAGCTCATTGGAAAAATTAAATGTGTGATTTCCCATGTGTTGTCTGAATGCACTGAGTGCTGAAAATCCTGGGAGGGGGGGATTAAGTTCCTGTCAGGCATTATGAGAGTTTGGGAATTGTATCCCAGGCAGACAAACATCATCTTCCTCCCTTGAAGCTCTGCCTGGGCATTTTGGTTTTGCCTTGATTTTCCATCCCAGGATACCTACAGGGAACCACAGATTTAGCTGATGTCATCCTTCCCATCACCTCTACTGATCTCCCTTTTCCCACTGCACTGTCTGAAAACCTCATTATTGCTTGGAATGCTGTATCTCTGGTGATGAGGCTGAACCTCCTGTATGCCCGGACACAAACTCACACAGTTAATGTTGCTTCAGGCTGGGGCTGCACTGGAACCTGTACCTGCAGAAAGAAGAATGCAAACACATGAGGGTGGTAGATCACCGAAGCCTTTTCTCCTGTTTTCCATATTTTTCAGGTTTCTTCCTGGGCAAACCTCAGAACAAACTTGGCAATCAGTTATAGAGAGAAGTATTTTGATTCACACCCAATGATGATGTGAAGTGTTTGAAAAGCAGAGAAGATGAAGGGAAAGGGAAGGCCCTTCACAGGGCTGGGGCACTCCTCAGTTCCCATCTCGTGGTGCTCAGCTGATGGATCCCCCAGCTGCACATGCGCTCTCTGGCTCTTTCTCATGAATTGTTACATTATTAGCCCTGTTCAGGAGAGCAGCAGTATTTAGGATTGGGCAAAGATGCCTTTAGAATGAGTGTTTATTTGCTCACAAAACAGGAGGGATACACAGACTGAAAAGTGAGGGAATGAGAATTGGGTCAGACAGAGGCTCCCAAAAACCTCAGCTTATTTGGAGAGTAGAAGAAGCAGCCAGAATAACAAACCACAGGACAGTGAAATTGATTCCCCGTTCCCTCTTCATCATACCCTCCTCCGGGTAAACCTGTTTCGGTTGATAGTGAATATTTCATGCAGTGCTGAGCGTTTTCCAAACTGTGGTGTCCTAGTTTTTCCACCTCCAGCCCCAAAGGAGTGTTTTTACATCATGGAGCTTTATTTTTGGGAAGGGGAGGAGGGAGCGGAGGCTGCAGGCTTGCGAAGAGACGGCAACAAAGGGTGTTTCAGAGAACAGCTTGGCTCTGATGTCTCGGCTAAGAATCTCACCTCTGCTCCTTTGCTCCCTCCAGAAAACTCAGTGAAAAGGGTCAGGTCCCAAGGGACTGGAGTACAGTTCCAATCAGAATAAACTAACCCTAAAAATGGCACCCTGGGTCTTCTCTCGGCAGACTGCCACGGTAGCTCTGTGTTAGCTGACAACAACAAGCTGTTGTCACTGTCAGCACCACAGGTCCATAGAGCTACCAAAGAGAAGAGCTGCGTCTGTTCTACCTCATACAGCAGCACCCAGAGGACGGTCTCACTGCTGCTGTGCACTGACTGTCTCATCAGGAAAGGGCAGGCACCGAGTCTCATCCCTCTTCACAACCTCTTCACTTCCCCTCCGCATAGGAAGACCAGCTAAGAGTTTGCAGCTGTGGCAGTGCGAGTCCAAGAGCCTCGTAGGTCCTGATCCAGTGCCCTCCAGCGTGAGTCTCTTTTGAGTTAATTGCAGTAGGCTTTAGGTTGGACACTGAGTGTTTTAAAGGAAACCCTCAAATCCTGCTGGGTACTAAAGAACCGGCGTAGGAGCAGTGTCCTTCTGTCACAATGTTTCCCTCTTTTGAAATCAGTCTTTTAAAGTTTCCACCTTTGTTTTTATGAAGCAGGTGGAAGGTGCCTGCTTGAAACTGAGACCTTCCACACCACAGTGCCTCCAGCTGCCTCTGAAAACACCACAGAAGAATAAACTGCCCCATTAATCTGCCAAACAGCTCAAAGTCTTGCGTTAGACACCATCCCAGAAAACTTCAAAGGAGGCTGGTATTCCAGATCCTGCTGTGCATTTGCGTTTCACAAGTGCATCTTCCCTTTAGGACAGGCAGAGCAGCTATGAAGCCTGGAAAAGTCCCAGAGCGTCAATATGCTTGCTCATATTAGCCTCCTAAAAGCACACTCTACCTGACCGGCTGAATTAGCATCTACTGTAACTAAGATAGCAGCACAGCAATTCAGAGTCTGACTCACCCCTGTTACAGACCGCAAAGCCCAGCACTTGCATTGCACAATTCCCTGGATAGCCTGGTTTCTCCTACCTAGTCACGCTTGCCCTCTATGCTCACTGCCCATTATTGAGGGGGACAAAGTGGCAGAGCTTGTTCCTCAGACCACTGAGCTGCAGCTCTGGATCCTCTGGTCCCCCGACGTTAGTCCCCAATGGGGAGCGTTTGCCGTGTGGCTTGTTAGTCTGCAGCAAGCTGTGTTCACACACCTTGAAGGACGTGGGGCAGGAGCAAAGCATGAAACTGCTTAGTTAATGGTTTAGATTTGCAAGGTTTTAGTTGGTGGAAAAAAGGCCTGAGGAAGGTGACAGTACACCTTTCATTCTTGGTTGCTCTTGTCCCCTTAAGAAAAGGAAGGGTGAAAGGAGGAGAGAGGAAAAATGGTTCTTTTGTGGTGTGGTGGAGGCAAGAGGAGAGCTGTGGAATATCCCCAAAGCGTGCTCTACCTCCACTGCATTACAAAACAGTAGTTCAGCGGGGGACACAGAAGCACTTAGGGAAACTGCAGCTGAAACTAAGTGAACCTTTCAGTCTACTTATCACAGCATTTTCAGTCTCTGCTTCAAGGAAAAACAATAATAAATAAAAAAATATCTTGCAAAAGGAACTAGTATCCATCTAGAGGATTGGATGAAATAAAAAGTGACAAACAAAATCACCAGCTCCTGTTTTAGAAACTGTTGTTAAAAATAAACCATCATTCACTGCTGCAGTGCTGCCAGTGTACTGCCTGTCTTTACATTCCCTGCACACGTTGCATGGTTTAACAGCTCTCTCTGTTGTCATGACAAAGATTCCCTGCTTTTCAGCATGAAGCTTGCTCTGTTATTTCTAGTCTACCTGTAATGCCGTCTGCCCTCCCTCCCAGCTTACGAGGCATTGTATTTTCCTGTGCTCGGAGGGTGTGAAGCTCCTCTGCTTCCTCCTGACTGACATGAGGACATCTGGATTACTTGCTGACTCCTGATGCCTTGCATGGAGCCAGGGCAGTAGAGAAGAGCACCAGCACCAACCACAATCAGGTGCTCAGCCGTGGCAGCGTGCTTTGAACTTGTATTTTGCTCCATATGACGTATTGCAGACTTTAGCCCCCACTGCTTTGTCCTCTGCATGCTCTAAGTTGAGTTAGTGGTGACATTTGAAATGTCATTTTTTCGTTTGTCAGAGGGTGTGTCTTAGCACGTGTCCTGGCATACCAGACACCATAGCTGTGTTTAAAGACAGAGCAAGGGACCACCTCTGACCTGAAGCATTTAAAACCAAACAGGCAATGCATGTAAAAAGGCAGGAAAATGTGGGTTAAATCAAATATCTTACTGTTTGCATTCTCTGGATACTGAACTATGGCACAGATAGATTAAATAACCCATGCAGGGCAAAAGAAGCTATTAAGAAAATCAGAAAGTGAAGCTAGACTCTGAATCACAAATCAGCACCTCAGCCTCACATCCTTGAGGAGGGCTGCCAGCTTCCAACGCAGGAGGCCCCTGCGCTCCCCACCTGAGGGCTACAGTCTCCTCAGATAAGGACTATCCTCACACTTACGGTGAGAAGAGGTAGACCCAACATGCATTCCTCTGTTTTATGGTAATCGCTGTTATCCTGTTGGCTAACTGGCATCCCCCCACCCCCTGCTTTCCCCATAAATTCCCAGAAGGGACCCTGGTTTGTGATGGAGAACTTGGCCACCAGTCCCCTTCACAAGGATGGCTCAATAAAGCTTGCCTGTGGAATATACCACGCCAGACTCCTTCGTCCCCCGGCCTGCCTTGGATGATGAGACTGGGATGTCTCTTATGAGCTGAAATCACTCGCTGAATCACTCTGAGCTGAAATCACTAATATAGCCAAACGGCTATATTCTAAGAGATTATCCCTCGCCTCGCAAGGGTTGCCCTCCCTGCTCCGGAGAAGTCGCAAAGGTGCCTTGGAAAGGACTCAAGGACGACCGCAACCCCAGATCGCTTCAGGGCAGCCCCCACGGGAGGTGACACATCCTCCCTTGTATATCCTGTCAGAGCAGGCAGGTGTTGATGATGGCATTTGCCAGACTCTTTACAGACCCAGTGAATGCAGACTAAGTTAGGAAACCCTTAGACAGCTTTATGGCTTCCTTTGGAGATCATTTCATTAATCACTCCAACTTTAACCCCACCCCATGAAACCTCCAGGGTTTAGGAGGTTATGATTTTGTTTGGAGGTATGCCAAAGGTGAGTTTGGATGCACACGTCATTCAAATTCAAGTTTGGAACTATGTATATTAATGCAACAGAAGGTATTACCCTTTTTCTTTCATTTTAGTATTCTCTCTGGTTTAGATGTGTAATTATGCCAAACAGTATAGATGTGTCCTGTATTTGGAGTTCTTTTCTTGAGGAATGTGCAGAAAACATTTGCTGTAATGAAACTGACCACTCCCACCCTTAGTGGAACCCTGCAGCAGCCTCTTATCACCTCCAGAATTTAGGCATAGACTTTTCAGAGGGGCTCAACTTCCATGCTTAGACCAGATTTTCATTAAACCCAGTCCACTATAATGTCTGAAAAACTTGGAAATCTAATTGTATATTGTCCCTCACTGGAAAGAGGATTCTTCTTAAAAGCTTAACTGTGGGTAGTTCAGCAGCTGAAAATCTGCCACCATGGTACTTCAGTGCAGACAACCCAACATCACTGGACCTTTTGAAACTGTGGGCATTACCTGCTGCTGCCTCCTGCAGGAGAGCTGCCACAGGGCAAACATCCTTCCTCAGGGGCATTCCTGATGGGGGAAGTTGTCAGCATCTGGTGAAGCTTCCACTGACAGCATGTGAATTCCCAGTGGGAAGAAAATACTAACTGTAAGAAGTATTACAGAAAGCTTTTTCGTGTTTCTCAATAGTGATTTAAAAATATATATATATATAATGGTTGCATTGTGGGGGCAAAAAAAAAAGCTCCTTTAAGAAGAGACTGAAAGCTCCTTAATTCTACTGTAAGGAAATCCCTGTGCTCCAGTTTGAAGAATACTTTTCTCGGGAATGAAAAGGGTGCTCCCAGATATGAAGGGCCTGATCCAGGTTACCTTAGCACCAGGAGGCAGCTTTGCAGTGACTGACAGCAGTCCATGGTGAGGAGATGTGCCAGTGAGGTGTTCAGTGCTGATGCTTCCTAACACAGCGTGCCTGCTGACATGTGTCCTGCAGGTCCTGGGGCTGCTGTCCACGTGATAGTGACACTGTTCTGAAGTGACAGCTCATTCCAGGGTCCTGCAGATAATTTGCTTGGAAAGGACAAAGGAACAAAATACAAAAATGATGGCGATCATTCCTGAATAGACCACCTTGCACCTGGCTACTTCCAGAGCTGCTCTGGGCTGGGAGGGGGCAGGCAGCGGGAGGGGGTGTCACTGAAGGGATGGAAAGGGATTCAGGTGGAAGTTACCATCAAAGAAACATTAAATCCTCTCTCACTTGGGTTTAAGTGGAACTGTTGTACTGGCCAAGTCCTGTGTGAAGGTAAAAGTGCCCCAATGGCATCAAAGCTGCCTTGGGAGTCTGTGGAAAGCAGTTGTTTTTCTTAATTTCTCTCTGGATTCCTGCTATTTGTCCTGCAGGACAAAATAACCACATTGTAAGGGGTCATCTGTGACAGTGAAGGGGTTGTTGTTTGTTGTTTGTGCTCAGCCAGTGCTGCAGAGGGAAGAGAAGCTCTGACATCACTGCATCTGCTTTGCACCAGCACATCAGGTCTCGTGCAGCTCCCTCATTTTTCTGTTGGTAAGTTGAAAAATGGGATTGCACCTTACATTTTGGAAATGCTTGGCAGTCCTGTTGTGGCTGGTGACGGATCTCTAGTTTGGAAAAGCTATTACTGTAAGAGGACTTTCCTTTCAGTATTACATAGTGCGCATTGCCAAGCAGTTACATTTGTCAGTGAAGGGCACAGCCAGCTTTCTCAAGTCTCTCTGTTGCATTAAAGGCAGTAAAGTCACCTGTCTCTAAGGGAAAGATAGAGGAGCCTCACAAATGCTCTGACTTTGGTTTTGATTACTATGGTTTTGTACTCCAGGGACTGAAGGGGAGTAGCAGGTGTGCTTCACCCAGCAGCTGGCACTTACATGTGTCCCAGACATACCTGGGTAGGAAACTGGCACAGAGTCTTTAGTCCAACTCTGCAAGAATTACAGTGGCCTTTTGCATGGGAAGTTACTTCCAGGCATACATTTTAATGCCCTGCCTCTGCTGGAACGTCAGTATAAGCGAGAGGCAGCCACAGCCACTGAGAGGAATGCAATACAACTCTTTTTGTTGCTTCTAAGGTTCTCTGTTTCCTGTGTTGGAGCACAAAAAAACACCCCGTCCCCTCCCCAGAAAAACAGAAAGAAAAAAGAAGGGGAAAAAAAAAAAGATGTTTCTCTTTAAAAGCAGTTGGGGAAGGGAGAACAGCCCTGTGTGGCAAGGAGGAGACAACATCCTCAGTCTTTATGTGTGTGCAGCTGTGGCAGAAGCAGTCACATCCCAAATGATTAATGAGCAGGCAGGCTGGGTGTGAGGAGCAGAGCACAAGGCTGTGGGGATCCCCCAGGGAGAGGTGGGCTGCTCCGATACGGCAGAGAGGAGACTGGGGGCGGCTTACGGAGAGCTGACTGCACAGAAGGCAGCTGCTCTTAGTGGTGCTGATGTTTTAATCGTTGGTGGCTTCTGCAAGGACTTATCTCACGCCCCCATACTGTTTAGGTGAACAAAGGACTCCAGAAACATAGCTTGATCCCTTGGCATTAGGTGGGTTTGGGCCTGGGGAAGGCAACTCTATTTAAAGAGGTGTCATAAGGGGAAGGGAAAAAGGAAAGAATGAAATTCTCAAACCTCAGTTAAAAATAAAATACAATTCCTATTTTAACCCCTTGCCAGATTCATTTTGCTGGTTCAGGATCGCTCCTGTAAAATGCAGGTGGTATTTCAACCAAAATGAAGGTGTTTCTAGAAGAGCACCCTGGTTTTCTGTAGCAGAGCAGCAGTATCTATATGTCCCCCTAAGCTGCACAAGAAACTGTTTGGCAGTGCTTGAGCCATAAAGTGATTGTTCAACTGTGTAGTTTATGCATCTGCTGGATCCCTGGTGTGCTGTGGAAAGGGAAGTTCACCCAGGATTTGGAGACAGCCAGAAGGCCAAGAAAAGCAGCACACGGCGGGAGCAACAAAACCAAAATGCTTGCAATAAAAGTCATTCTGCCAAATAGAACTTCTGTTAAAATGCACACTCACCCATGAAGGCAATCCCCTCAGGTCGTCTGAAAATCCTTTTGGTTGAATAAACAGTACGGGGGAGAAAAAATTAGGCTGGGCAGGCTGCTTCTGGCCTACATTTGAAATTCAAACTCATTCATTCACGTAAACCCTCTGTAGATTCTTTCAGTCCTGTGTCACCTCTGAGGTCCTGGGTTCTCTTGTGTCATCAGACACTTCTCCCAGAAGAAGGAAACTTGCTACAAACTGGGTGTTCAGGTGTATCCTCAGGTCTAAAGGGGAGTGATCCCATTAAAGAGCTGATAGGAAGTGCTGACTTCCATTTGGAGTCCTGGAGAATATGCATGCTTGTCATGGAAAAGGATGAGGAAGAGCCATTACAGTTAAGACCAAAGAGAGGACACAGCTACGCACTACACATTTTCTTTCTGCAATTACCATTGCCTTATTTGAAAATACTCAGAACACTTTTACGGGAGGACTGTTTGACTTTTTCCTCTTTTGCTTATTTCAGATATAAAGAACTGCTTCATATTTCCTTAATAAGAGTGTATCAGAGCTTTACACTTCTATATATTTTCCATAAGTGAAGCTTTGCTCATTTTTTTGAAGGTAGAACTGACAAACTCAGGCCTTCAGTAGGTAGGCAGCAGCCTCCTCTCCTTTGGGCTTTATGTGACTGATCATTTGCAGATCATGAGCAAGATAAGGGATCAGAGAGACACAACAGTGCTCTGGGGATCTTGGCAAGCCTGGAGAGTGCTAAATTATACCCTGTGGAGACATCTCAGGTTTCTCAACCAGGTCACTGTTCCCATAGAAGGAAGAGGGACGACAGTAAATGAAGACATGTCCAAAGGAATCTCATCAAAAAAAAGTAGCTTTGCAAAATGCGTGTTTAATGGGTCAGAAGTAAAGACTATCCCCACTTCCTGGTTGGCCACCAAAACCATTCACATTGGCCACCATTTCAAACTAAATGTGTTACTGTCCTATGGGTTTGCTAGAAGTTGCAAGGTGATTTCTTTCTCACTTTCTTTCATCACTTCTCTGTCTTTTATTGCTTTTATTGCTATATCGTCGTGGTGTAGACTAAGCATGCACTTCAAACACTTTCTTGAAATGGAAGTAAAACATTTTCTACAAGTTCCAAGTCCCCAGCCATCCTGAAGGGAACACGGAAAATGTGTGGAAAATTGCCAGGAAAATCACTCCTGACTTAGGATAAAAGTGGTTAATGATTTGGAAGCGTTAGCAAGAGTAAGAATGCAAAACCAGAAGAAGAATAGTCAAAAAAATGGTTCTCACCATCTCTAGGATTTCACAGAATGTGGTTGTTTTTATGTGGCTTCTGTGGTAGCATAAGGAATCCACTCTAAAATAAAGAACAGGCTCCCAGTTTGGATGTGTAACATTGCCCTGCTCTAAATACAGGAACATGTGGGCAGCAGAATCATACCAAAGGACATGACAAAACTAGATAACCCTCAAGTTGTCCACTTGGGATAGAGTAAGACTGTTGCCAAGGAAGGGAAAAAACTGTTTAATGGTTGTGTAGATCTCTACAGGGAAGAGGAACGGCCTCCTAAAATCACCACAATTCCTTATCAACTGTTGATATACTGAGTTCTGTATGGTGCAAGGAGAGCATCTCTCTGCTGTTTTCCTCACAAATACGTTTGCATAAGCCAGGATTCAGCATGTGAACCTCACAGCACAGGCACTGTTTCCTCATATCTGAGGTTACTGCTGGGTTTCCTCAGCATGGCATCCGCCTCAGCAAGATTTTGGTTGCTTTTTTGTCTGTCCTGTGTTTGTGTGGGAGGCAGTATAAGCTTTTCATGGGGGAAAAGGCTTTCTCCATTGGAAAGAAGGGAGCTAATTATGTCTCCTATAAAGAGATGTAATTGGTTTTCCTTTCTGCAGAGAGAGGATGACATGAACAGCATCCCTTGCCTTTTCATTTCAAAACTCTGTTGTGACCATAATGCTGAGTACTGGAAAACTCCCTGATTCACAGGTTGTTTTTCACATGTTCCAAACATCTGGAACAAGGTTCAGCTGCCTGATAAATGTGATCTCTTGCAGAAGACACTGAAAAGTTGGGGTGGGAGGGGGGTAGATCTAGCCCAGCTGTCCATTTCAAATATTGCTGGTTTCAAATTTAGCCTGCCATCTTCTCAGCAAATTGTTTGTGAGCACTTTTCAATCTGCACATATAAGTGTTTTCTTAAGTATTTGGCAGGAGCAAGGGAGTTTGAATTAGATTGTGAAAGCAGGATGCCTGGATATGTGCCAAAGCATCCCAAGGTGTACAGGCCTAAGGTGGTATGATTTAGGTGAACTCCAATTTTCAAATTTTCATCTTTTTTTGGAATGCATTCTTTGCCACTTTCAGAAGTAACTGGAATAAGCATGTCCATCCAAGTCCATTGTCTTCAGAGAATTAAGCTAATTTGCTAAACGTTTGAACTTTCCTGTTGCTTCCGCTAAGTAATTTTTGAGTCATTAGCACTTTCTTTAGCGATGCGTTGTCACCTGACTGTACCAAAGCGTTGCATCCTGTCTTTGCTCTTCATCAAAAGCCAAATAGCTGTGAACCCTGTATTAGATGTGATGCATAGGACAGATACAAAGGAATGGGAAGCGACTCAAATAATGGCACCTGAGTTGACTATTTTGAAGATGCACAACCACAACTTCTTCAGAACTAATAAAAACACCACCTTCTCAAATTTAAAATGCCTAATTTCATTGCTCTTCCTGATCTCTATGCAATCATGCTGTGTTGGTGGGTGCATCAGCACTGCAGTACAATACTTGTCATAAGAGTATAGGTTGTTTTGGAGTGACACAGGTAATTAAAGGGAGAAGATTTCCATACTGCCAAAGTGATTGTCACTATATGGAAAAGAGGACCTGTTTTAGGGTAGGGAATATGTTTGGCTATGGTTTAGTATGGTGAAGGTGAAGAATTCACCACTAGAACTCAGAAAGGCTCTGAAATACTGCAGGATCTGAGAAGTAATGTCTGAGGTGTAGACTCATAAATAGAAAGGCAGGCCTTGTTTTACAAGACCGATCTCTAGAGACCCAGAACTAAAAGATGGAATTTGCTGATCATTACTGGCTGGCTCTGGTCTCAATTAGTAGTAAGAGTCCCATGAACTTTGAGATAAAGAGATAGGCCAATGCCAAGTACTTTTGAAAGTCTGACCTGACTGAATAATGTATTGGAAAAGATAATGAAGATGTGGAAAATTATTGTATTCAGCTCCAGAGCATATGCTGGATATGGCCAGAGGTGTCTTAAGTCCTCATTTCCTAAGTAGGTTCAGACAATGTGGAGAAGGAATTATCCCCATCACCTGTTTTGAGATGCTCAAGAAACTATCTCTACAATGTTGTTTGTAAACCTTGCTTGCCAAGAGGCTTCTTGATCCTGATATTGATGTTGATAGTCTGCAAGATGTCATCAGCACCTCCAGCAATAAGGGACTGGTGTGTGATGAGAAGGATATGAGAAGAGCAGGGATAAAATAACTGAGAAACAAAATGTTCCTTCGTTGCTGTCTTTGATCTCTTTACTCCCAGCTGTGAGAGATCCTGGTTGCTGATGGCAGCAATCGACTAATTTTCTGCAGCTTCTGTTGCTTGTACAAAACAGAGGAATATGTTGTCTTCACTGAGGGGAGTACAAGTCTTGCTGTAACGTCTTCTGTTGCAGGCTGAACCTGAGGAGAGGAAGGGAGTGAGCACAGGCAGCCTCAAGACTGAGGCAAAATAGGCAATTTTATTTCCTCTTCTCTCTCTTTCTGCCTCTTGCTTTGTACTTCAATTCCTACCTTATTAGTCATTCTTTTGAAGATTAAACCCCAATGGAAAACTCCCAGACGGTGTTGCTGTCTTGGCTGTATCCCTGATGTGATGGAAGAAGTGACAGGCACCACGGACAAAGCTGTTTTGTCAGGGTTAGCCTCATCTTGAAAGCTTGTGCCTTTTGTCCAAACTGAGGTGCAGTAGGTGAGGGAGGGGAAGGTTTTACAACAGCCATTTAACTGTCCACCAGTAGTTTACTCCTGACCTGGAACTGAGGCTAAGGCCACTAATTTTGTTGTGTGAGTCACCAAAGAGCTGAGAGAACAGGCTTTGAGCTCATCTGCTGTTGGCTACATCCAAATAGGTAGCCCAGAGATGAAGATATTAAGAGGTTACTGCTGATTTCCCACACTGTTCATCCCTGTTTTGCAAGATATGAAAAGCCATGCTTGTGGTTGACGTGGGTCTGCATGAAAAAGTTATAATCCCACCTCCAGATCAGTGGGCAGGGATGGCTGAAACTGAAGCACTGGTTGGTGTCATTACAGAGATACACCAGATATGGTCATGTCCCTAGAGAGACACACTTGGGGGCAGAATTATGGACAAAGCAGGCTAATTTGTTATCACAGATAAGAATAAGTAGTTCTTGGGATCAGTGTCCCTAAGATGGAATGGACATGGAGGTGCTAACATAGAGCTAGTGCATGTGAGGTGGGAGCTGCTGTTTATGCTACAGGGTGATAGAAACCATTGCTGACCTGCTGGGGCAGAAGAACTGGGCTGGAGGGTTGCTTGGCCTCCCTGAGTGCCCAGCCGCTGGCTGCACAGCTTGGCAGGAAGTCAGCTGTTGGTGCCTCTGCCTGCAGCTGCCAGGCCTCCCTCAAGGCTCCCTCTTTACTGCAAAGCAAAGTGCAAACATGAACTTTGTGAATATGTGTTGCCCTTGGCCTTTTCACAGTTCCTGGATGAGGTCCATGCTGCTTGTTTGTCTGGGATAATGTCTCTCTGGGAGGTGCAGTTGTGCTTCAACACTGTATTTTGGAAATAAAGGGGTGAGCTGTGGGTTGGTTCGGGCTCTGTTTCTGTCACTGCCAGCTGTGAGGGACTACTGGGCTGGAGAATCCCTTCTAGACATCAGCTGTTAGTATCTCACTAAGTTTATTAATTCAGCCAAAATGAGATCCTAATAGAGAAATACATACAAATATCTATCTAAAGAGTTAATGGGCAACCAAGAGTGAATGACAGGAGAATATAGCAGAATAACAAAAATCATATTATCTGTTTTACACTCTTTGAAAGTAATGATGTTTTAGGCTTGTTGTGGAGAAGGGCAAGGCAGGGATGGGGTCTGGCATTCTGCCTCCAATCTCTGCAGAGCTCCAGCTGTTCTGCCCTCTCCTGGAGCTTATTTCTTCTTAGGGAACCAGAGATGGCCATTAAAGAAAGATGTAGAGAAGGGAATAGCAGCAATCCCATTGATTGCTTCTGGAAGAGTATTACAGAAAATGTAAAGGACATTTGTGTAAGACAATGCCAAAGAGCTAAACAAGGCCAGTGTGACTAATGGAGAAAAAGAGGAAGAGGGAGAAGGAGGCTAGCTGAGACACATAGGAAATGGTAGAGAAGTCATCCTTTGAAGCTTTTCCAAAACTGTGCTTTTAAATTTCTCTTCCTATTGATGGTGGACTCCCTCAAGGATCCAGTCCATGGTACTGTCAGCATCACTTCACTGTCTCAGTCCCATTCCTAGATGCTCTTGGGAACCCCTCTGCCTTATCATATCCTCAACCAATGCTCTCAGAAGCTCCGCACTATATTTTTGGCAGAACATTTTGCTGTGCTGTGCTATACTGACTCCTTTGTGCTTGCCCATATTTCCTTAATGGGATTCAGCATCTTCTGCATTCTCCACACACTCTTTGGCTCCAGCATTCCAGTGTTGTGTTTGGTATTGCCCATATTAAATCTATGATGTCTCAAATAATACAAGAAGCTCTGCACCTGTATTATTTGAAGCTGAATTCTCTGTACCTCTTAATTTTACAGTTTATTTCTCCTCTGTGTGGAGTGACTGTTTTTCTGTAGCTTAGCATAGCAGCCCACAAGACATTAAGTGTTCAGGGCTGCACCTTCTCTCTTCAGAAGAAGTAACTAATGCTGGGGGAAAATTCCTTCTGAATGGCACTCCTTTCCTACACAGGGCCATATACACCCCTGAAACGAGCCCAGCATACATTTGTATACAGGCTCCCCAGGGAAGTGGTCACAGCACCAAGCCTGACAGAGTTCAAGAAGCATTTGGACAGTACTCTCAGGCACATGGTGTGACCCTTGGGGTGTCCTGTGCAGGGCCAGGAGTTGCATTTGATGACCCTTCCAGCTCAGGTTCTTCTGTGATTCTTTGATTCTGTGCCTTGCTAGGGGGGGAGTAGACTTACAGTTCTACATTTGGGGTGAGCACTGTAGATGTGGCATGGCAAGGAGGGCTGCTCACAGGAGAGGGACTGAGTGTGCTGCTTTGGAGCAGTGGATACTGGTGTTCATACATACCCGGCTGTGGCTGCTGCGTGGGGGTGGTGGGTTTCTCATAAATGCCAGGCTGGGTGCACATGAGTTACAGAAAGCACAGTGTGCATTAACATTAAAAACCAGGATAAGGAGGGGAAAAGAAAGGCAAGTCAAAGATGAGGTTATTTCTCTTGTGGAGTGGCTGCAGGTTTGTGTCCTGTGTCCTGCATTGCTCGGCGATGGCAGCCAGGATGTGGCACTCACTGAAGGTGACAGGAGGCACAGGGAGGCTATTTGCCTTCCAGTGAAAGGGGCCTATTCTGCTGACTGCTGGCAGAGGCTTGTGTGTCAGTCACTCGTTAGCTGCGTACCACCGGGCAGCAGATAATCTCAAGTGCTGAATGAATAAATCCACTCCTTGTCAGCTCCCATCAGTGTCTCTTGCATGAAGCCCTGATGCTTCTTAAAGCAGCATACGCTCCAGATAAGTCAAAGTGCCATATTTACTCGGGAGCTGATGGCAGAGCCCTGAGGAACACGGCAGGTGTTAACTTCAGAGTTAAACCATGACGTTCCTGGATAGGATTTTCCATGGCTAGATAACCTGTAGGATCTGTCCCTTCACGACCTTGGAATCTATGTGTCAGGCCAGGCCGTGAATCCTGTTGTGGAGGTGCATTGGTGACAGCAGAAAGGATTTCCAAGAAAATTAACACAGTATCCCTGCAGTCAACTTAATACTCTCAGACTTTATGCTAAATTTTGAAATTCAGTGGAGCTTTAAGAGTTGCGGTTTTGAAGGCACTTTGGAAAAAGACAAGTAGAAACTGACATTTTGGTATAATACTAGTTTGTGGAAAGTAAATTTCCCTCCTAAAGCTTCATGGGATAGAAGTCTGCACATGCAAATTTTAAAATCAAATATGCATCTCACTTGCTTCTCACACATACCTATTTTCATTTTCATTTATGGGGAAATAGCTTTGAGAAGCACACACGCAAACAAAAATTGTGGTGGGATGAGCCCATAATAGAGCCCTCAGTAAAATGAGGAGTTGCTCAGCTTTCCAGTAATTTTGTCTGTTTGTTCTAAGTATTTTTTAAAGCATTGTCTAGCTGTCTGATTCTGTGGAGATCTAAGTCTAGTTTTCCCCCTCATTTATCTACTTTTTGTAAAATCTTCTTGTAATTGCTAGTACTTAACAGAAAACCTGAATTCATGTTAAAACATTTAATTGGTCAAAATTGTGTAATAGAAGATTTCTTCCAGATACCACTTAATGATCATTAGAAGGTCTGATTCAAATCCCACTTAAGTCAATTGATGTCTTTTGTTGACTTCAATACATTTTGAATCTGGCTCAATATATTCAGAAATGTGAGGTTAATGGCTACGATAGCAGCAAGAAATACTCCCCATGGATGCACAACTTTCATGGATCTCCATTTGCATTCATAATAGCCTACTGAATAAGTTTTGGATAAGGGTAATGAAAGGTCATTTTAAGCAAAAAGTCAGTCAAATTCAGAGCTGCAGAGGAAGATACTTTAATATTAATGTTTAATCATTTAAACCCTGATATTTTTTCCACTTCAACTCTATTTGTGCTCCCATAGAAATTGTGAATGTAACTGATATAATGCATTAGATGTTTTGGTATTGCTTAGATGTGGTAATGGCTTAATCTGTTTGGAGGAATGATGTCCCATCACAGCAGTGATGACCCTACGGGGCATAATGGGCCCACAGTTACTTGTTGTATGAAGCCATTTCTGCTTTAATGCTGTTCTCATCTGATTTCAGGAGTAGCCTGTTTCTGTGATTATGGGCAGGAGTGAACAGGTGACCTAGACAGTCTTCACCAAAGCCAGGCATTTTTCACCATTTTTAACTTTCAGTCCCACATAACATGAAAGCATAAGTACCAAATTAATAAAATCCCAGGTATTTTGCTGTGATATTTCTGTTATGGCAGGAACACAGACTTTTCAGAGAACCTAAGATTAGTTTCTTCCTATGAGATGCCTTTGGTTTTGCCACTTCAACTCAGTGAAATACCAGAGTGGTTTACTCTGCTTTCTGTGCTCTCATCATGGAAATGCAAATTACTGCACAGCAGGCCAGACATTGGAGAAAGTCGGTGCTCTGGTGCAAGGTTTCCAACCTGAGTTCTAGCCTGGGGAGTTGGATAAGCAGCCAAATCTCTGCATCCTTTGAAGTTCATTCTGAGTGTAGAGAATTGTGAATTCAGAAAAGGTCATGTCCTGGATGAGTTTCTCGTAACTGAGGGACAGCCATGAGTTCTGAAAAGTATTTCATTAGTTACCTCAAAGTAGGGTCAACATTAGAGAGAGCTTGATTTTCACAGGAAAACCTACTATGCCTACCCTCCCTGCACCATTTTGCTCTGTGAGTAGGGAAAACAGCACAACGTGTTTGCATCCTGCAGGTCTTTGCTGCCCTTCACCATTTTTGCAGCCCTGGAATTTCTTCTCAAGCCATCATTTAGAGCCATATGGGGGCTACTGATGTCAATGGAGAAAGAGAGGATTTTCTGGTGTGCTGCTGGTGAGCTTCAAAGCTTCCAGTCAGAAATGTCATCTGCTGTCCCCCAGCTTTTTGTGTGTAGGTGTTCTTTGAGAAACTGCTAACAATGGCTGTTGCATAGTGCTTGCACGGGTTTGGTAGATAAAATACAGCCTGGTAATATGAGACAGCTGTGAGCCTCATTTTTCAGGGAGCAAATTGGTCATGAATGACCCAATAGTTACTGAGCAAAAGAATGCAGGAGAAAAGGAAACTTCCTTCTTCACTGAGACAAAATATCAGGCTCCCTTGACCTGCCCTCCTTGCCTTCAAAGTGAATTAACACCCTGTGTGCCTGAGTCAAAAAGAAAGAGAGCAGAGCACTTGTTGCCAGTGAAAATTTGCTGACAAGATGGGCTCAAACCAGAGAGATGTGATTTCCTCTCGGGGAGAATGAGAGTGAAGTAGAGATGGAGGAGAGGGATGCAAAGTATTGCATGATTCCTCCAAGGGTCGCGTTGCCCCCGTGTTGCACTTTTGTCATTAGCCGAATCACTGGAGCATCCTGTCAAATCAACCTCCTGCACAGATTTTTAGAACCTCTAATTGGCACCTGCATGGCACCCGCACAGCTACACATTACCAATGCGTCTCCTTTTGCCCTGCACAGCCTTTCACAGCTGTTTCCCCCACTTTCAAGGCACAGTCAGTAGCCCACCATGGCATGAGGCAACCCTGGCTTTAGTTGGGACCCTGTGATGTGACCCGGCGTTAGTGCAACAGAAAAGCTTTGCTTTATTCCTTTCTCTTTTAGCCATTAGGCAAATGTTTCTCCATGTTTCCTGTTTATCACAGGCTCTGAGCCTCCCTAGACAGGCTATTCTGAGCTTGCCCTGCTTTCTGATAATTGCATGTGCATTAAAGCAAACACCGCTGCAGGGTTTCTCCACTCCCCTGTCCTTGCCAGCTCAGAGCTGGACAGCATTCCATGGCTTGCAAACACAGGGCTGCACAAAAAAGGCATGCCAGGGGCTGGCAAAGCTCTGGGGAAGAAGGCAAAGCTGCATGCTATTTCAGGCCTCTCTTATTTTGCCAGTGAGTTCAGATCTCTCTCCTTTCCTAGTGACATGATGGCTGCTAGGTCCTCCTGAGCCGTGCATCAGTGACATCGCTACTGAGATCTACAGTCTGTGTCCAACCTTTATCAATTAGTGGCTTCTTTGTAGGGATCTAAAAAATGAACAGGATCCAGGACATCACACATCAGTAATGACTGCAGTCATAATTCTGAGAAGGTGGTCTGTTGCATATTTCTGTGAACTCTTGTTTTTCTTTCAAAGGAAAAAGAGGCAGGACAGTGCTATAAAATTTTTTGAGGATGAGCTTTATCAGACTGCTGTTTAGAGAACTGGGAATCTCTAGATCCTAAAGTACTACAACAATTAGTGTCTTGTGTCTCTACATGGGGCAAAGTCCTGGACTACGAGCAGTACAGCAATGACACTTTTCCTTCATAAATGCCCTTTCACTGAAGGATTATAGAAAGCCTTACTTGAGATGAGTAGATCAGTTTTGTCCTTGGTTTACAGATAGAAGAGGTGGCAGACTGTGGAAAGCTGACTGGCGCAGACAACACACCACTGAACTGAACACACTGCAGTCAAATGCTGCCAGGCACATCAAGACAGATGCTTTCCACATACCTGGGTTGAAATTGAGACCTCCAAAACTGTATTTCCTCTTGGGATTTAGTTCCCAAGAATTTAAAAATATGCATAGAACCTTCTACACTCGCACACCTCAAATGATGAAAGAAAAGCAACTCAGGTTAATTCTTTTTAGTTGGTTCCTAGAGTAAATCTGTAGATCATAAATAGATATTTCCTTTCTACTCTGATTGTCTGGTTTTGAACATAAGCCATGCAGTGCTGTAGCTGAATTCCCTCCTCCAAGTGGCAGTCATAAGTCACTGCCTCTTCTCATGCTTCAGGACAGTAACCAAGCAGGACCCTGACTGGATGCTGCCATCCATCACTCACTTGGTCTGAACTTACGTTGCCACTGAACCAACCGAGAGGTTTCTCAGAAGTGAATCACCAATGCTGTTAGACAGCCCATCTGCAGGGAATTTTATCTTTCATAGGCAGGATATCCCCAGGAGGGAGATTGGGGCTGGATTATCCTTGTCACAGCTAGTGCAGTGGTCACATTCCCCATGAAATACCTGTTCTTCCCCATCCAAAAGGAGCTTCATTGGAGTTGCAGTTTCTGAGCAGCTGCAGTACACGTTGCTTCTGGTGAATCTCTGTACTATTGGAGGAGTGTTATGAGTGGGTGCTGCTTCTGTTTTGTTTTTCCTTGTTTTTGAAGCAAATCCAACTTTTATCAATTATAGGGCTGAACAAGCCCTCTGCAAATCTCAGTGCATATCTTGTAAGAGAGAAGAGTAACAGGTCTTTTTGAAGAGGAGGCAAAAATGGAATAAACTAGCTACCCCCTGGGTTTGTGGTGAAATAGCTGTGCAGTTGAAATCTACCCAGCTTTTGTTTCCTGTTTGTGTAAGTGGCTTTCATCAGAGTGCTGGTCATGAGTAAGTTAACACCCACAGAGCTGTCACCATCAAGCACTGTGTATCACTGAATTCCTAGCAGTTCTGGCAGTGCTGAACTGCGTACATACATGTTTAAATGCATTCCCCACTTCTCTGAAGGAGCTATTTTCAGAGATCCCAAGTGGGGAAGTGGAATCTCTCAGATGACTTTTGACTCTTCAGAGAGGAATAAGCGTCTTTGAAAGACTGAGATTGGCACATGTACAAATACACTTTCCTCCATTCTGGTACGTGAGGAAGGCTAAGGATGATGTAGTGCAAAAGTTGCTTTTGCTGTTTTTATGTGGTGGTGCTGTAGAGGAAGAGAGATCTGGGGTGATAACCAACATGCTGGGAAATCCTCCTCTGCACAGTGCTGCAAACTACCACTTTCTCATTTCCTGCAGTGTGTCTTACTGGCATTCAGGTAAAGTTGTCTGTGTTCAGGCTTAGCAGAGGATGTTCTATCAGGAAGTTAAAGGACATCAAGAACTAAAGGTGTACTGGGCAAGTTCCTAATTACTCATCTGATCCCTGAAGGGGAGACATTAAGGGATGGTTTTGTAGTTTGTTCATGGTTTGTTTGTCAGTATAGCAGCTCCAGGACAATCAGTTATTTAAAGGACTGGAAAAAACCCTACCTAGTTGTCCTTGTTTGCTTCTTTAGGCCTTTTTCCTGCCTTTGTGGATTCCTAGAAATTTGTCACGCCCGACTGTGCAATGCTTAGACTGTGTCTTGTTGCAGAGTTTATTTCACTTACCCACAGTCTCACAGTGCTACATTAACTCCCCTCGACTTAGCCTAGGTCAAATCAGAGTAGTTACAGTGTGGTTTCGAGCAGCAGAGCAATTTTGCTAACAGCTGAGGAATTGCACTGACTCCATCTCTAATGAATGCCCTTAGTGGTCATGATAGGAATTTTGGGTGAGAACAGGGCTTGCACTAATTACAGGGACTCAGTCACAACTTGTTAACTCAGTGTTGAAAACATGCTCTTGGAAGTAGCCATCCTTGGGCAGACTGGGAATTGAGAGAAAGCACAGTCTTGTGCTTAAGGCTCTGAACACTGCATCTCCAGTAATCAGGTTTAATTTCTTGTTGTGCCTTGTACTTCTTATGTCACTTCTTATATTTCTATCCCTTTCTGCGCCTCAGTTCTGCAGCTATAAAATCACACTGCTGTATGTCTTCTCCCCTGCATGCATGGCAAGTTCTTCAGGATGGGGATTTTCTAACATTAATTGAGTATGCAGTTCATAGCGCAGCCACACCTGTGGCTGTGGGAGGTCAGGAGAGCCCTATGTGACATCTTAGAGATTTTCTACTTTGAGAATATGTCATTGGCTTTGGATTGTGAGGCAGGAACAGCCTTGAATGCTCATGTAACTCCCACAGCTAATTTTCTTTGGTAGATTTGGGACTTTTCTTTCAGCCTTGAAATTTTGCGGGTTTTTGGTTCTGCAGAGCAGGGAGTGCTGAGGCTGAATAAATGGAATTTTTCTTAAATTATGTAAGTGCTAAATAAGATACATTGTTACAATTTTCCGTATCCTCTCCATATGAAGAGGAGTGGAAAATGGATAAATGGGAAGAAAATGTGTGACAATATCTAATGTATTCTAAGACCTAGCTTCTAATCTTCTGTGTTTCTTTTTGTTTCTTCCAGGTGGAGCGGGAAATAGCCATCCTGAAGTTGATAGAACATCCCCACGTTTTAAAGCTGCATGATGTTTACGAAAATAAAAAATATTTGTAGGTATTCCTGGATTTTGCCAGAGAAAGGGGAAGGGAAGGAGGAAGAAAGGGAGGGAGGGAGGGAGATCAGGGTTTTGGAACTTGGTAACATTTCTGAAAGAATGGAACAGGTGTGTTTTCACCCTCTGCTGGTGTCTGTGTGATATTTGGTATTTGGATGAGGAATGAACACTCAGTATTTCCCTGGCTTTTCTCATGTTCTTCTCTGTACTTTCATAGGATAATAGAATCATTATGGTTGGAAAATTTATCATTGTCCAACCATTAACCTAATGCCACCATATTCACCACTAAATCACACCCCCAAGTGCCATATCCACACGTTTTTTGAACACTTCCAGGAATGATGATTCCACCACTTCCCTGGACAGCCTGGTTCAATGCCTGACCACCCTTTCAGTGAAGAAATTTTTCCTAATATCCAATCCAAACCTCCCCTGGTGCGATTTAAGGCCATTTCCTCTCATCCTGTCACTTTTTAACTGGGACAGGAGACTGACCCCCCCACCTGGCTACAGCCTCCTTTTCAGCGAGTTGTAGAGAGTGGTAAGTTCCCCCCTGAGCCTGCTTTTCTCCAGGCTAAACATCCCAACTCCCTCAGCCTCTTCTCGCAGGACTTGTGCCCTAGACCCTTCATTGTTCTTCCCTGGACATGCTCCAGCACCTTAATATCTTTCTTGGAGTGAGCCTTTACTTATAAGAAACTGATATGCTGTTTCTTTTCCTACTTAAAATAGAAGAAAGAGGAAAAATGTTCTCTATAAAATAGCAAGAGAGAAGGAAGGTTTGTACCCATAAGGTCTGGAACCATTTTGAATCAAAGCTGTAAGAGACTTACAGTTTTCATTGAAACCCTCAACTCTCACTAGAAGTGTTTTAAATTTCTCCCATCAACAACAGATTTTGGTTTTAAGGGCCACTGCAATCTCCTGATGGCTCTGTAGTGACAGTCATGTAGCAAAGCTTTTTTTTTTAAGATTTTTTTTTCTTCCAGATCATTACCAGTGCCAGACCGGGATGTTGTCCACAGACAATCACTTTAGCTTGATTTAAGGCACTAAAAGCATTTTATCTGTTGTCAAACAAACAGGCCACATTAATCTTGGCACAACAGGAAAAAGATCAATGTTCTCCAAATAGAAAAGGGTGACCCAGTAGGGAACTCTACTATTTCCAGCTTTTTAACAGGTTATTACAGGTAGAAGAGAGTGGTTAAAAAAGATTAAACAGTTTTTTAAAGCCACCATCCATTGGTGAGCTCTTTTTAGCGTCTCAACACAAGAAGGGAATGACTGTTTATCCAAAGAAAGTGTGTTGAATGGAGGTAACAGTCCCTCATGGACTATTCAGCCAGTCTTGTTACAGGAGCAATGAATTCCTATTCCAAGAAGCGAGGCCTCTCTGCCTAAGGGTTAGCTTAGTAGAGCAGGCAGTAATTTCCTCTGGATTCCCCCGCTCCTTTGGGGCAGAGCCTGCCATCCGTGGTGGAATGCAGTTGCCAGAAAGGGCTCGTGCAGGCGCTGGGTGGAGGCTGGCTCAGATGTTTTCAGAGCTGCAGGCTGAACGGTGTCCTCGGTGTCTGTCCTCGGTGGCATAAATGGTCACGGCTCCATGAAGCCCTATTTGCTGCAGATGAGGACAGAGGCCCAGATCTAACACAGCCCGCTCTGTGTGCAGAAGGGCAGCAAAGGGAAATCAGGCTTTGCAGGGAGTACGTTCTCCTTTAATCCTGAAAAGACAGGCAGAGGACATTTCCTCTGTATGCTGGTTAAAGGGGGCATGAGACGCCTCTTTTGATTAAAAAAGAGGGAATGTTCTTCTTCGTGATCTTGGTTTCTGTGCTGTGTAATCTTACGTATACACACACACTGCATAAACACAGAGAACAGCTGATGTGTTGATGTGTTCCAGGCAGGTGTAGTAGACTTGAGCAGCAGTATGAATACATGCAGAAGAAAGGCCACGAGAGGATGGGCTGTAGAGGTGCTGAAGCTTTCTTCTTGCTCTGAATGCCTGTGAAGCCAGAAGCTGAGCTTCCCTTCTTTACCCCATAAGACTTGGGGGCTATTTTGCTCCCTGTGAAAAATATCTAGAGCTCAGTGCAGTGGGGATGGCATTACACTATTATTTCCAAAAAATTACTGCATTTATTGGCAGGAAAACATCTTCCTGATGAAAATCACCTTGAAAAGGAAAGCATCCCATATCTTTAAGCTATGTCTGGATATCCTGGCTTCTAAAAAACGTTGGGCTCCAAAGCATGCTTTGCCAATGACCATTTAGCCTTGAACAGTCACTAAGTCTGCTTTGTGCTGTAGCTCCTCTGCCTATAAGATTAAGCAGTCTGCATCCCCCTGCAAAGGCACTGAATCCCTCTGCTGAAAGACACCGACTCTAAAAGAACCAATGACTGTTAATTAAGTTTCATTTTTTATTAGTCGCTATTTTAAAGAAAGGGCACAATGCAGAGCTTCTGCCAAGCCTCCGTGTTCAAAATTAGAAACAGCTGTGGCCTTTGATAAATCTGAGAGGTGGAAGAGAGGGCCTGTGGAGGGGTGAGGAGTTACAAGTGCGTGGGGGCTGAGAAGTGTGTATGCATGTACCTTCCCAAATAATAAGACACAGTGACCTCTGGTTCTCACCAGCATCAGGAAAGGGATTGCTCTCTGGTTGTGGCAGCACCTTTCCATCATGCATGCCATCCCAGCACTAGCAATAGTGGCATGATTTCAGAGGAGCTCATGAATTATGGGTGATATTTCAGAAGCCAGAGACTAATCACAATGCAGCGCTGGGGAGTATTTCCTCGATAAATGTTAATTTCACAAATCATGTTTGACTTTTAGTTTATGATTTAATTTGTGACAAGGGGCTTTGGTTGAGTAGATTGCTAATGCAACCATGAATCAAATCCTTTTTGCACAGTTTATTTAACACTGAGAATGAGTTTTTAAAAATAATAATAAAAATCTGTTAGCATATGTGTGTTAGCCAAGCAGTCTTTTTCTGTTTATTTTGGTAGGGTTCTTTTTGCCAAGATAGTTGGAGAGGTGGAGATAGCTATGAAATCTATTATTCCATCTCTTTATCCATCATTTTGAGTTGTCTTATTTAGTAAGACTGTGGACCACGCATCTAGGTGTGTAGGGAAAAACACAGCAGCACTGTGGCTCTCTGTAAGTGATGTACAGCCTCAGATATATATTGTGTTGGCTAAATGAGCAATATTACTGACAGTTGAATTATTTCGTACTTGTTGTATGATCACACAGATGGCCTTCAAGCAAGATTGGGAGTCCACAGTAATAGATAATTTAGAAATAGCTATAGACAATCAATGCCTCCCTCTCTCCCATCATATAATGTCAATAGACAAAACAGCCAGGAACAAACCCCCTTTTTAAAGATCAAAATGAGTCAAAGTGGTCTGGTATAGGGAATGATCAGTGGGCTACCAAAACCTGTGTGTGCACCAGTTGTTTCGACAAAGGAAGTGCAGACAGTCAGGAATTTTAGGGAAATACAAACCACAGAATTATCACAGAATGGGTTGGGTTGGAAGGGACCTTAAACATCATCTAGTTCCAACTCCCCTGCCATGGGCAGGGAACCCTTTGATTAGACCAGAGCCTCACCCAAGCTAACCTTGAACACTTCCAGGAATGGGGCACGTACTTAGAGAAGGAGCAAGGCAGTAACAGATAAGAACAAAGTTTTGGTGTGTTCTGTAATACGCATTGGAGGGGACACACTCCTTTGGTGATTTCTGCATTGCAGATGAGCTGTGTGAACCTGGGGGATGATCCTCTTTTCTCTGTGCTATGAATAGAAAAGGTCTTTCCTGAGCTGACCCTACACAGAGTTTGTGTAGCAATTGCAGAGGAAGATGGAGTTCCTACACTGTCAGCAGCACAACCACTGTGAACGAGCAGGAGGTTCTTGTTAGCAGACTTGTTGAGGATTAAAGAAGAGGAAACATGCAAAGCCCAGTCCTTCATGAGTGAAGTGGCTGGCTCTGATGTTTTCCAGGAAGCAGTCTTATGCTTTATTCTTAAATCTTGGACATATATATTTACCACATTTTATTGACTGTGTTTTATGCAGTACTTGCAGCTTTTCTTTAGATCACAGAAAAGCAGCAGTCCCACTGCTGGAGGAGGTGTTAGCATGGCAAGCTCAGGGCCATCGGACAGTCCACAGGAGATGGAACTTCTCTTTCCCAAGGGGATGAAGCTGACTGATACAGTTCTGTTGCAGAACTCCCAACAGGGGTGGCATTATCTGGTTTGATGTCATTTGTTTAACTATTTAGTTTCAGTTGCCAGGGGCTTGGTGGGGAGTGGAAATAAAATAGAAAAATTACATACTAGGGCCACTCCATGCCCTTTTCTTTTGGTTGTTTATATTGGTATTTCTTGCCTCATTTTCCACTGATGTCTGTGTATATATATCTGTAAATTTCTGTGTTGAGATGCATACAGATATTTGTGTAAATATGTGTAGATTTATGTTGAATGATTTTCAAATCTTCACATTTACAGTTTGAAATTTCAAATTTTGTGGCAGCATTTAAATCTCTATCATCCATCTTGATCAGCATTTTAAGCAAGAATCTGTTTTGAGAGGAGGAGTGGACACCAGACAATTGCTCTCTGAAATGTGCCATGCATTCTTCAGCACCTTTTTCAAGTAGAAGTGCCTTTCTCATCTTTCATCAGTACAATGCTATCACTGGGCAAGTGCCCAAATCTCATTGCAATGTACACAACACACCACCTTCTGATTTCAGAAGTGAAGGTGCATCACAATGAGCCAGTTAAGAAAATTAAAATATCCTCCTACCTGTGCACAACTCATGTTTCTGGCTCATACAAAATCAGCTGGCAGCAGGAGTCAAGGACTTACAGCTTTGGTAGTGTCTGCAGGGGCCTTTGTGCTGCCTGTCCTCTCCCGCAGGGTTTTCCTGTAATTCTGTTTATTTTTGTTGAAAACTAATTGTGAGATACCAGAAGATGCAGAAAAGAGAAAAAAAGGTTCTGTGTGTTCTTGTTAGTGGTAGGCCAAGACTTTGACATTCAATCCATCTGCAGGGAAACCTGTCTAAAGGCAGAAGGAGAGTTCAGAAAGTCAGAGCGGCTCCAAAGGCCCAGCATTGAAAATTAATTTTGTGGTAGGTGCGCACCTTGGGTGTGAGGCTGTGGGATGTCAGGTGCTGTGAATACAGGGAAAGAAAATAAAACAGGATTGGAAGGCAGAATAGCATTCTCCCTGAGCCTTGATTAGAACTAAGGAAAATATTTGTAACCAGCTACTTTGACCCCCTTGTCTTCTGCTGTTGACTTGTTTTAGGACTGTCTGGAATTATCAGTGTGTAGCCAGAAGAAAGCCAGTCAGTGGCAGGAGTGGAGCCAGTGCACGTGAGGTTTGGAGTTCAGGGTGGGCCTGGAGATGAGGAACTGGCCAGATGCCAGGGAAGGGGTGTAGGTGTCACCGCTCACAAGAGGAACACCAGCCTGGCACAAAGCAGGGCCTGCAGAACTGATGGTGGGAATTAATGCTACACTCAGTGCAACACAGTCTTAATAAGCTCTATCCAAAAGCCTGACTGTATCCTCTGCTCACTGACTGACGTGTGCTTGGATACCATCCAGGCCATGATGCTGGGCTTGGGGAAAAACAGGCCCACAGTGGAGCAATTCCGTGACATGAGCAGTTCTGTAAGATGTAGCTTCAGAGCCACAGTATATTCCCATGCCTGCCTCCTCTTTTAGACTTCGGTAGGCAGTGCTGTGTGTGTCTGGGCCCTGGTTGTTACAGCAAAGGCCACACAGCTCTGAAGAAGAAAGCCCCAAAGTATACAGTCACTAACAGAATTGCAGCAGTGACCTGATGGGTGTTGTCTCAGCTCTGCCCATCCTGTGCTGAGGATCCCTCTGGCTAAATCCATTCCGTATCATGTGCCCATATAGGATGGCTGCTGCACTGCCTTGGCATACATGACTACACACCATGAGGGCACTGCTCAACACACCTTTCATCCCAAATAAATCAAACCTACAGAGTGCAACAGCATATCTCTTACAACCTCTTTTCCCCAAAAGCCCCAACCTGTTCATGCCCAAATGTAACCAGCAATCAAACACAATATCCATGCAAACTCGAGTTAAAATTGTCTTTTAGAAAAAAGAAATGTAACACATGCACATTTTCTCGCAGGCAAGGGGGGAAAAAAAATAATACAGAGCTCCTGGCCCAGTACCAAATAAGGGTTTAAAAATTCATGCCCGCCATAAGAATTTATATAACTTCTGAATAATTTATAGGCTGTGCCAATAACAAGGGGCTTAATATCTGATAGAGATTATTTAATCAATAGAAATCGGTGCAGAGAAAAAGCTGTCAGAGAACTACAGAGCATGTCAGCCTGGGCAACTTTTAACCTCTTCCCTGCTATGTATATGTTCAACCATATATATGTATGGAAGGACATTTTGCAGGTAGGGTGGTGGCATGGAAGGAGAATCACCAGGTCTTTTTACTTCTAGAGGCTTTTCTTTGTTGGTCTGTTGTTCCAGACTTTTGAAATGTAGTGAGCTTTCTAGCTTTCAACTAAATTGGTCAAAAGGAGTAGCCAGTTCCCCATGAATAATCTGCCAGGATTACTGTGAGATGGCCCATGGTTCATCAAGGTTGTGGCAGTGCCAACCCCTACCATTTGTGGTGCAGCCATTTCAGTTTGTGTTTGATTCTGTGGCAAAACTTTAGAGAATTTTACAGCTGTTGGCACAGTAAACATCAGGACAGAAGAGAACTAAAGACTTCGCTGTCTTTATGATGGAGATTCCCACCTGATGTTTTATGTCTTTATGTGTATCTCTTTCTGTGTAACTGCATCTGGGTTTTGCATCTTGCTGGAGTGCATGGCTAAAGTCGTGCATCTTAAAAACTAACAAGTGCCACATGGATATCTAATCTAATTCGGGCACTGTAAAAGTTCTAGGACATTGCCCAGTGATGTGCGATGGTGCCCAGTAGTACATTCAGGCTTATGTAGAAGATCAACCTACTTGTTTAGGTTAAGCAAGATTGTGCTTTACATATGTAAATGTCATATCATTTAATAAAAATACATTATTAACTGCTTCTCTAGCAGACAGCTAACTGCAAGCACTGATGGAAAACCTTCTGTTGCCTAACTAAAACAAGATGTGTCAATTGACTTCCATTCCTAGAGCATTACAGAGTGTTTCTCGGTAATCTTAATTTTTTGCATTTATAATACTTACCTGAAATACTTTGTGTTCCAGCATGAGCTTTCATCTAGAGATCTCTCCATTTAACGCTTTTATAATAATAAATACATAATTGGTGTAGCTGTTAGTGACTTGTAAATTGTCGTGAGAAAACAAGAGC
This sequence comes from Aleadryas rufinucha, assembly GCA_013397815.1. Taxonomy (NCBI): domain Eukaryota; kingdom Metazoa; phylum Chordata; class Aves; order Passeriformes; genus Aleadryas; species Aleadryas rufinucha. Next base: position 361,438 of record VZTH01018634.1, read on the forward strand.
TGCATACCTCACTGATGGGCTGCTGCAGGCAAATCCCATCTGGCAAGAATTTTAGTATTTCACACCGTTTTTGCTACTGGCTTAAAGACAGCTTTTCGTTCTTTACAGATCATAACTGGTGTGTTTATTTGGGTTGGGGGTTTTCTTGTTATTTTGCCAGAAATATCTGGTAGTGCATGGTCCTGGTGTTCTCTGTGCCAATTAGTGTTTCTTTAACAGCATTTTTCCAGACATTGCTCAGAGCCAGCCTGTTTCTTTAGTTACAGTCCCGATTTGGAGGTAGCATGGAGCTGCCTTGCCTCAGTGAGGGCTCTCTGAGTTATTTCTCAAAGCTCCCTAGGGCTCCCTAGGGCAAAGGCACTTTTTAAGAAGTTGTGGCATAGTCCACCAGGTGGAAAGGAGAAATAATCACAAAAATTGTCTTTTTTTGCTGTTTTAAGTGATAGGAGTGTAGTGCAACAGTAATCTATCTAATCATGGAGAAGTCCTTGCTGTGCTGGCACTGGACAAGAATGGGACAAAACCAGGTTACAGTGCCACACACAAAGCAACTGTTGGAATGGGAAGTCCAAGCTGCTGTCAAGCATCCCAACAAAGACCAGTCTTCAGGAAGGAGCTGAAGAAAACTGATGCTGTAGCTGTGTCATTTACAATGATGCTCTTCCAACTGTAGAGAAAATGTTGTGAGAGCACAGAATTGTTTGCCTGGATATTTTAGAAGTGGATGATGGAAGCTGGCTTTGCAGACTGGTCAGAGACAGAAGTCAACCACAAAGGCCAGGGAGGAGATCCTAGATTGGTTACAGAAGGGGCTATAAGGTATCTAGAAATGAAGGAAGCTAGATAAAGAATAAAAAAAGGAGAATGATGGAGGCCTGGAAAGAGTGGTCGAAGCGGAAAGCTAAAGAAATGGTATTTCAGTTGATGGTCTGGTATCTATTTTGAATCACCAAAACTGGAGGCAGAATGCATTTATCAAAGTAAAAAATACAATGATAATGATGATGATGAAAAAAAAATTAATTTAGATACAAGATACCTAGCTAAAATTAGACATGGAATTTTAGCTATGTGGATGGATAGGAAAACCATTATCTTAGAGGTATAATAAAGAAAACATCTAAAAGATACCAGTACAGCCAAGGTGTAGGGACCTGAACAAAAGCCTGAGTGAAAGGTAACACCTGCACTACAAGCCTGAGCCATGATCAAACAAGCAGTGTTATCCCTGGGGGTAGAGAAAAGAAGAAGTGTGAAGAGTTTGTGAGGCTGAGTTTTGTTTTAGCCTTGTTGTGTTTGAGCTGATGATAGGACAACCAAAGATGCCAGAGTTGAAAACAAACATCTTAGTTTATTCAGGAAAAAAGGAAAATACTGACTTTTTATCTGAGTGTCTAAATTTGCAAACGTGAAGCTAGTGGGCTCTCACATCTTATGATTCCCTACAATACTGACGAGTTGAGGTGATGAGGAGGAGAGGCACAGTGCTTTTTTGTTGAATTTCTAGTCTAGGCTACAGAACAAGCCACAGTCAACCACAGTCAAGCTACTGTGAATTAGAGAGGTCTGGGGTCTGTGCTGGTTCCTGGCATAGCTGGAATCTGAGGTGCATTAAGGTACTCTAAGACCATATTTCTCCACATTCATCTTGTCTACTCCATGTCTTTCACATGCAACAATCATCCCTCGTTTGCTATATTTTTAAGGGGTTTTATTACTTTACTATTTTGGTTCCTGAAAGAATAAATAAAATGAACCAAAAAGAAAGAAAAAAACCTAGGATTACTCTAAACTTGCATCTCTGATGATATGCAGTGGGTCATTTGAGGTTAGGAACTCAGAATCTTTTATGGAGAAGGTGGTGATGATGGGATGCAGATGGAAAAATGGTAAAGGGAATAGATAGAATGCTGCTGGATGCAATCTCTCCGCTCCTCTCCAATCAACACAATTATTCTTGTATTTAGTATTCAGCTGCTTTCTTTTAAAGACCAAAGTCTTGTCTCTTTCAAGCACTGAAACTCAACTAGAGATTTTTAGTTTCACGTCTTGGCTTGTAGCAGGGACAAGCCAAGAAATGAGAAAATTTTGGGAAAATATGAGAAAATATGAGAAAATAATGCAAGATGTGGACTATGAGAAAATAATGCAAGATGTAGACCTTGGTATCTGTGAAAGTGAGCTGTGGCCTGTGAAAATATTTGCAACCTCCTAGAGAATATATCTAGTGAGAAAAAACTAATTGAGACTTTATTTTTAACATACACTTGGCTTCATATTGAGTTGCAGAACCCTGATGTTTTCTGGCTTTGCCAGTGTCCAAGCAGGCAAAGGGGAAATTGGTGGTGGGGACAGCATGGAGTAGAAGGCACAAGGGACCACAAGTGCTGATCCCAGCTCTGATACTGAGTGACTAACCCTGGACAAATCACTTGGCTTCACAGTTCCCTATCAGTAAAGAACAGGAGGTTAATACTTGTTAAAACTTGCTTCTCTTATGTGAAATGCAAGGATCAGAAGAGCTTGTGTCCAGAGCATCTAACATGTGAGACCTAAGTGCTCTTACAGAGTCTTTTGTCCTAGCATAGGTCCTGTCTGTATCATCACAGCATGTAGTGTGCATGCTGCCAGCCAGAGACTGGGTCTTTCCTTTCCCTGAACCTCCTTGCAATGGCTATTACAGAGCAGGTTTTCTTACATTTTTATAATGGGAAGAAAGACTAATGCTGTCAATCTTATATAGACAGGATTAAAAACCCCCAAAACTTCATTCACCAATAAGTTGCTTTTCATCTCTAAATGTAATAGGAGAGAAGTTCTGGTTACTGTTCTGGGATTTTCAGAATTTGCTTGCTTGCTTAGAATAAATTGGAAAAGTAGTACTATAATGAAGTGAAAACCTGTCATATCTGGGAAAGATAAAAGGGAAGAGAGAGTCATGAAAACGCTTCTTAGTGTTTTGCTCCCCTACAGGCTACGTGTTATTTACCTTCTCCTAGATCCTCCAAGAGCCAGCACTGGCATACTTCCAATCCCATAGCACTTTGCCAAAGTAAAGGATTTTAGATGCTGATGTGAACACAGAAGATTTGGATTCTTTTCTGTGCCATGGTTTCAGGAAAGATGTCGTTTCTGTATGCCTTATTTTCCAGCCTAGGGAATAACGTTCTTTCTTTCCTTTGCTTTTTCTGTTTGGCTTTTCAGAGTGTTTATTCTCTTCTTCTGTGGAGTCACTTAGGCACACTCACACCCACGCAGATGGGTAGGTACAGATACTCAGCACTTAGTGCAGTTTGTGTAGCTGTCCAGTGGTACTTAGAACCAGTGCAACGCTTGGAAATGTTGAAACCCCTCTTGTCAGCCTGTTTGGAAGGAACAAGTGTACTACTACTGTGCCATGTAATGTGCCAGCAGAACATTGGCTTGCACAGAGATGGGGGAAGGTGCTGAATTATGCCCTTGTTTAACAGAAAATCTCCTAGCTGGGGCCTCTCCTAAAAAACCCCACAAGGTACTAGAGGGAATAGGACTGGCAGATAACAACCTGAACTCACAAATCCTAGCTGCAGCTTAGCCATGTACTGCTTGTGGAATGATCCCTGCAGCATCTCTTTCTTGCAGTCAGCCACTGAGGAATGTGTTTGTCATCCTTCTCACTCATGTCACGTTGGGGGCTTTGTCAGATCAGAATACATCGTCTCTGTGCTTCTCTGTGTCCCTTGACTTGTCATAGGCACAAATCTTTTTCAAATGCTCTCCCCTGTTCATTTCCATTATTATATCTAGTGCTTCTAGGTGGCAAGCAAAAAATGAATAACCTTGTGAATGTTCCCTGTCTTTCAATTTGTTTTATTTTTCATACAACGTGTCAGTGCATTTTTGTTGAGTGTTTTTAATAAGATGAAGTTGATGAAAATAAATTGCTTCGCAGTTCCTGCTGTGGGTGACAGAAATGCTGGGTCGGTATTTTTCAAAAACTGTTTGTTTGAAGCCAGTGTGGAGGGTGTTCTGTATGTCTATAACTGCAATCATCTTTGTAAGATACCTCCCAGAAAAGGAAAGCAGCTAGCAATTTAAATTTTGGGGGAAAGATGCACTGCTGTATCCAGCTTCTGCTGGGCACAGTGAGAAAGCAAGCTGTCAAGAAGAATTTTAGGATTGATTCCATGCCAGGACTGGGTCTGCCATATTGGATAGTTAGCCAGATCTGTCTCTAATATGAGAGGGAGAATGAATGCTGTAGCAAACCTTCTTACCAGACTGTCTCTTAGCCAAGGCTTAGAAATCAAGGATGGGGACTTGACAATGTAGACACCCCAGTGCCTGTGGCTGCTGTGTATCAGCTTTCTTCTCTGTTTCAATGACTTGCTCAAAAAATGTCATGTCTAGAAACAGTGATCTCCAAATCACCAAGGTGTACCCAGCAGACAGTTGGCCAACTACTCATCTGTTTGGAGAGAAGATAACCCACACATTCCAAATGTGATTTTCAAGTTAAGATTTTTCTCTTCTTTAACCAATTTTAATGAAAAAAAAATCAGTATTACTGTGTTTCTTGTAGCTGTTTCGACTTCGAGCAAAAAATGCAAAAGCACAATTTTAATTCCCTAAAGTTTATAATTTTATTGTTTTGTCCATTTTTGGTGCCCTTTTAGTATTTATTTAGCTGGCAAGACAATACTAAGGTCTTTCTTTCTGTAAGGCAGGGAAGTGCTTTCTCCTTTTGTAGCTGGGAACTGAAACATGGAAGTTACACAGGAGATGGTGATGGACCAGGAGCTCAGGTCCCACTTTTGCAACTTCAAGGCTAATGCCATTATTGAGCAAGCTTGACTTTCCTCAAAACTGCTTTTAGTCCTTCTACTGCCCTAGCTTTTTGGAAATATTAAAAACAGGACTAATTAAGACCCCAAATTTATATTAATCTTCTCCACTTTCCATTTCAAGTTCAGAAATTTCCTCGGAGATTATGCTGCTTGAGGTACAGAAAAGAGTATCCTGGATTAATTACTCTTCATTGTCCACTCAAATTTGAAGAGTTGGATTAATCCTGGTAGTAAAACTATTCTGCTGTAAAGCCAAGGGTTGAGTGATCAAGCTGCACGTACAGTTCAGTATGGTCTGATGTGCTGTTGGGAGGCAGGGACTGAGAAGTACACTCAGACTTGTTTGTTTTTAAAGGGTTCAGTTGATGGTGTTCCTGCCACTTCCCTGGGAAAACTGTTTCACTCCCACTGTTAGGCAACATTTCCAGAGATTTATACTGTTTTCCTCTGCTTGGCTGCCTTTCATTAGTCCTACTTAAAACAAGATAGTCTATCCATGGCAAGTCCTTTCCTTCCAGAAGGTTTCACACTTTGCTCTATGACTGCCAGGAGTGCTATATGCGGTCAGGAGTTTCCTCTCCTGCTCCTAAGCCCCCTTTGTGCCACATTTATTCACTCAGTGCCACGTTTTTCACCTGTGAGTAGCAAGGCCAGGCAGCTGCTCCAGCAAATCACTGCTGTTCAGCAGCAAAAGCTGAAGCTTTTCTATAGGCTGCACACACATGTAGTTCGGGTTTTTTTTTCATAATCTACATTGTTCATCTTTTTTAAATTCATTCTGGTTTGTTGACATCTGTCTGGTTCTGTCTGAGTGCAGCTTTGCCACAGCTGTTTTATAAAAGAATTGTCAGCTTGGTTAAAGGACCTGAGGCTTCTTGATACAAAGTCTTACTCCACTGTAGCTTTAAGACCTGCTGTGGAAGCTTACACCTGATTATTCTCTGCTTCCCCTCCTGGTCTTTTGAGTAACTTTTAGTCTTCTGATTATGTCTTGCTATGATATTGGACACTGAATCCAACAATGGCAGGTCTGAAATTTGCAGAATCCCTGTTAAACATATTAATCACTCCAGATTTTAAAATTCTGATTCTCTTCCACTGTTATTTCTGGAAGTGTTCTCCTTGACTATGTATAAACAGAAGTGTTTGTATATAACTGCATGAGTGTGAGGGGGTTGGTGTGATCACGTACTTACAAAATCCTGGCTTTGTGTTTTTCTAGGTATTTGGTGCTAGAACATGTGTCAGGTGGGGAGCTCTTCGACTATCTCGTAAAAAAGGGAAGATTGACACCAAAAGAAGCCAGGAAGTTCTTCCGACAAATCATCTCTGCTTTAGACTTCTGCCACAGTCATTCAATATGGTGAGTACAGCCATTTCCAAGGGCAGTTCCCTGCTACACAATAAAGGGATCTTATCTTGATACTTTTAAGTAACTGATGTTGTAAAGCTCTAAAAGCATTGGGTAAAGTGCTGATGTATTTTTTAATTCTTGTCCCTCTGTGAGACAGTGTACCAGTCACAGGTAAACTTCTCATGGAGAAGATTGTCTGTCTCATTTCTCACTGGAGAGGAATTCATTCACAGGGAACGCTTTAAACAGGAAAACCAAAACCACCAAGGAAAAACAGTTTCATTTCCATAATTTTTGTGCACTTACTAATTTTGTATGCACTTACTAATAACTAAGAAGTGCATACACTATATCAAAATGAATCCCTGAAGAAACTTCGGACAACTGCAAATACAGCGAAGTAATTTTATGGTTTCCTTTCTTTTTTGGTAACCTGCTGGCTTTTGGCAACCTTTACTGAGTCCCCTCTGGGCATTTGAGTCACCGTTGCCTTTAATTTCCTTTCCAGTAGGGAAGAATTTTCTTACTAACTGCATCATATTATTTAACCATGGAGTGTGGTTTAACCTGTCCTTTAAGGTGCCGTTTTATATTGGAGCAGTTTCTCTTTCATCTTCAGCAAGTTGAGATAATTTAAATTATACTGAAATCAAGTTGTTGCAATCAGTCTGAGCGCAAGAGTTTCTGTACAGCTGCTGACCCATAACTGCCTGCTCATTTCTCACAAATGCAGCTCCTTGCATTTGGATTGGCTGGGGGAGAACATTTACATTATTTCTGCGTGGCTGCTTCTCCAAAGCCACAGCCAGCCACAGATCCCCCACTCCAGGAGGCCAAGGGCCACTCAGAGATACTGCAGTAGCTGGATTTGCATAATCACTGTGTGGTTACTTCTCAGTAGCCACACAGGGATTTTCTGTACCCCCAGTTCCATGCTGAAAACTCACAAACCAGATGGCCACAGCGAAATTGGATATTTAAATATTTAACTTGCTCTTCTAGCCCCCTCCCCTACATCTCTGAGTCATTTTAGCAGGAAATAGTGATCTGTAAGAGAGCATATTTCTAATAAATGGAAAGGGAAAGAAGAGCCTTTCTTGAGGATATATTAAGAAGAGTATACTGTATAAGAAGAGTATAACAGCATACTCTTAGCAGAAGAGGTAGTTCAAAGGTGGTGGATCTGGGTGAGAAGGTCCTGAGGACAATGCCTGCCTGACACAGGCAGGGTTACAATAGTCAGAGAAATTCCCAGAGAAGCCAAGAGCAGGTTGCATGCCCTAACTAGAGGATCTAAGTTTTCTCTG
>VZTH01018634.1:369869-383395 GCA_013397815.1 Aleadryas rufinucha
GGCAGGGACTGAGAAGTACACTCAGACTTGTTTGTTTTTAAAGGGTTCAGTTGATGGTGTTCCTGCCACTTCCCTGGGAAAACTGTTTCACTCCCACTGTTAGGCAACATTTCCAGAGATTTATACTGTTTTCCTCTGCTTGGCTGCCTTTCATTAGTCCTACTTAAAACAAGATAGTCTATCCATGGCAAGTCCTTTCCTTCCAGAAGGTTTCACACTTTGCTCTATGACTGCCAGGAGTGCTATATGCGGTCAGGAGTTTCCTCTCCTGCTCCTAAGCCCCCTTTGTGCCACATTTATTCACTCAGTGCCACGTTTTTCACCTGTGAGTAGCAAGGCCAGGCAGCTGCTCCAGCAAATCACTGCTGTTCAGCAGCAAAAGCTGAAGCTTTTCTATAGGCTGCACACACATGTAGTTCGGGTTTTTTTTTCATAATCTACATTGTTCATCTTTTTTAAATTCATTCTGGTTTGTTGACATCTGTCTGGTTCTGTCTGAGTGCAGCTTTGCCACAGCTGTTTTATAAAAGAATTGTCAGCTTGGTTAAAGGACCTGAGGCTTCTTGATACAAAGTCTTACTCCACTGTAGCTTTAAGACCTGCTGTGGAAGCTTACACCTGATTATTCTCTGCTTCCCCTCCTGGTCTTTTGAGTAACTTTTAGTCTTCTGATTATGTCTTGCTATGATATTGGACACTGAATCCAACAATGGCAGGTCTGAAATTTGCAGAATCCCTGTTAAACATATTAATCACTCCAGATTTTAAAATTCTGATTCTCTTCCACTGTTATTTCTGGAAGTGTTCTCCTTGACTATGTATAAACAGAAGTGTTTGTATATAACTGCATGAGTGTGAGGGGGTTGGTGTGATCACGTACTTACAAAATCCTGGCTTTGTTTTTTTCTAGGTATTTGGTGCTAGAACATGTGTCAGGTGGGGAGCTCTTCGACTATCTCGTAAAAAAGGGAAGATTGACACCAAAAGAAGCCAGGAAGTTCTTCCGACAAATCATCTCTGCTTTAGACTTCTGCCACAGTCATTCAATATGGTGAGTACAGCCATTTCCAAGGGCAGTTCCCTGCTACACAATAAAGGGATCTTATCTTGATACTTTTAATTTTAAGTAACTGATGTTGTAAAGCTCTAAAAGCATTGGGTAAAGTGCTGATGTATTTTTTAATTCTTGTCCCTCTGTGAGACAGTGTACCAGTCACAGGTAAACTTCTCATGGAGAAGATTGTCTGTCTCATTTCTCACTGGAGAGGAATTCATTCACAGGGAACGCTTTAAACAGGAAAACCAAAACCACCAAGGAAAAACAGTTTCATTTCCATAATTTTTGTGCACTTACTAATTTTGTATGCACTTACTAATAACTAAGAAGTGCATACACTATATCAAAATGAATCCCTGAAGAAACTTCGGACAACTGCAAATACAGCAAAGTAATTTTATGGTTTCCTTTCTTTTTTGGTAACCTGCTGGCTTTTGGCAACCTTTACTGAGTCCCCTCTGGGCATTTGAGTCACTGTTGCCTTTAATTTCCTTTCCAGTAGGGAAGAATTTTCTTACTAACTGCATCATATTATTTAACCATGGAGTGTGGTTTAACCTGTCCTTTAAGGTGCCGTTTTATATTGGAGCAGTTTCTCTTTCATCTTCAGCAAGTTGAGATAATTTAAATTATACTGAAATCAAGTTGTTGCAATCAGTCTGAGCGCAAGAGTTTCTGTACAGCTGCTGACCCATAACTGCCTGCTCATTTCTCACAAATGCAGCTCCTTGCATTTGGATTGGCTGGGGGAGAACATTTACATTATTTCTGCGTGGCTGCTTCTCCAAAGCCACAGCCAGCCACAGATCCCCCACTCCAGGAGGCCAAGGGCCACTCAGAGATACTGCAGTAGCTGGATTTGCATAATCACTGTGTGGTTACTTCTCAGTAGCCACACAGGGATTTTCTGTACCCCCAGTTCCATGCTGAAAACTCACAAACCAGATGGCCACAGCGAAATTGGATATTTAAATATTTAACTTGCTCTTCTAGCCCCCTCCCCTACATCTCTGAGTCATTTTAGCAGGAAATAGTGATCTGTAAGAGAGCATATTTCTAATAAATGGAAAGGGAAAGAAGAGCCTTTCTTGAGGATATATTAAGAAGAGTATACTGTATAAGAAGAGTATAACAGCATACTCTTAGCAGAAGAGGTAGTTCAAAGGTGGTGGATCTGGGTGAGAAGGTCCTGAGGACAATGCCTGCCTGACACAGGCAGGGTTACAATAGTCAGAGAAATTCCCAGAGAAGCCAAGAGCAGGTTGCATGCCCTAACTAGAGGATCTAAGTTTTCTCTGTTGGCAGTGACCTCTGACCAGTTTTATTCTGTGAATTCCACAATTTTTCCTCCCTGCTATTCAACTGCGCTGAGTGATCCTGACCTTCTTAGAACCAGCATGATCCTTGGCAGGTTGTAGAGCTGTTATTTTTTACATACACTGGGTAGTGTAACCAGTGGTGGATTGCATACATACATGTTTGTGTTCCCTACTTGGCTTAATACTTAAGGGATCCAATCCAACAACACTCAAAAATGTTTAAGTACAGCTGAAGAGAAATTATTTACTCTTCCAAATGAATATTCCAGAGAAATCAGAATCTCCATTGGGATAGAAGTTTCTACTAAAGCATGCATATATGCACATACATGCTTGTCCTTTGGACTTGTTATGGATACCTCTGGATCTGGGAGACTTTAATAAACAGAGTAAGGATCGTGGTGAGGCTGTCAGACAGACAGACGAGCACCTCTGCAGGTTTAACGCTATGTGAAATTTTCTAGGCAGATGCATGTCTCTCTTGAGGAATCCATTTTCTTCTGTTAAACATATTGGATTGTGGGCAGTAATCTTGTTTGAAAGTAAATCCCATCTCCTTGCTAACTCCCACTTGACTAGCATCTAGTGCTGGCTAAGTTAGCAGTAAATCATAAGCTCTGCCTCCAGGTCACTCTGAGACTCGTGTGGTCTGTGTTATATTCTGTGCTGTATTCTGGACAGTTATCAGAAAATCAGAGCATGCATAAATATCTATGTGAGTGTAAAACTTAATGTGCTTTCCTGAGCAATGAAGCCTGACCTTGTCCTGTCGTGGGGCAGTGAAATGACAAATCATCTCATCAGCCAGGTTATCCAGTTATGACCACATTGAAAAATGAAGGCTTCTGCTTTGGTTAATGACTAAATGTGGGTGCCTCCAGCCTACTGGCGGAGTAGATTGATAGCCCGGTGTCCCCAGCCCCATATAATAGTCCCATCTTCTTCCTGTACATCCCAAACCACTGCAAAATACCTGTGGCTTACTTTAACAGCAGTATGTAACCACATTCAGCATTCACTGCTCAAAATGCATTGATACACCAGCATTCCTGGGTCAAAGAATCAGAAAGGATTCCCCAATCCCCTCCCATCAGTAAAAGGCTTCTGCTGCTACTGTGTGGAGAGATCGCCTCTGTCTGAGAGGTGTTTTCAAGCAAGCAGCTGAGAAAAGGAAGCAGAATAGGTGTGGAGCTTGAGTCTGTTTGTGTGTTGTTTTAAAAATGTATGTGCTTTCTCTTCTTGTTTTATTTACTGGAAACCGTGGGGGAATATTTGATGTATTTCACTCTGTGGTGCCGTCACTTACAGGGTTTTGTGGTGCAGGTTGGCCATGGGGGAACGCTTATGGGTAAGGCACTGTAGGGTCCTCTGAAGACTTTTGTGTGTACAGAGCACCGTGCCACGCCAGGGACCCACGGGCACGAATGGCACCACGCAGGGATACCCCGTGGGATCTGTGCTACCTCGCTGCCTTGCCTGAGCTGGCAAGCGAAGCACTTGGCTCGGTGATGCAGCATTATCGCTTCTCCTTCCAGCCCTTCCCTGTGCTCCGAGGGCTCTGCACCGTGCTGCAGTGCCTGGAGCGGACGCGCTGAGCAGCCGCGCAGGGAGCGGCACAGGGACTTGAGGCTCCCCGGACACCGATGGAAGGCCATCCGAGCTTGGGAAGTTTTCTTTGGACATAACCGATGGGTTCTGCCTAAGCTGCCGCTCACTTAGCACTGGGTGTCTGCTCTCCTAAATTCAGGGCCTTTAGGGTACCTCCGCTGGGTGCCCCGAATCAACAGCTCCTTTTTAAACGCGCTGCCCCCGTAGTGCGGGGCAGCGCTCAGCTGTTTCAGTGCCCGGCTGTATTTCCTGCGGGAATCGATGTGTGAGCACGCACGGGGGCCGGTGCCGATCCCTCGGTTTCCTCGGGAAGAGCCGATTCCCTGTGTCTGTGGGGAACGCTGTTCCCTGTGTCTGTGGGGAATGCTGCAGCGCCGGGCGGGGCGGGCTGGCGGCCGCCTCATTGGCTGNAAGAGGGGTTAAGGCCGGTTCTTTATGAATATTGATAAATGACAATTACGAGGGCCCTTTCTCCTTCCAGTGCCTGGGGCTGTGCTTGTTTGAGTACACACAAGGAAGGCTCTTGCTGAAGAGTGTCTGTGTGTGCCTGCGTAGGCACGGGGGTGTGTGACTTAGAGAGCTGAGGCAATGAATAAGAGCTTTGTTTGACTTTGCCTCGTGTTCTTCCCTCAGTGCAGGAGGGAAAGGCTCCTCATAAAATAACGCTTCAAGATTTCACAGCGGTAGTGGCAAAATCTGTGGTATATTCCTGCAGGCAGGAGCTGCAGAGCACTGTCAGTAAGGGAAGCATGCTTTTAGGGAGAAATCTGGGGTGTCTCTGAGAAACAGAGCTGAAGAATGCCAGGTGCCATCTTCTGTCATGTAGTGCCACCCTCCTCGTAACTCCTGCTCTGCCCTGCTTCACTTATAAGGAGTGTGCTGGGGTGTTCTGCAGGGAGGGTCTGTCAAATGCTGAAGACTGCAGCAGATGGACAATTTGAAATCATGACTCGAAGCCTCCAGATGTGAAACTGGTCTGGAAATTGTGGAATTTAGTAAGATTGCTTGCTGGTTTGGGTTTTTTTTTCTGGTACTTGAGCCTTCAAGTTTTCGTTCACACCATCAGAAGTGAGAAGGGTACATTTTTCCCCCATTGAAAGCTGATATTCAACAAACATTACCTGAATCTAGGAGTTTCAGTTCTGTGCTCAAGACTCACTGTAAAACAGTGAGGAATTTTTAGATATCCCTTGTACAGGGAACCGAGAAAACCCATCAAGTGCAGCAGCTGCAATGCCAAAGGCAAAGTTACCAGCTCAGCTAAAGTCAGAGAACATGTATTTTTGTAAGTTTTCTTCTTTATGTAAGCCACTGGAAACTCAAAAACGGCATAGTCTTACTGTAAGCATAACCAGGTAACATTTTCTGGGAAGTGCAGCAGTGATCAGACCTGACAGGCTGTTCTGGCTTTGAAATACATGAATATATGCTTTGAGGAGAAGTTGGCAGGGAGAAACAATATATTTTAATGGATCAATGGAAATAATTGTTAAAAACCAAACAACATTTTATGCATACAAGCCCTTCCCCAGGACTCCTGATATGTTTATAGATGTTGTCCTTTTTCCTAGCTATAATTATGTTTATTTGTTCTGCAGAATTCTGTGAAAGCTTACTAAATTTGAGCATAGCAACCATGGCTATAAACCAAGAATCTTCTGTAGGTAGATACAACTTACATGTTTTGATCTGATTTGCAGAAGCAAGAGAAAATAAGATTAAAGGCTTTTTTTGCTCATGAAATTTAAAATAATGCTTCTCATGCTATTAATTGTTACTGGTAAGTTATTTGTATCACATCAGGCGCTTTAAGAGGCATACTGCAGAACAATTATTCTGTGGTCTGGCCCTACTGGGAGTTTGGGGTCAGTGAGAAAAGCACTTTCAAAGTAGCCAACAATTTGATTAGTACAAATGACATGCAACTACTCCAATTAAGAGGTTTCTTGGGTTAGAAATCTATGACCTACAATGAGTTGTCATAGAAACTGATATGAACGTTTCAGCTCAAACATCACTTTAAAATAATGGCTTCGTTTGTCGTCTCATGCCAGGTGACATAGCCCCTTTGAATCCAAGATCTAGAGTCTGTCCCTACACCAGAATTCTTCTGGCAGCCCTGGGTGACAGGCAGACTGTGTTGTTTCTGCAATTGCTGCAGTACAGGTACAGGGATGTTCTCAGAGCAGGAGGATGGACTGGAAAAGCACCGGTGGGAACTAAAGGAACTGTCTGAACAGCATTTCTGGCAGTGACTAGAAAGCAAGCATGGCCAGTGTGTAAGTGGGAAGCTGGAACATGTTAATGCATATCTGTGCCTTTCATTTTCCAGGCACCACCTCCAAGAATGGTGCCCATTTCCGTGGAACAGTTTTTTTAGAGCTCTCTCTGCATCCATCTTATGCTGCAAGGAAATTGTAAAGCCTTTATTGTAGCTTGTGAAAGAGGGATGTTGCAGAGAGTCTGACAGTGTGTGCTTCCCCTGCCGTGGCTTGCTCCGCAGCTCCCTTTCACTCACACGCTCTCCCTTCAAAAGCCCACTGGGATGCTGGCTCCAGAGGCTGACTTCTTGTTCTGTTGTCTTGGTTGAGGAGCTCTGGGAGTCTGTGGCCACTATGGATCAGGGTTACACTGACTTCTTCTGCAGTCTTGCATTTCTCTTTTACATTCCATCTCAGCATATGCAAGGCTCAATTGGAGAGCTTGCCGTGTTTGTCAGAAAAGAAGCTGCTTTCTTCTCTTCTGGTTTTGCAGCCATGTGATAAAGCCCCTACAGCTTTAGAGCCTTTAGAACAAGGAAAGGGTAACGAGTCCTCTATTCACCTGCAGAGAGAGGAGTTGATGCGGTCATATAAGACATGGAGAGCCAGAGAGATCAGCTGGAATGGAACCAAATTAAATGCATTTACTCTGCACTGTTCCATTAATGCCAAGTAATTACCACATACAGTGGGATTTTTGTTTTGTTTTGTTTTGTTTCATTTTGGCACAAGAGAATTCTTTTCAAATGTGAGTGCATTAGGCAGTCCGGGCTGCTGGGCTCTTAGGTAAATTATAACAAGCCTTCCCTATTCCCATATGTTTCTCTCCCTTCCCCCTGGCATTTGAAAAGCTGGCAATACAAAGATGGGAAATGCAAATGCAGAGAGGAAGTGTCTTTCCCAGTGGCAGTGATGCTGATTCTGCCGCTCTGGTGCAAACTCCTGGCCTGACTCCTATCCCCAGGATGCTGCCTCGGCAAATTCAAAGTGGCCAAAGATGGATATCAGAGAAATGCTCCAGCTAGAGGGAAATTTTCACTGGGGCATATAATTCTCTTGTGGTTGAATGTGCAAGTCCTGCGTGATCCCACTGGCACCCTGATCTCCGAGAACAGTGCTGCCAAAATACAAAATCCGTGCTCAGGCTGCCATGAAATTCCTATGCTAACCATCCATACTGGGCACTAGAGACTGTCTTGAAAAAGGGATGGAGAAGGGCCAGAGAGATACAAAACTGCTATATCAAAACAGTTCTTGTCTTTTAGGGGCCAGGCAGCCATAAACGTAACAATTCTCCTCTGCTGAGTGAAGTGATAATTTCTATAGTGAAGAGCTGATAAGTTTTCTTCGTTTTATTTTGATGAGTATTGGGAGGAAAAGAAAAGAAACACATTAAGGTCTGTTGCTACTCCAGTTTTACTTTCACACGTACTATCCTAGTCCCACAGATGCCCAGATCCCAACTAAGGCTTTCAAAATGCTCACTGGGGGCCGGGTCAGCACCTCTGCCTAAAGACCTCCATCAGACTGATCATCCCTGGAAAAGGGTTGTGCAGCACAGTGAGGTGAAGCTCATTCCATGTTTGGAATGTGGATGGTGGTACCCCCTTTTTCTTCTCTTTCTTGCAGTGCCTCTCAAAAAAACCCCCATAATATACATGCCACTTTATAGGAACTTCATTTCCCCACTTGATTCTCTCTAAAAATCCAGGCCTAAAACTTTGTTGTGGATCCCAGCTGATGGGAAGACAGAATGACATGGGGAGAAGGAGACTCCACGAATGAATATTGTCCCGATTTTCAGAGGTGGTGTCCTGGTGTCCCTTCCCTTTCACTGCCTCTTAGTGGTCTGGGAGTGGGGCTGGTTCAAGGTTCACATTACTTGTGCTCCATGTGGGGCCTGTGGCAGATCTGCCAAGGCTGGAAGCTTTCAGTCATGGACAGAGAGCATTTTTGCATTTCCTTTAGCTGCAGTGTGTTTCTGAAGTAAGATGTTTTGTTGTGAGCGTACATCCAGGCTTGTGGACGTCCTGTGCTTAGGTCGTGCTCCACCTTGGTCATTCCTTCTCTCTAAACGAGCCACACAATTTTAGGATACGCAAAGGATTCAATTTTTAGGTACAAAAGTCACATGTCAGCAGTATGCCTGCTACAGACTGAGTATATATATGAATCATACCATATCATGCAGTGCACAAGCAGTGGAACAGGCACAGGCAGCAGCACCCTCAGCTTCTACACCATGTATCTGTTCAGCCGTCAGCCAGGAGCAATTGCCAAGACTGAAAGACAGCTATAGCCACTGAAAAACCGTGCACAGCAGAAGGACACACACTGAGCTTGAGCTGTGGGGAGGTTTCTTGTTTCACAGCATCAAACAAGCAGTGCTCACTTTACAGGGGCTGTTACCTGCCCCTGAGCACTGGTCCTCAGACAGGGGAACTGCAGCACACCTCCCCAGCTGGATAAGGTCTTCCCATTAATGAAAGCAGCTGTAAGATGAGAACTGTCCAGCATGTCTGCAGGAGGAAGGATGAAATCACACACTACTGTCTCATTAGCATCCAGCTTTCCTCACTTGCCTTAGAACTGTGGGCTCCTCACTCCATTTCACTGCTGGAACTGGAGTATGTTGAACTTTGGCAGGTGTTGATGATCTTGCCTTTGTCTGGGACTGCTGTCCTTGATGATGACATTCAGGGGTTCTTTTTCTGGCCATTAACTGGTTATTCACTGCCTTTGGAACCTTTCCTTGTCACTCATCTCCTGCATTTTTTGTCAACTTGTTATGACTATCTTGATGGTTATTATAGAGCTAATAATTCTTCAGTCTCCGTTATCTCAAACCTTGGATTTCTATGAGAAATACAGATTTGATAAAGCACCTTTTGCATTTTCAGATGAAAAGATGCACAAATCTGAATCACGATTCTTATCCACAGGCTTGTCTTCTCATTGTTAACAAGGCCATTTTAACACTCAGGGTTCATCATATTTATGCAAGATTGGAGATTAAATTTTAAAAAGCAAGAGAGAACAAATCATAGGTCTCAGTGAGGTGAATGACCAGTAACTGCTTTGAATGTGTGCTGTTTTGTCGGGAGTCTCCTTTGGAAATAATTGTTACAGTCCCCAGGTATCCTATTACCATGTGCTCTGGTTTTACATAGAATTTACCTGCATTATTTACAAGTTGTCTCTAACTGATCATTCCTCCTCTCTTCAGATCAGAAGATCTAATTTCCGAGACCTTGTCATGCTGCTCATGTTGCTCTGAGAGAGAAGAGACTGCCCATCTTTACACTTGTGTAGGGGTAGAATTACACTTGCATGCATGAGGAGTGTTAGAGGAACGTTTTAAAAAGTGAAGAGGAAATGGCATAAAGATAAAGCTGCCTTCCATGATTAGTGTCACTTGACTATCCTGACACCTGGTTCTTTTTCCAGCTCAGTTATTTTGCCAGAGTTCAGTTTCTGGTCAGTGTAACTGCTTTTAGTTGCAAGTTTTTGCAAGTGGGTGTTGTTTGCCTGGCACTGAGTGTTGCTGGATATCTGTTTCCCACAGGTTTGTGTTCTGCCTGTCTACAGAAGCTGGCAGTCCTGCCTGTTTGGGTGCTGTTATTTAGACCTTTTGTTATCAGAGTAATTTTGCCTACTCATAAGCAAAACCAAGAAAAGAGCTTTTTCTTTGGTCTGCCTGAAGTACTTCTCTCATCTTTGTGACTTTGCAAGAGCTGCAAATAAAAAGGAAAAAAAAAGACACAATCATCACAAATTTTGTGCAAGATTTTTGTCTTTGGATATAAAATCAAGTGATTGTTACAGGTGTGCAGAAGCACCTGAGTACTTAGAAGCAGACATGGGTGCACAGTGCTGTTGGCTGTGAGCAATGGAAATTAAAAAAATTGTCAATATATAATTTGGAGCAGGAATTGCCATCATGAAAATCGTGGCGGCCTGGCTCTTCCCATGTTGACAAATAATAAGACAATCAAGCTTTGATGGAAAGGAGGGAATCCTCTCTCTCCTTCCCACTGCTGACACCCTCAGTTAAAATCACTGCTAAGTTGAAAGGATTTCTCCATCAGAGCTAATTACACAAAATTATTTCAAAGCCTTATGCCTTTGTAAACAACTCCTAATATGAGCTTTTTGCAGTAGAATTTGCATCAAGAATGTTTTTTCTCTAGATATCACTCATTTTGTTTCCTGTCGTTGACAGAATATATTGATGGTGTTGCCTCCTACCTTAAGGAGCTGTCATATGATAGAGTGTATCAGCCCTAAATCCAAGCTGAAATTCTTGTACTGTTTCCCTCAGTTTCTCCCTGGTGTTGTGTTGGTATCACTGGAAGTTGAAGATGTTCCTTTCCTGTCAGGACACTGTAGGCCTTGCATTCATCAGGAGTGGGCATCTGGGATATGGTCTAGAACACTGCAAGGATTGGATCTTGGATATGTGTGTTCTCCTGCCTGGGACAGGAAAGCAAATTAAATTAATTAAAGTAAAACAGGTTGGGTGCTGTTCTGGATAAAGAACAAGTTTTGGAGTGGGAAGCTGTTGTGGATAATTTAACTCACATTTTGACCCTCTCTTTACAGCCACAGGGACTTAAAACCAGAAAACCTACTGCTGGATGAAAAGAACAACATCCGGATAGCAGACTTCGGGATGGCATCGCTGCAGGTTGGGGACAGCTTGTTAGAAACCAGTTGTGGGTGAGTGTCTCAAAGCATATTACAAAAATGAGGGACAGATTCCAGACACAGAAGTTGTCTATAGTAAGGGTTTCAGTAAAGATCTGCAGACCTACACACTGCACTGGTGTTTCCCAGCAAGACAATAAATTTACATGATGCACATAGTGTAGAAGAAAGCTAAAAGAAGGGGGGTTAAGTGCTTTACAGTGAAAAGCAGGCCACTGTAGGTGTCACATAGAGATATAAAAATCAAGGCTTTCAGCGCTGGATTCATCTGCGTACGCTGATATGTTTGCATCCACTGGCCATAAAATTTTGGGAACTGAAAGCAGTGGTGTTGACTGTTTTAAGAAGACGCTTTGAAAAAATATTGCGGGGTGTAAAAATAAATTAATCTAGGGGTTCTTAAATGGAATTTTCACGTCCTGTTTAGGCTGTCTGCTTGCATGCAGCTGTTAGTGTTCATTCTCCACACTGCTTCTGTCAGCTCCCGTGCAGACAGGGAGGAAGGAGGGTCCTTTGCGATGACAGGCAGGGCATGAATGCAGGTACAAAGGAGCCTGCCTGGAGGAACAGGGGCAGTCTAAAAGCGTTTCCATGGAAATTCAGTTGCCTTGGGGCACCACTAGACCATGCTCCTCAATTCCCAGTGCCGTGGTGACTGTGGAGGGGCTGTGGCACTGGGCTGTAGCAAGGGCAGCAGCTGCATCGAGCTGCTGCAGCCTGGCACCACTACACGAGCTTTTAGCTGTGTCTGAATTTGTTTTAACAGCAAGCACAGAAACCAGACAGTACGAGCAGATTTCCACTTCCTTCCATGCAGACTGACTTTTCTTTGGTAGTGTGATTCTGATAACTTCAGCCCAGGCCCATCCTCAGCTGGTTACAGTTCATGTTTTTTTAGTCTTTTCTCTGGGCCAAGGCAGTTCAGGGTAGACATGGAGCCATCGTGGTTCCCTCTAAAGCCCAGCCACTGCCTCTCAGACCTAGGCTGTGTGGCTTTGCTTTCCAAGTCATGAATAATGAATAGCGAAAGTACTTGAAGTTCATGATATGATAGAATGCTGGTTGATGAGTAAACTGGGACCTGCCAGTCCTCACCTGTCCATGTCAAGTCAAGATCTGAGCTCTTAGCAGCACAGATGAAAAGCAGGGAGCTGTGATGCCAAGGTCAACTACAAGGCCCTGTGCTTGGGTAGGGTGACACTCAGTATCATCAATACAGGCTGAGGGGTGAAAGGATTCACAGCAGTGCTGCTGAGAAGGGCTTGGGAGTGCTGGTGGATGAAAGGCTGGACATGAGCCAGCAATGTGCACTTGCAGCCCAGAAAGCCAAACATGTCCTGGGCTGCATCCAAAGCAGCGTGGCCAGCAGGGAGAAGGAGGGGATGCTGCCCCTCTGCTCTGCTCTGCTCTGCTCTGCTCTGCTCTGCTCTGCTCTGGTGAGACCTGCACTGCATGCAGCTTTGGGGGGTCCATAGCATAAGAAGGATATGAACCTGTTAGAATGGGCCCAGAGGAGGCCATGAGGATGGTTGGAGGGCTGTAATATCTTCCCCATAAGGACAGACTGATAGAGTTAGGGTTATTCAGTCTAGAGAGAAAAGGCTCCAGGAGACGTTATTGCAAACTTTCCGTACTGAAAGGGGGACTGTAAAAAAGATGAGGACAGACTTTTTAGCAGGACCTGGTGTGACAGGGCAAGGGATAATTATTTTAAACTAAAAAAGGGTCAGTGTGGATTAGATACAAGGAAGAATTTTTTTACACTGAGGTTGGTAAAACACTGAACAGGTTTCTCAGAGAGGTGGTAGATTCCCCATCCCTGGAAACATTCAAGGTCTGGTTGGATGGGGCTCTGAGAAACTTGATCTAGTTGAATATATCCCTGCTCATTGCAGGGTCATTGGACTAGTTAAGTTTGAAAGATCCCTTCCAACCCAAATTGTTCTGTGATTCTGCACATCTGTTGCATGCAGCTGCTTTCGAACTTCCCCTCTAGATCAGGAAATGCAGTCCTCCCTGCAGTTGCCACAAAGCCTCTATACTCTCTAGAGAAAATTGTTCCCCTTCCTTCCATGAGAAAAAGAAAAAGAAGTATAAAAACCAATTCAGCCTCAATTGCCCTGTAGGATTTTTCAAACTCCTTGGGAACCTCTCGGTAGGGTTCCTGTTCTTGTTAGCACTGAGCTCAGTCATCCAGATCTGGAATCTCAAAGGGAGGCTTCCTTCCCATAAGCTGTGCTGGAATTCAAACCTCCATGCTTCAAGCAGATCCAGCCCCCACATTGTGGCCTTAGAATGCACTAATAAAGAAATCAATGGAACGGAAGAGATGTGCCTGTAATAAACAGAACACAGCAGCGCTATGATCTCCTGCCTTGCAGATGCATTTTAAGTGTGTTGCCAATCACTAGGCCTCCATGTGAGCTATTACACCACTTCATTAATTCTCCTGGCATGCAGCCCAGCATGGCTGATACTGGTGTCTTGTGATCTCTCTGGTTTGGGGGGCGAAGGAAGGAAAGGAAGGAAGGAAAGGAAGGAAGGAAGGAAGGAAGGAAGGAAGGAAGGAAGGAA